>JBBCBC010000017.1:17426238-17586987 GCA_037126765.1 Stenogyne calaminthoides | reverse complement strand
AATCAACGCCAAATTGAATAAATTTATATCCCTAATGCCCAAACCCCCCCTTATCTTATTATATGATACAGGTCACATACCAAAAGAAGTTGGAAATCTCATTTCTCTAGAATATCTAAGTCTCAGTTCTAATCAGTTAACATGTATATTTAACTTGTCAATATTTAATGAATGTTTTCCAAGTATCAGTACACTCAGAGTGACTATGCTTATTCTTATTTATGGCATGATTTTAGACTGGAGGTTTGTTTACCATATATGTTTGCGTACAAGCTAAGGTAACAAAATTTTGAGTAATTAAAAAATGTAGTAATTGTGGGACCCTATTAAAGTTTGTGCTTGTTTTACAGAGTTTGTCAAACATGTTATACAAATATACATGACAACATATAACAGCATAAGATTTAATAACACTTCGTAAGCGAATTCACAATTTTGTATAGACTTAATTCAGCCTATATGAGACTCATGGTTAAAAACTTCACTATAACGAGTGGTAACACAAAAAGACACCTTTTACAAGACTTTAAAAAGTATAGTGTAAAACACGCTTCCCTGAACAATCTTTCTACAAGTATGGTAGCGATCTTATTCGATACAAGATAAAAAGACCCAATGTTGATTGGAAAGTTGTTAGACATTTGACTAACACAAACTGATAATATCGACCCTCACACTCGTAGATGCACTAAGCACTTGATAGGTTGTGTCTTGGATACTATCTTCAAGTTCTGATGTTTAATGCAGGCTTGTACTTATATATAGACTTCCAACTCAACTGCATTTCTCATCCACTAGGGCGGTTTGGACGTCCTAAAAAACCTTCAACGCTTCACTGCTTGAACTTGAAAAAAAAAAAACTCATGATCTTTTCAACTCTCACTCTTATAATCTGCAACCGTTTGACTAGATAACCACCAAGTCGTCAACCTGCAACCTAAGTGTTGATAGCTAAAATATCTGGAGTGTTTAATGTGACGTAATGATTTAGCAAATCTAACAAGAACGTAATGTGGGAATGAAGGATTTAATGAAGAACAAAAAGGATGTTCTTCATTAAATGTAAGTGAAATAAATGCAAGAGAATTTGGCACAATGTTGCCTCTTTTGCTTTGGCTTTTTTGCCTTTGCTATTCCAGTTTTCAGCTAAGCCTTAAATGAGTTTCAACCACCATATTTATAATTAAAGTGTTGGGGGTGAGACCCCCTGTAACTAACTTGCATATCACATTTAATGCTTTGACGAGCTCGCATTAAATGTGATCAGTTTGATCTCTAATATAAAATCAATTTAGGCATCTCTAAACAATTTTTACCTGACACTTTGAGCTCACAGAATGGCGGCTGCGAGCACTTACCGAGGTTGGACCCTTGAATTTTACTTTTCGGGCTCTCTACTTGTTGATGCCACAAACGATGCTGAAGAGTGTTGCTCTTTGAGAAAAGGGTTCCTGTTCCAAGACTACTAACGTGCTCAGGTGGGAGAAATCAGACATCAGCCTTTGGGAAACCGTTGACCATATTTCCACAGTCGTCTTAGCTCGGATAGTTTATCTCAAAACAATGAAACAAACATGTTCATGAGCTCTTCGGCGAACTCATCTTTGTTGGGTTATGGAGCCTGAGTTGGGGAAGGAGTCCAGGACACAAGAGACGCTCGATCAGTTGAGGTAGAGCATTTTCGCTCGACCAAGGAGTTGAGGTCATGCGCGTCCAATTCCAGAGAGGACAAGGCGCTCGACCAGTTGAGGTCGTGTACTTTCGCTCGACCAAGGAGCGAGGTCGTGCATTTTGGTCGTGCACTTCCGCTCGACCAAGGAGCGAGGTCATGTAGTTCGGTTTTCGGCCAGGATGGGCCAAATCTAGAGTTTTGGCCCAGTTTCATCTTTAAATACCTATTGACTTGTTGTATTTGTGTATCACTCAAAAATATAGTATATCTCCTGGCTTGGTAGTGCCCCCAGACGTAGTCATTCCTGACGAACTGGGTAACTAAATTGGTGTTCTTTAATTTCTTGTTCTCTCAATTTCTCCATAATTGCAGTTTAATTCCTAACAACTGGTATCTAGAGCATCCGGTTCAGAGGATCTGGTGGGAGCAATTATGATGGCTGAAGGGAAATCGCCTGTTGAGAAATTTGATGGAACGGATTTTGGATTCTGGAAATTGCAGATCGAGGATTACCTGTACGGTAAAGATCTGTATCAACCTTTGGGTTCAAAACCTGAAGATATGAAGGACGATGAGTGGAAGTTGTTGGACAGGAAGACGATGAGTGTGGTTCGTCTATCGTTATCCAGGAACGTCGCCCTACACACAGTAAAAGCAAAAACCACGAAGGAGATGTTGGAGATTCTGACTGAGATGTATGAAAAGTCGTCTACAGTGAACAAGGTTCATCTGATGCAGAGGCTATTCAACCTAAGGATGGCAGAGGATACTGTGGTAGACAATCATCTCAACGAGTTTAATATGACCATAGCCCAATTGAGCTCGGTTGAGATTTATTTTGATGATGAGGTTCAAGCCATAATTTTGTTGTCTTCTTTACCAGAAAGTTGGAGTGGGACGGTAATGGCTGTTAGTGCTTCAGCAGGAAAAGTGAAACTTAAATTTGATGAGGTTAGAGATCTGATCATGAGCGAAGAAATTCGCAGGAAAGAATTGGGTGTGGCCACTGGATCATCGACCTTGAGTGCAGAAATGAGGGCGGATCGTAATCCAAAGGGAAATCTAATTGGGGTAGATCAAAGTCAAGGGGCAAAGATAAGCCCAAGAAGGACAAGAGTCAAGTTGAGTGCTACAACTGTCATGAACTTGGTCATTACAAAAGGCGATTACAAGGCACCCGACAAAAGGCACCAAATAATGCACCAAAAAAGGATAACAACTCAAAGAAACGCGACCACCGATGAGGTCTCGGATGCATTAATTTTGAGCGTAGCGATCCACTAGAATCTTGGGTGTTAGATTCGAGCATCGTTTCATTAAATGCGGCCCGAATAGGTCGACGTAATGGAAGGCTACACTTTCGAATTTTTGGGAAGGTTTATCTTGGCGATGATGAGCCTCGAAAATCATAGGGAAGGGGATGTTCGGATCAAGACACCAAATGGAACCTCTTTGCGGTTGAGAGATGTGAGACATATTCTGGATTGAAGAGAAATTTACTTTTCGATTAGGGCTTGGACGATGAGGGTTACAATGTGATCTTTGGTTGCAATATGTGGAAGATATCCAAGGGTGCAATGTTAGTGGCTCGAGGAAATAAGGAGGGGACGTTGTACATGACAGGCAACACCCAGGACAACATTGCTCTTGCAGGTGAAAAGGGGAATGCGGATTTGTGGCATTGTCGTCTTGGCCACATGAGTGAGAAAGGGATGAAAGTTATGTGTTCGAAGGGTAAACTGCCAGACCACAAACAGTTGATATCGGGTTATGTGAGGACTGTGTATTCAGAAAACAGAAAAGGGTGAGTTTTTTGAAGGGAGGCACAACCTTGAAGCAACAAAAGCAAGAGTTAGTCCACAGTGACTTGGGGGGTCCAGCACCAGTGACATCTCTTGGTGGAGCATCATATTACATGACATTCATAGATGACTCTACGAGGAAGGTATGGGTTTATTTCCTGAAAAATAAGTCTGATGCCTTTAATGCTTTTAGGAAGTGGAAGACCCTTGTAGAAACTGAGACGGGTCTCAAAGTGAAGTGTTTGAGATCAGATAATGGTGGAGAGTACAAGCTCCATGAGTTCAAAGAATTCTGTGAGGTGAATGGAATTCGAATGGAGAAAAATGTGAGAGGAACCCCCCCCAGCAGAACGGTGTGGCAGAACGTATGAACAGAACCTTATGTGAACGTGCTAGAAGCATGAGATTGAAGTGTGGGATGCCGAAGATGTTTTGGGGCGAAGCGATTAACATTCTTTTTTACTTGATAAACAGAGGACCCTCAACTCCCTTTGGAAAATGGCATACCGGAGGAGGCCCGGCCTGCAATGAGGAGGTAAATCTGTCTTTTCTTCGAGTATTTGGGTATGTTTCATATGTTCATATTGATGCTACTAGTAGAAGTAAATTGGATGCTAAATTTGTTAAGTGTACATTTATTGGATATGGAGGTGATGAATTCGGGTATCGATTTTGGGATCAGGAGAATCGAAAGATAATTCGTAGTAGAGATGTCGTATTTAATGAACAGATTTTGTACAAAGACAGGTCGGGTACATCCAAAGGAGTTGATTCTGAGTCTCAGGTTATTGAGTTAGACATTTCGAACTAAGGTGGGAGCAAGGAGGTTCAAGATGATAAGGTGATTGTTGAGGAAGAACCACGTACACCACCACCAACAATTCCGCTGCGGAGATCCACGAGAGAACATAGATCTCCTGATAGGTATTCACCTTCTCTTCATTATCTATTGTTGACAGATGGTGGTGAGCCCGAATGTTATGCAGAGGCTACACGTAGTGAGCAGGTGAGGAAGTGGAAACTTGCAATGGATGATGAGATGAATTCGTTGATGACCAACGGAACTTGGGAACTAGCTGAGCTTCCTAAGGGCAAGAAGGCACTGCATAATAAGTGGGTTTACAGAATTAAAGAGGAGGCAGATTGAAGCAAGCGTTACAAGGCAAGACTGGTTGTGAAAGGGTTTCAGCAGAAATATGGTATTAATTATACTGATGTTTTTACTCATGTTGTGAAACTAACTACCATTCGGTTAGTTTTGAGTTTTGTGGCTGCAGAGAACTTGATGTTAGAGCAGATGGATGTAAAAACAGTCTTCTTCATGGTGACTTAGATGAGGACATCTACATGAAGCAACCAGAGGGATACTTGTCAAAGGGGAACAATGAGTTTGTTTGCAAATTGAGGAAGAGATTGTATGGCTTGAAACAAACTTCATTACAGTGGTACAAGAAGTTTGATGGGTTCATGCACGAGATTGAGTTTAATAGGTGTGAGGCTGACCATTACTGCTATTTCAAGAGGTATGATAATGGCTATATAATTTTGCTATTATATGTTGATGACATGTTGATAGCAGGCTATAGTGCTCGAGAAGTGAGCAAGTTGAAGAAGCAGTTGTCTGATAGGTTTGCTATGAAGGACCTTGGAGAGGCCAAGCAAATCTTAGGTATGCGAATCGATCGTGATAAGGTGGCAAGAAAGTTGTATCTTTCACAGGCAGAATACATAAAGAAGGTCTTGAAGAGATTTAGTATGGAAGATGCAAAGCCAGTTCGTGTCCCGTTGGGAAGTCAGTTCAAGCTATCCAACAAGGACTCACCTAGTAGCGAAGAGGAGCGGACATACATGCAAAACACTCCATATGCTTCAGCAATTGGCAGTTTGATGTATGACATGGTGTGTACAAGATCAGATATTGCACATGCAGTGGGAGTTGTTAGCCGGTTTATGGGTAATCCGGGTAAGGAGCATTGGGAGGCAGTAAAGTGGATCCTTAAATACTTGAGAGGTACTACAGAACAAGCATTGTGCTTTGAGGGAAAAAGTGCTGAATTGGCAGGGTATGTTGATGCAGACTTGGCATCCAGTGATCTTGACAAAAGGAGGAGTACAACCGGGTATGTATTTACTCTCGGCGGTACATCAATTTCTTGGGCTTCTAAGTTGCAGAAGATAGTAGCACAGTCCACTGCAGAGGCAGAGTATGTTGCAGTTACTGAGGCTAGTAAGGAGATGGTATGGTTGCAGAATCTTTTGCGTGAATTGGGGAAGGAGCAGAAGGATAGTATTATGTACAGTGACAGTCAGAGTGTCATTCACTTAGCAAAGAATCCTGCTTTTCACTCAAGGACGAAGCATATTGAGTTGAGGTATCATTACATTCGTTACCTCATTGAGAACAAGATCTTACAGCTAATGAAGATCCGAGGAAGTGAGAATCCTGCTGATATGTTGACTAAGGTTGTGACCTTAGAAAAGTTGAAGTTATGCATGACTTCAACTGGCCTTGGAAACTGAGATGAAGGCTTGGCACTACTACCAGTGAGAGATACCGTAAAATGGAGAAGACAAGTTACATTTGGAGTCAGTCTCCAGGTGGGAGATTGTTGGGTTATGGAGCCTGAGTTGGGGAAGGAGTCCAGGACGCAAGAGACGCTCGATCAGTTGAGGTCGAGCATTTTTGCTCGACCAAGGAGCGAGGTCGTGCGCGTCCAATTCTAGGGAGGACAAGGCGCTCGACCAGTTGAGGTCGTTCACTTCCGCTCGACCAAGGAGCGAGGTCGTGCAGTTCGGTCGTGCACTTTCGCTCGACCAAGGAGCAAGGTCATGCAATTTGAGTTTCGGCCAGGATGGGCCAAATCTAGGGTTTTGGCCCAGTTTCATCTTTAAATACCTATTGACTTTTTGTATTTGTGTATCACTAGAAAATATAGTATATCTCCTGGCTTGGTAGTGCCCCCAGACGTAGTCATTCCTGACGAACTGGGTAACCAAATTGGTGTTCTTTAATTTCTTGTTCTCTCAATTTCTCCATAATTGCAGTTTAATTCCTAACAATCTCGGGGACGGGATAAACCTTATCGCGAGGTCGCTTGAGCAGATTACTCTTGAGGTCGTTTGAATCCATCTCGCTCAAGCTCACCTCTAGTTCGATCGCTCACCATCTGGGCGAGCTCGCTTGAGTTTATTTCTTTCTCGTAGAGATAACCTCAATTAGTATAATCCAATGGGATCATATACTTATATTGAGACTATCTTCGAGATGATTTCTGACACAACAATTGCCCCCATATCGCATAGCCGAATTGTCGGTTCGGGATGAGGCCTAGAATGCGTCGTCAATCCTTGTCGAGCTCGGGTGACCGACACTGAGCTTAGGTCCGATAGGGCTGCAGTTCTGTGGATTTGAAGCATTGTTTTGAATCTCAGAACTCCCGTGTGGTTTCAAGGTGATGATTGATGGTTACTTGGCCTAGTACTGATGATGGCGAGTGGTGTCACGCGCCCCTCTTGGAAAGGCGTGATCGAGACACGCTTCGTCTTTCGAGCTTCACGCGCCCCAATGTCTCTCTATAAATAGGCAAACTGGCTCCCCTATTTCGAACTTCTTCTCTTCTCTTCTTCCTCCTTCGACAATTTTGTGAGTGATTTCCCAACACAAGATTTTCATAGGTAAACCCAATATCTTCTTTCGAAGATGTTTTCCTTATCCCCATCTACTAGTATATTCGAGGCAGTCCTCGCCGGATTCGGGGCTGTGGCGCTGCCACCTGCTGGCGGTGAGGCCGGTGGTTCGGGTAAGAGTGGCGGCAGAGCGCCGCAGTTTGATGTGATAGGGTCGAGCAGCCGTCCAGGTGGTGGGCGTGAGACCTAGGTAGGGGAATCGCCCCCACGTTCGGCCGCTAGGGATGAATTTTCCGACAAACATTCCTCCACCGAGTCAGAGCTAGTCGGGATACGGCCCGTGTGGAGGTTGAGCCAAGCTCAAATTCGGCTGGCATTGGTCGAGAGGTGGGCCCTGTGATGGGCCAACAGGTTTCGGAGGAAATTGCCCCGCTCACCATGGTGCCCTTTGCGAATGGTTTTGAAATCTCCACACAAATCATGGAGAAGGTGAGCGATAACTTGATTAATATTCTAGGATTATAGGCAGCCTTATGACACATGAGTTGTACGATTGTCCTACATTCACAGACCCCCTTTAGAATTATTGTCTTTAAGAGTCAACACCTTTATGTTACGTACTTGAAATATAGGTTTTTATAAATGTTTCTTGCTTTTGCCACTCGATCCCGATGTGGTTGCTCAGGCAGTTTACTGGAGGTTAATTTAAGGTGCCAGTTATTTGCACCCCACTTAAGCGAGCTACATGGCTCGTCCGGTCAAGTTGTCTTCTTTCTTTCATAACTTCTTTGTTTTTGACATGTACAGGAATAACCTCTTTATTATACTAATAAAAAATCACGGTCTCAACCCAGGATTAGTTATATTTAAGAATAAACTACACATTGTAATAAGTCATATATTTTTTTGGTCCTGTCTTAAGGATTTATGCCTCCATATAAGAATAAATAATCTTATTTATATATATATATATATATATATATATAACTACAATAAGTTTAAGATTGCCTAAAATATTTATTTATGATCGATTCCCAAACATCTTAATTTTATGGTTTATCACTGCATCCTTCAACTTGCATGTATGAATAACTCGTCTGATTAGTTCATACATTTATTTTGTACTATTAAAATGCATGTATTTATTTAAGTCAAAATCATATTAATTAATTGCACGAATTTGTTAATGGATTTACATACACATAATATACACATGTATTACAATAAAAACTTCATACAGTTATATTGTTTTTAACCGAAAAATCTCTTATCTACTAAATGTGAACCACCCCCAATCCGTATGGTAACTTTATTTCAAAACTCTGAATTTCTGTGAGGAGTTATTTATGGTATTATTATCAGTTTATTTTATTTTATTTCAGTCATTCATTATTTAATTTTGATCTTTACTTTTCATTTATCCCCAATCTATTAATTGTGAATCACCCCAATTCATGTGGTTATTTTATTTTAAATTCTTAAATTTATGGTATTATTAATAATATAGTTTTTAATATCTAATTAATATTTTTTTCTAATATGTATGTCATTCAATCTTTTGTAGAATAGATCAGTTAATATAAACATTCTAATTCTTCTCTTTTACTATTCTTTTCTATCGTGTCCGTGTAATGACCTTCTTCATCTGTATTCAGTAAAAAAAATTTCGTCTTAACTTTTTTTAAAGGAATTTATTGGAAGATTCATAGAGCTTTATAAGACAATTCTTTCATATTGTCGTCTTTAATATATTCAAATACTAACCAACCTTTTTTTCTCTCATCTTTTTTCTTTATCTGTTTAATTTTTATACAAAATTATGCTTCCTTTTTCGAAAGGTTTTTTTTTTTTTTTGGCAGGTATTGAAAATTTGAAACAAATTTATGACTGTTGCACTTATTTTTTTAGATTTATTGAAGGAATCAAAATCATTCTCCCTCCTTTCTTGAAAAGTTTGCCCACATTCATTTTTGGGACATCCCACAAAAATTTACACACCCAAAAAAGGAAACCCCTCACTAAATTTTACCCTCAGAATATTCAATATTTACATCAAATGTCATTATTGGCTGGGAAAATTATTCACACCACATATTTATAGGAAAAAAAAAAAAAATTAATGACCAAGAAAAGTAATCATTAGGGGTATATATGAGATAATGAGGGGTGAAAATGTCAAAACAACATATATTATGTAAATAATATATAAGGCTAGAACGAGTATGACAACTAATTTTAATTGGAGGAAGTAATTTAGAATAAGAAATAAATGAAAATATGCACGTACAATATTAGAATATAAAAATTATGTATGTAATTAAATTAATCAAACTAATTAAATATTTAATCTAAAATTAATAATATAAAAATTATTTTGAATCCCGCATAGTACGCGGGGTTTCGTGCTATTATTATTGTAAGGAGGTTATTCCTAAATAGAGTTTTACATATAATTTTTTTTCTTAGAAAAAAATAATATTCAATATAATACATGATGTTATACTATGTGTATGTAAATCCATTAACAAATTCGTGTAATTAATTAATATAATTTTGATTTAAATAAATACATGCATTTTGATAGTACAAAATACATGTATAAATTAATCTCATTATAAATAGTATCATTTTTAAATATATGGAGGTATACATTCTTAATACGGGACCGAAAAAATATATGACTAATTACAATATGGATTTTATTTCTAAATATAATTGTTCTCGGGTGGGACCATGATTTTTTATTACTATAGAGAGATTATTCCTATATAGAGTATTCCTACAGGGGGTTTTTTACTATATATTGAATATATATAATTTTTTTTCAAGAAAAAGTAATATTTTTTTATGTAAAACTCTATTTAGGAATAATCTCCCTATAGTAATAATTTTTTTCAGTCCCGACAATATAACTCTCGTGGAGATTTTACTGTATTGCACATGAATTTTATTCATACAAATCATTATCCCATGCAACCAAGCTCATAATGGTCTTCTTATCAACATACAAAGGTTCTTTTCAACCTATGCAAATTACATAAAAGAACGAGTCTAAAATGCATGATATTGTATATAGAATTTGACATATAATGTACATGAATTATTTCAAGTAATAATCATAGGATAAATTAGCGAAGTGGTTAAAATGAATTTTTTTTTCTGCAGCTTTTTAGTCCACGTCCTTTTTTTTTTTCCTTTTTTTTTTTGCATAAATGGTCCAATTTTATTTTTATTTAACAGTTTTGGTCCAAAGAGAATTGTCAAAAAATATATTTGGTCCCAAAAATTTATTTGTTTTTTGCCTGTAAAATCCTATGGGACCATGTTTGTCAAAAAAATGACCATTTTCATGACGGCAAATTCACATGGGACCACTTCTGCAATTTACCCAATAATCATACAAATCATTATCGCATGCGACCAAGCTCATGCGGTTCTTCTTTTCAAAATACAAAGATTATTCATCAATTAACATGGGTTTTATATTTGCAATACTTTTAAGTTTCTTTAATTGGCTTATTTTTAGAATTTAGGTATATTGGAATCCAAGGCCTTTTGATTTATACTCTTTCATAATAAATTTTGTAGGTGGCATACCAAAAGAAATTGGATATCTCACCTCTTTACTGGGACTCATCTTTCGTGATAACAACTTGGCAGGTATGTCGTTTCACGTGTTATATCAATCCTTGAATACTTACGAATTTGATTTGTCAAAGAAAGGGAATGCTAAGTTATGTTATGTTGTTAAATTTTTGCCTCTTTATATTTCCCTCATCTCATAATTCTTATGATTAACTAGTTCAAGATGTAATCTAAAACTTTTTTATCATCACCTAAATTCTCCAATTAAATAATATCTTTATATATTCAAAATTATAATAATAATAGTTGCTTTAAGTATATAAGCATATCTAAAAAAAATTGTGAATTAACAATTAATAAAGGTGCTTAAGAGTTGAATGTAGAAATTAAGAAAATAAATAATTGTAAGAAATCAGTTAAAAATATTAAATACTAGTTAATTTATTTCTCATGAGTTGAAAATTTACAAAAATATTAAATAATTAATTATTTTCTCAAATTGATGACAATTGTATTGTCCAGGCGCGGTTTCAATATATATTTTAAATAAAATTGGTATCCAATCTAATGAGTTACGTACAATACCACAATTAAGAGCTTGAAAATTTTGTACACCTAGAATATTACTGAAATGTGGGAGACAATTTCTTATCAGGCTCCATACCGTCTTCCATCTTCAATTTATCAGCCTTGGAGATTATAGATCTTTCTATGAATCAGCTTTCTGGCACTATTCCTTCAAACATTGGCAAGAGATTTTCACTTTATAATCTTCAACAGCTTAATTTTGGGTACAACAAATTGAGCGGAGAAATTCCAAGTTTTATCACTAGCAATGCTACAAAACTTACCATCTTGAGCCTGCAAAACAACTCACTCAGTGGGCCCATGCCCAACTTTGGTAATTTAGTACTCTTACAGGAACTTTATATTTGGGGAAATCAGCTGACAGCTGGAGCAGAATCCCCATCTCATGAATTGGGATTTCTCTCCTCATTAACTAACTGTCGGTATTTAAAGCGCTTGGAAATAAGAGACAATCCACTTAATGGTATTCTCCCAACTTCAATTGGTAACTTTTCGATTTCTCTTCAGTATTTTAAAGCAGATGTATGCAACATTAAGGGTGTTATTCCATCCGAGATCGGAAACTTGAGTGGCTTGATATTATTATCTTTGAGTGGAAATCAGATTACAGGATCCATCCCAAGAAGAATTGGGAATTTACAGAAACTTCAGGGATTGCTTCTTTATGACAATCAATTACAAGGGGATATCTCTGCAGACCTTTGTCAGATGAGTAATTTGGGGTATTTGGTCTTGAGTGGGAATATGCTTACAGGTCCAATACCTGATTGTTTAGGTGATGTTGCATCCCTCGGATATGTTTACCTAGATTCAAATAAGTTGGACTCGACCATACCTTCCAATTTGTGGAACCTTAAGGATCTTTTGATTCTAAACTTGTCCTCAAACTATTTGAGTGGTCAACTCTCATCTCAAATTGGGAATTTGAAGCAAATCTACCAACTAGACTTGTCCTCTAACCAGATTTTTGGTGATATTCCGACCGTAATCGACAGTTGTCTTTTGTTGCAAATTCTATCAATGTCGAACAATAAGCTCCAGGGATCCATCCCAGAATCACTAGGAAAGATTATAGGCTTAACCAAATTGGATTTATCAAATAATAATCTTTCTGGATTCATCCCAAAGTCTTTAGAACACCTCCACGATCTTCAGTATTTCAACGTCTCTTACAACAAATTGAAAGGGGAGATTCCAAATGGAATTGCTAACTCCACTGCTCAATCTTTTGTGCACAACTCTGCTCTGTGCGGTGCAGAAAAATTTCAAGTGCCACCATGCCCGAAATATAACGGAAGATCAAAGTCTCTGATCTTTTTCAAATATATTTTGCCTCCCTTGGTCGCAGCTACCATTGTGGTGCTCATCGTAGTTTTTCTCATAAGGCGACGCAAGCAGATAATATCAATACCTCCGGTTCCTGATACTTCACTTGGAAATTTTGTTCGGAGAAGAATATCATACATAGAACTTGTGCGTGGGACGGCTTCTTTTAGCGAAACGAACCTACTTGGAATAGGTAGCTTTGGCTCAGTGTACAACGCGACACTTTCTGATGGGTTAAATATTGCAGTAAAGGTGTTCAACTTAGAGTTAGAAGGAGCTACCAAGAGCTTTAGTACCGAGTGTGAGATATTGAGCTCCATCCGGCACAGGAACTTACTCCCAATAATCGGTTGTTGTACTAATCAAGAGTTCAGAGCCCTTATTCTCAAATACATGCCGAATGGAAGCCTGGAGAAATGGTTACACTTTGGTAGCTATGTTCTAGATCTGGTGCAAACATTGAATATAGCTGTAGATGTTGCATTAGCCTTGGAGTATCTTCATCATGGTCATACGTTTCCCGTTGTTCATTGTGATATAAAGCCGAGCAATGTTTTGTTAGACGAAGATATGACTGCTCATGTTGCTGATTTTGGGATTTCCAAGCTTTTTGATGAAGGGGAGGTTATGACTCACGACAACCTTGGCAACTATTGGTTACGCGGCACCAGGTGATGTATAATTAATATGGAGATTCTTATTCAATTTATATATTCTGAATGCTGAATTATTTGATTTTATTTTTTTTTTGATGATGAACTAATCAATTAGAGTACGGATCGGAAGGAAAAGTATCCACAAAGGGAGACGTATATAGCTATGGAATATTGTTGTTGGAGTTGTTTACACAAAAGAAGCCGACGGATGAGATGTTCAACGAAGAAATGAGCTTGAAGGATTGGGTGGAGGAAGCATTACGAGAGAATGCAATAAGCAAAATCGTGGCCCCTGGTTTGGTTTCAAGGGAAGATCAACTTGATTTGCGTGCAAAGGAGGAATGCGTGTCATCTATTTTGGAGATGGCTATGAAATGTTTAGCGTTTTTGCCCCAGGAAAGAATTGACATAATACAAGTAGGAGCTCATCTTCATAAGATCAAAGCTAAAATAACAACAGCAACAGAGGTGAACAGTAAAGAAACTTGATTGTCACAACTCATATATATGGTCTTAATTGCATTTCAGCATTTCCTGTTTATTTGTTAATGATACATATCATATATGACGTTGTAGTTATATTCTCATTTGCAATTTATGGTGATTTGTATTGAGTTTATAGAGCACCAACGATGACTTACAATGTTGGAGAAATAATTAAAAATAGAAAAAAGAAAATACTGAAATTAAAGTAATACTTTACAGTAAATCAAAATCCTATAAGGATTTAAATCAAAATTGTTCCATAACTTTGTACATTTTTTGAAATTGTCTCATAATTATCAACTTTTCCAATTTAATCTCACATGTATCCAATTTGATCCAATTTAGTCCAAAACTGCCGGAGGTAGCTCAAAATTGCCGAAAACGACGTCATTTTGGACGCTTGTCGCACATATTCCGGTCAAAATTGGGGGCGCGTGTCCAAAACGACGTTGTTTAGGGCAATTTTGAGCAACCTCCGGTGGTTTGGGACTAAATTGGATTAAATTGAATACATGTGGGATTAAATTGGAAAAGTTCATAATTTTGGGAACATTTAAATAAATATGCAAAGTTATGGGACGATTTTAGTGTAATTTCCAAGTCCTGCAGAGCTAATTATGGAAAATTCTGCCTTTTACTAATTTTGAAAATCCTTGAATATTTGCACAAATAAATTCTGGAAATTTTAGGAACTTCGCACGAACAACTTCTGAAAATTCTCGAACTTTGCGTGTACTGACCAGCACCCGCACGAGCAAATAACAAAATAAATAAATACAAGAAAAACTCACCAAAGTCGAGTCAAGGTGGAACTTTTTTCCGCAAAATGAAATACGCCTCGGTAGTGCTCTCGATTTGACGTATCGTTTCCACATGTATGTTGTCCTATTTATAGGAGCATGTCCACCAGGTGAGGAGCCTCCTGAATTCAATTTTCAGGAGTGTTATGGAATTGATGGTCAGCTTGTAACCGAACCGTTACAATTTTTCAGGAGAAACGTCGATGAACTTGCGCTCATATTATTTTAGTTGGGTCAAGCTCCAAAAAATTAATATAGGCTCCAAGCCCAAGACCAAAGTCCACCCAAAGTCCAAGAACCAAGGGGCTCGGGCTCGGCTCGGCACGACCGACCGGTAGCGCGCATGTGGGCTATTGAACTAGTCTTTAGCCACTATAATTGAATTCTACTATCAAACTCCTACTTATAAGGAATTGTTAATTACTCTAATTATTCAATGTGGGATGTATTAATTCCTAATTAATTCTCCCACAAAATTCCCAACACTATTTGATCCATAAAAAGTTTGTTGACGTTTCAACTTTGTTATTTAATTTCTCATTCACCGAAATTTAATTTTAGATTATAATTTTTTTATTGATTTATATGAATTTTCATGGACTTGACAGGATTGTAGAATACACTTTTTTTATTGATATACATGAATTTCCATACACTCTCAAAAAATTATATACTTTCCATACATAAATATATGTTCTACATACATCAAACTATTTTTTTATAACTATGACTATATATACATATATATATAAGACATTCCAAAACTTTTAACTACATCACCATCATCCATTTCACGTGAATCATAACACAAATCTATAACAATTTTGTAACCAAACAAATCTTGCCACAAATTCTCTTTTAATCCATTTGACTACTTCTGTCCAAAATCCATCGCTAATTTGTCTCAATTAGCGACGAAAAATATTTCGTCTCAAAATTTCCGTCTCTAAAACGCGTCTTTTTTTTGTAGTGTTTTTGTTGCGATTTTTATTAGTGACACACAAAAATCTCAAAGCAAACTTAAAATTCTAAATAAGTTCCCTGTATTCTATTAATTCATTTCACTAATGCCTAGCACAATCAATTTGACCCAACCCAGTCTGTTCTACTTTGAATGTCTTCTTCATGATGCTCAATTACAATTTACAACAATAAACATTCAGCCAAATCAAGAATCTCATTTGGTAAAACTAAAAACTCAAAGAAACATAGGGTTCAAGAAACAAAAACCAGAATTAGCACTCTGCCAATGAAAATTGAAAAAAATTAAAAACTGCATACTTTCGGCGGGCTGCGATGGCGGAGGGCGGCGAGCGACGAGCGGCGGGCAGCGGTGCCGCTTCGCTGATCGATGTGAGGCACCCTGCATTGTGCAGCGGTGCAGGGCACGGGGGTGAGCGCTGCATCATTCGATAACAGGAGAATGGCGGCGACGGCAGTGGGCGGCAGCGCGATGGCAGGAGAACAACGAAGATTTTTTTCTTCTGACCTTTCATCTTCAGAGTTCTCTGAGAGAATACGTAGAAATCTCTGGTTATTAGAGAGATTTTGGAGAGTGAAGTCTATTTATATTTTTGGAAGAGAATCAAAGAAAATCCATAGAGTATTAAAATTCATAGACGGTTGAATACCTAAGGATTTTTTAAGACTTTTTAAAATTCGTATTGAATACCTCAGGATTTTTAAAGACTTTTGAAAATCCGAATTGAATATCCCAGGCTTTGAAAGTCTAAAAAAATCCAACAGACTCCACAACCAATACACCCCCTAAATATGAATAGATCAAGAAAGTTGAAATTGTTTTCCTTTTAAGATCCATATATATCCAATGTACATGTTCGATCAATAAAAACGGAACACCTCATGTGCTGACTCTATGTAATGTCACGATCGGAGTAACTAATCACAAAATAATTAACAAATTAGACTAATATAAAATATTCCGTTGTCCAAAACTAAAAAGTGTTTTATACGATCTTGTGTGAAACTTGCTCACCGTAAAAAAAGCATTCATATTTACTAAATGGATTGAAACTTTCTTCAATCACGACTAATTACAATTTTATAATATAAATTAAAGAAAATAGTTTTTTTTTTTCCTCCCAGAATTTACACACTTTCAATTTTTTTTGGTCATTAATTTTTAAATTTTAATTTTCATCATGTAATTTTCATACTTTACCACTTTTTAGTTTTGATTCATGTAAGTTACAATCTAAGGAGATTAATACTTTTCAGCCTAATTTGACTAAAATAATACTCCATCCGTCCAACTATAATTGTTTTGTTTTCCTTTTATGGACGTCTCAATATAACTTTCACATTCCATAAAAGGAAAAAGTAACTCCACTACCCATAATTTTTATCCTCACTTTTCACACAATATTACAAAAAATGTCACTCACTACTCCACTCATTACTTCATATACCTTTTTTCTCTCTCCCAATACCAAAAACTACCCTTCATTTTTATTATTTTATTATTATTTCTTAAACAAAACAACAAAAAGAAACGAGACAATTACACCGAGACGGATGGAGTATAAATTATACTTTTCAGCTATCACTACTAAGGGGGTATTGCAAAAACTTTTACCAACTTTTAATCCTTAATCTTACTTTTTATAATCAGTTTTTAGTGTTTTATTTCTCTTTTACCAACTTAAATAAGTTTTCAAATTTATAAGTTAAAAGCTGGTCTTAGGGTGCTTTTTACGGCTTATTGATTTTTTCTTGATTACATCAGAAACTCTTTTACAATTACGTCCTTGCCTATTTTGCTGATGTATTAATATGAGAGTATAATAGTCATTTAATTATTTGTATAGCTTATCTAATTATTTAGCAAACACTACAAATTTTACTTCCACTAACTTTTGAAATCTTCTATCTATTAAGGCGAATCACCCCAAATCATGCGGTGCCTTTATTTCAATCTCTAAATCTCTGTGAGAATGTATTTATGGTATTATTATTAATTTTTTTTTAATTTTAGTCATTCATTATTTAATTTTGATCTTTATTTTCCATTTATTCCTAATCTATTAATTTTGAATCACCCCCTATTCATGTGATTATTTTTTTATTTTATATTTTAAATTTTAAATTAAATAATTTAAATATTTAATTAGTTTGATTAATTCAATGATAAACGTAATTTTTATTTCTAATATTCTGCGTGCATATTATCATTCATTTAAATTTTCTTATGCCTACATTAACCTTAATTTATGATAATTAAATATTTTTAACAATAATTATTATTGATTGAGAAAATTTTTCACGCTATATATTTGTAGAAAAATTAAAAAATTTAATGACCATGAAAAGTAATTATTAGGGGCATATATATATGATATAATGAGGGGGTGAAGATGTCAAAACGACATATATTATGTAAATTATATATAAAACTGGAATGAGTATGATATTTAATATAAATGGAAGGAAGTAAATTAAAATAAGAAATAAATAAAAATATGCACATACAATATTAAAATATGAAAATTATATATGTAAATAAATTAATCAAACTAATTAAATATTTAAAATATTTAATCTAATATAAAAAAATTGAATCACACGTAATGCGTGGAGTTACGTGCTAGTATTTTTATAAACACTATTAATTATATTTTTTACAAACGCTTTTAATACTTTTTTATAATATAAATTATACCTCTCATTTATATATGAGTCAGATTAAATCGTGGAGATTAAAATTATACCTCTCATTTATATATCGGCCTCACGCCAAATCGCAGACCAAGCCCCTTACTACCAGAATCCGATCAGCTGCACCGAGAAAATACAAAAAACTTCTTGGCGAAATTTCGGGCCCGGACCAGTTAAAATACTTATCGAATCTAAGTCCTTCCAGCATCCAAAAATCGGTCCATTCTCCACTCTTAGACACTCACCGTTGGCGTCAATCAGGTATTCCCCAATTGGGATTTTGATGGTGTCTAATGCTTCTCGTGCGCAATCGTCGAAGAATCTTGGGAAAAATCAGTTAGATGGCTAGCGTAAAGATGATTTTCCGAAACATTAAGAAGGACCTCTCAATAATCAAGCCCTCAGAACAGGACAGCCAAAGTGATATTGCTATTAAGCCAGGTGGACAGCGGTCAGAACTCAGTGATTTGAGGTCTTCTGTCCCCAGCCTCTGTTCCATTGAACAAAGCAGAGAGGTTCAAGAAAGCTAGGAAGAAAAGATTGAGAAAAATCCAGAAGAAAAGATTGTTAAAGGTGAAAGAACAGGAACGGACAGTTTTCGCGGATGGGTTACGTGAATCGGGCAGAAAACGCTGTTGAGACCGAAACCCAAGCAATGGAACCAAGTGAAATTTGCAAGCTGGGAAAACAACTGGGAGTGACAAATGAAAGGAACAAAAGTCTGGTTTTGAGCCAAATTAAAGAGCTTGAGGGCAGAATTGAGGAGGGGGAAGAAAGACATACAGAACAAGGTTGATCAATGAAGCTATTATCATATAATGGCACCTTGTTACTCCCTTCAAATACCAAAGCTCCATTTCCCAAGTTGCAAGTATTCGACATATCCAAGAATTTATTTACTGGCTCTTTGCCCGATAGATATTTGAAAACTTTCAGAGCCATGATAGATGTCAAAGAAAATATGACGGATAATGTCAAGGTCGAAATGTATAGAGAGTCGATGGAATTTACTATCAAAGGTTCGGCGCTACAGGTGGAGAGAATCCTATAAACCTTCACAACCATCGACATGTCTGAGAACAATTTTTCTGGCAGTATTCTGAAATCCATGGGGAAGCTTAATTCACTAAGGTACTTGAATTTATCACATAACAACCTCAAAGGGCATATACCTTCATGTATTGGAAACCAATAATGGGATAGTGAAATCCCCGCCCAGTTGACAAACCCGACGTTTCTTGCTAAACTAAATCTGTCAATGAATAATCTCGTTTTATATATGAGGAATTGTCTTTTTGGTTTGTTCAGTGTTTTCTCAAGACTCGATGAGAATTCTATCATGAACATAAATACTATTAAAAGAATATAAGACCATCATCACTCCCAATTTCTTTCAACTGTTTAACATTATTTTCCATCAAAACTATAGAAAATTTGGGGGTACAGCCTTAACAAGTCCGCCATTGGATACTGGGGGTGTGACTTATATCTACAACTATTTTATGTGGTAAACGAGTTGCACATAGAGTTCCACGTAGTTTTCCGTGTAAAACCAGCTTGTATGTGGTATTTTCTACAATTCTTTGTTTTTACTTATTGATTTTTCAAATTTTAAGGGGAGATGGGTGGGGAGAAGAAAGTGGGTGAGGATGTAGCGGTTGAGAAAAAATATTAAATTCTGGTATTTTAGTCTTTTTATTGTTGATCGCTATTATTATGTGAAGAGAAACAAAATATACAACTTGTTATGAAATAAATCATATGTTGAATGTAATTGGGAGTTGCAAGAAAATCATATGGGAGTTATATGTATGTTACAAGGAACTCTTCGTTGCTATATTAATTCACATTTATGTATTCATTCATAAGGTTCTCTATAAATATGTAGTATCTCATTCTCATTTTTACACACAACCAAGAATTAGTAAAACTATCCTGGCTTGGTATCGCTCCCAGACGTAGTCATTCTTGACGAACTGGGTAAACAAATTGTGTTCTTCATTTATTTTATAACACGTTATCAGGACGATTGTTCTACCCAATAGTTCTCAGAATTTCGAAGTCTCCCTTATCGAATTTTTTCGCTTTAATCGGTAAGTTGTTTTGCTCATTACATTATATTCTCTTTTGTTGTTTAAAAAATTTGTGAGTTTTAAATTTATGATTTTGATTGTTTAGAAAATATTTATCCGTGGTTTGATACTCTTATGCTTCTTTATTTAATTGTGAAAGTGTTACTTTGTAGAAGAAATATATTGTTTTGTGTAAAATGTAGTTTTGAAAAAAAAAATATTATTGATACGGTTTAGTAGATTCAAGTAAATGAATTTTGATATTTTGATATGGAGTGCGATTGGTTTGTTGAAATATTATATTTAAGTTGAACAAGGCAAGATTTTGAATGATCATCTATTTGTTAATTTATTGAAAAATTCATGGATTGTGAGCTTCAATGGAGATCCTTTCTTAAATATGTTCATTGGTGTTATATTACTGATTTATTACTCAGTGACTGAGAATTTGAATTTTATATATGCTTTGCATGTTTGGGCAATTTATATTTTTGTATGCATATCAATCATACAATTATTGTGGTTACTTACTTATTTGTGTGCATTTGCACTCATAATAATCTTCTAGTATTGAACTCCTTACATTTGAACAATTTTCATGTATGGATATGATACTTTATGCTTTCTTGTTATACTAGTTTGACTAAATTCTAAGATCTGATGATAACCGTTGGTTTTTCAAAATAATACTTATGTGTTGGCAATTCTATTAAATTTGTCACGTACATTGGTGCTTGACTAATATTTTCTTATTTCTAGTTAATGTTATGATTATTCTATAAGTTGGATTAATTTAGCTGATGATTTAAGATTATTATATTATGTTGCATTTCATTGAAAATATTGAGTTTATAAAGCCCATAAGTGTTGCTATGAATTCGAAATATGAATCTGAACACCAAATATATTTAGATGATTGCTTGAATTTACTCAAAGGATGTGTGGTTATTTGTTCTAATCAATTGTTGAAAAAAAAAAAAAAGTTTGATATTAGTAAAAAAAAGGGATTAAATTTTTTGCAGTCATGTAACTTTGTTTCGTTTTGAAATTGGTCCCATACATTTTGACTTTTTGATTTTGGTCTTGTTAGTTTTTAAATTTTTTGAAATTGGTCCTGTAAGTTTCTATAAATTTTGAAATTGGTCTTTTTCACATGCTACAACAGGTTACCAAGCAGGTAACCGTTACATATGTAATTATTTTGTTATTTCCTTTAATTTCGAAGCGTCACTTGAACTTTTTTAATCATAATAATCTTAGCCAGATTTTTTATCGGGTTTAAAAATAATTTGTACATTAAAAGACAAAGCAAATCAGGTCAGTTTATTGGGTCTAAACTGACCAAAAAATAAAAAAAAAATCAAAATACGCAGAAAATCACTATTCCTGTCTAAAAAAACACGCAAAAAATCCCGATATAAAATTATTAGGATTAAAAAAGTTTAGGTGGTATTTCAAAATTAAAATAAAAAATAAAATAATTAGATAGATGGTTGTTACCTGATTGGTGACCTGCTATAGCAGGTGAAAGGACCAATTTCAAAAAATTTAAAAACTTACAGGACCAAAATAAAAAAATCAAAACATACGGGACTAATTTCAAAACGATGCAAAGTTACGGGACTATAAAAAACTTAATCCCTAAGAAAAATTTATCAAGGTTGTCATTACTGATACTTTTGATTTGGGCTTTCAAAATTAAGATTCATCCTGATGTTATGGGTCTTGGAAATATAGTCATTGTTAATAATAAATCATTGAATCAAAACTGTGTTAAATCAATGATTTTCCTTCGATGTAATATGGATGAAATATTAAAATTGAATATTTGAAAATGAAAGATCTACTAGGTGTTGTGGATGAATATAAAAGAAATATATGATCACCTGAAGATGGTCGTTCTTCCAAAATCCCATTACGATTAGCTCCACGTACATCTACAAGATTACACAATTGCTAATGGAATACAATGCGGTTATGTTCAGAATTATTTCTCAATTAAAATTATGTGATGAAATCATAACTGATGATATTATGCTTAAGACATTCTCAACTTTTTATATCTTGAATATGCTCCTCAAAGCAAAGACTATCGAGAAAAAATGTGTTAAGAAATATTACGAACTAATTATTTGTCTTCTTTTGACCCGAACAAAATAATAAATTATTGTTAAAAATTATGAGTTCCGACCCACTAATTCTAGTCCATTCCCTGAAGGAATGCGCCTAATCTCAAAATTATGGATGTGGGTGGACGCGTTTGTGATAGAATACTCCATATAATTATATAAACTATAATTGTGATTAGAAATAAGTTGTCTCTCAAAAGAGGGACAATGGAGAAAATAAAAGGTAATGCGGGATAAATGTTACATGTGTGGCGTTGAAGGTCATTAACTCCGTATCTATATATCAATTGCAAATAACAAAGCATCTTGTAAAATATTGTTAGGCATCCTTGAAAATGAAGGATGAAAATATTGATACTAATCATGTTGATGAGAATAATGCTTATAATGGTGATGATAAAGATCCATTCTTCCTGAAGAAGTAATGGACGTCAAATATTGTGATTAAATAATGATGGTGATGTTTGTCTAATTGATACTACACACACTATACTTAATAACAAAATATTCTTTTCTCATTTGAATGAGGGGGAGACAAATGTTAATATTATAAATGGTAGTGTAATCTTGATTGATGGCTCCAGAAGAGCTACTATATTTCTTCATGGAAGAACTAAATTCGTTATATGTAATGCATTATTGTCTCTCATGTCTTAAAGATATTGATTGAGTTTAAAAATATTCGCAAAAATGGGTATCATTGAAACTCTACATGAGATAAAATAGTTTATGTGATCCTTGAACTAAAGTATGTGAACTAGAAGGTTACTAAATTATACAATTGCAACAAGTTGCAAATAAATTAACGGACATGTTTAGTGACTCTAAAAGGTTACTAAATTACATATTCCTGCAAAATATGTTTTAGTTAAGATTCATATCCCAGAAGGACAAATAGCGAGTGTTAATAAATTTAAAACACGCCTGAAGCGTGGGAAGTTCTCTTAGTTCCAAGGATTAAAATCCTCTCAAGAAAAGAGTATTAAAATAAACAAAAATTGCACATAGTGGAAAAATTCAACCTCCTAAAGAGGTTACCTCTTATGATGTTCCTAAAGAGCTAGTTCCTAAAGAAAAATGAATTTGTGAAATAATGAGGCACAAGGTAGCCCAATTATTCCCCCGAAGTGGATATGGTCATGACTACCTCTATTTTTACAACTAGTGTGTGGGAAATAATAAAATATTTCCTATCTGCGAAGATTCAGTTATGCAGTATATATTTCTATATCACTACCACGGTGAACCTAGCAGCCTAGTTGACTAACTACACACTTTATGAAAATTATTTTTCGGCATTAGGGGGAGATAAGAATGCAAAATTAAATGAATGCCGAGAAATTTAGTAAATGAAAAAGATCTTCAATATCTAGACCCACACACTAGTCAAACTGAACAAGAAGCTCAAAATATAATTTAACTTACAATATTTTAGCAAGTAGTCTGCCAGATGCATTTACTAATCATAAAGGAGTGAATAGATCACATATACCTATCGTATATACATAACAAAGTGTAGAGGTTACAATGAAATCAAATATATATATTGATGCTCCTACATGCCAGAAGCGTAAATGAACCTTTACACGCCAGAAGCATAAAGAACCTCTTAACAAGAAAGATACAAATCCGTGGTAAATCAAAACTAGCTAGAAATTAAGTCACTCCAATCTCCTGATGAGATACATCTTGAAGAAAAAAAAATCCTAGTAATGAAGCAAGTGCACAAAATAATCAAAATACTAGGATTGCGGAACGACCAGATCAAAATATATGGGAAATGATGATGATCTGGTTTATATTAATTTTATAAATACATGAGACACTTACAATACAATATTATTGTTGTCGACAACATATTCATGTCCACTGTTGCTTTTACTATCACAAATAAAAATCTGGATCCAGTACCTAAGTTGGGTGACAGAAGCACCTTGACTAGGTGAAATAGTAAGAAGCAAATTGTGGCAGAGTTAGACTCGCTAAACAAAATAAAGTGTTGATTCTATTATACGTGCACCCTGAAGTGTGTATTTGTACGAGAATAAAATGAGAACAACAAGGTGGTGAGGTACAAAGCGAGATTCATAACTCAAGGGTTTTCGTAGAGACCCAATATTAATCAAACATATTCTCATGTTACGAATAAAGTAATGTTCCGCTATTTCATATCTTTAGCAGTAAATATGAAAATTTGAGAATGCTTTAAATGATGCAATCACTACATATTTATACGGTCATCTTGAAAATGAATTTATATGAAAATCCTAAAGGATTTAATATGTCTAAAGCATGTCAATCAACCCAAAGGAAGATTATTCTATTAAATTACAGATATTTTTTTTTTGTATGGGCTCAAATAATTTGGACGTAAGTGGCAACCTAGTTTAAGAAGGCTATATCATTGACCCAAATAAGTCCATATATTTTCATAAAGAAAAATGAGTCAAAATTTGTGGTCGTTGCAAAATATGTTGATGACCTCAATTTTTAATTGGAATACCTGAAGAGATCCAAGGGAAAGTTATATGCTTAAAGAAAGAATTTGAGATCAAAGATTTTGTAATTATTAACTTATGTCTTGATTTACAAATTGAACATATAGAATGTGGAGTTTTTGTCCATCAAAATACTTATACCCTGAAGGTACTAAACAAATTTACATGGAAAATGTGCATCCAATGAGTACCCAATGGTCATTCGATTGTTTGATCCTAATACGGATCCTTTTAGACCGCGAAAGAAAAGTGAGGAGATACTTGGTCCTTAAGTAACATATCTCAATATAATTGGCGGATTAATAGATCTTGCTAATTGTACAAAATGAAATATATTTCACCGATATTTTTTTTGCTCATTTCATGAGTTTCAAAAGTACGATGAAATTGTTGTGCAATAGATTCGATCAAGTGAAATTTAGAAATTTATTTATCAAGGCATAACCGACTGCAACATTTGAAAGTTTATAAAGCATACTAGAATGTGTCGGTTAAAGGATCTCAAATAATGTTTAAATCAGGGGGAGAATTAATACACTAAGTAAAATGTACTCTTCTCCTTTTATTAGGTTTATGTCCTACTAGATTTTCCCCAATAAGATTTTTAACAAGGCACAATGACGGACATTCAAAGGGGGAGTGTTATGAAATAAATCATATGTTGAATGTCATATGGAGTTACAAGAAAATCATATGGGAGTTATATGTATGTTACAAGGAACTCTTCATTGCAATATTAATTCACATTTTTGTATTCATTCATAAGGTTCTCTATAAATTGGTAGTATCTCATTCTCATTTGTACACACAACCAAGAATTAGTAAAACTATCCTGACTTGGTATCGCTCCCAGACGTAGTCATTCTTGACGAACTGGGTAAACAAATTGTGTTCTTTCATTTATTTTATAACATAACTAAAAATTTAGGAATATAGAAAATATGGGTAGAAGTCAGAATTTAGAAAGATATGGTATATTTCATTGATCAAACACACTTGAAATTAAATAGTATTGAATGAACAAAGGCTTCTTATACTTATCTTCTTCTTGACATCACTCCAAAGTATAATAATCAGCAGAGGACTATGTTCACACTTTGTTTCTCTGCTTCAATAAAATCTTCACACAATATTATAGGGAAGATCGTGTAGTAGTGGTCTGAGAAATAACCACCACTTAGTTGATTGTGACCGTTTGATAATCGTGAAGAATAAACTGCCCATAATTTTAAAAATAAAAACAATTATCTAAAAAAAATACAAAATAGATAAAAACAACAAATTAATATCTTTTATATAACTTAAACTCGAAATTAGATAAACCATGTTGGTAAATAAAATTCGAATCCATAATGTTTCATAAAATGTCGGCACACATACATCTCAATACTATTTTTGCATTATATATTTTTTTATCATTAGTGTTGCATATGATTCTTTTCTTTTCATACATATCCATATTGATCCACATTTTCAAGAGAGTACATCATAGTAGCGAGCTTCAAGCCCCATAAATACTAAGTGGATTATGAACAAAATGATGTATTTTTATTCACATTTTGAAAAGAGAGCATCGTAGTAGTGAACTCCGTGTCCCATAGTTACTCAGTGATTACACATCTACATTGTATATATTTAATGCATTTAAGAGATGTTTGCTCAGGACTCTGTATCTAAACACGGATTCACATAGTCACTGCACAAAATGCGGGTTTAACGACGAATTTTAGCGATGGATTTAGAGACCGTCAATATTAGTGACGGTTTTGGCGACGGCGTCAGTCAGACGATCAAAGTCACCGAATTTAGCGACGGTTTTCAAAACCGCCGCTATTAGCGACGGACTAGCGGCGGTTTAGCGACGGATAATTCAAACCGGGTCGAATCGGGGCATTTAGCGACGGTTTTAACCGTTGCTAAAGTCGGACCCGGAGCATGAAGCGTCTCGGAACTTGGCCCACCGCCCAGGTCGAGTTTATCAACGGTCATTTGAATATTGCGACGGTAAAAACCGTTGCTAAATTCAATTATATAAACTCCCACGTGTTTAAATAGAAAAAAGAATTACTTGTTTAGATAGAAAAGTATAACACAATAATGAGCTCAGGGTGCTATTTAATTGCGTATAGGATGAGATTCTATTGATGATGTATGTCTTGCTTCCTTGATTGATTGTTTGTGTGGAAAAGTAGTTGTTTAGGATGGTTTTAAAAGAGGGGAGATTTTCTGTATAAATTTCTGCTCGTAGAAATTGGAGGATTGAAAATTATAATCTGATGGATTTGTCTTAAATGGTAGTGTGAAATAGCTTGGATTTGTCTAGTTATTGTTTCTAATGATATTGCTGTGATCCACTCAAGCAGTACATATAGCAGCATGTTGATTCTTCATCTTTTATGTATAGCTATTACTTACAATCATAATAATAATACGAACACTGCAGGAAATGGTGGATCTGAGCGTAAAAAGTGAGCATAGTGTTAGCCAGAGCTCCCCTAAATCTGTAACTCGTCTCTCCGAATTGCGAGATAATGCAATTAGCAAAATTGAAACCTGGTTTGGTATCAACGGAAGATCAACATTTGAGTGCCAAGGAAGAATGCGTGTCATCTATTTTGGAGATGGCTATGAAATGTTTAGCATTTTCGCCCAACGAAAGAATTGATATGATACAAGTAAGTGCTTATCTCCATAAGGTCAAAGCCAAAATAACATCAGCAACAAAGGTGAACGCTAGGCGTAGGACGGCTAATAGGAGATGAATGAAGAAACTTGATTATAATATATATATGGTCTTAATGGCAATTTTCCATTTATTAGGTAATGATACCTCACTACAAAAAATTGCCGATTTAGCGAGGGTATTTAAAGAGGGGAATGGAACCCTCTTTAATTGGCGAGGGTTTTAAAGAGGGTAAAGATCAGCGAGAGTTTTAGCGAGTGTATTTAATTGGCGAGGGTTTATACCCTCGCCAAAAGTCCACACGCATTTAGCGAGGGTTTGTTGTTGGGGATTATACTGAAAAGTATGCTTTTTACTTTGTATAATCGAAACTGAATTTCCAGACTTATTTACTGAAATAAATTGTTTATCACTGATGCTTTAAATATGATTGAATGTTATATATATTTCTTTGCATAATCTGTTCAATAATTAAATGCGTGTTACATCAGTAGTTAATTTAGTGATACCCGATCACGAAGATTAAATTAACGGTCCCCTTGTAACTATAAGTCGCCATTCACGACCTAGATGGAAATGAACAACCATCGCGAAAGGTTGAGGTGTAAGGCTCGGGATTGGTTTGTCTTGACCAAGAGATTACACTAGTGCATGACGATCTTATTTGAATAGGACCTCTGAGGAGGATAAATTCTTGAATCCCGAACAAGGAAGAATTAGACCTCGGTGGATCGTTGTTTCTTAACCTTCGTCCCTTAAATAGGATCACGTGGGATCGGTAACTATTGCTTTGACTTATCATGGGTAGCGAATCGAGAGAGAGAGAGATTCAATACTTTTATCTTGGGCAATATTATTGGTCACATGTGATTGCTAAGATTTAATCGAAGAATCGCGTGTGCAAATACGCTTGCTTGATTTGCCCCTTTGGGAGGTTCATAAGTTTTATCATACCAAATCTTGCAAGTGGAATTAGTTTCCTAGATGGATAATAATGTTGAACCGTTTCTCGACCAAGGACAAAAGATATTAATTAACGGAAAGCTATTTCAGTGGCTTGAATTAATTAATGGGCTAGATAATCTTAAACACGGGAAATAATGACCGGGAGCCATATTGACTGTAATATGGGTTAAGATGGATAGTGCAATATTAATTATGTAGTGGGATTAATTAATATTTTTGGGCTTGAATTATATTGTGGCTCAATATTAGATATTCAAGATCCATTAGAAGGTCCAATCTTAATTCTCCTAAAGGCCCCCTCGAGTAGCCCAACATATAGTCCAATAACCGAAAAAGGTGATTAAAATAAAATAAATATTGTTGCTTATATTTCCTCATTATTTTTTTTTAAATTATGGATAAAAGAGGGAGAAAGATTTTCTTTGAATTTTGTTATGGAATGAAGATATGTATTCTTGGAATACAAGATTATCTCATTAAATTCAAGAAATCTCCCACTTGGTTATTCATTAAGTATTTTCGAAATTTTTTTCAAAAATAGAGGGCAAGAAAGATTTTCTTGATTTTCTTGAAAAGATATTATGGAAGATATGTATTTCTTGAAATACAAGAATATCTCATAAATTCAAGAAGATCCAAATCTTGGATTCTTGCACACTCATTTTTTCGAAAATTCCATAAAGAAAGAGGAGGTGGATTTTTGTGGTATATTTTAATTATGGGAAAAAGAATATATGGGATATATTCAAGATTTCTTGGTGACCAAGAAAAGTCTTTTCCCACATTGAAAATTCACATAAATTTCGTGCCCCTCCTCTCCTATAAATAGGGGATGATTAGTTCATTCCCAAGTACAATTCCATGTGCTGGAAATATTAGCAAATCCACGAAAGTGGTGCAACAAAGTTTATTTTTTCCTTTTGTTAATTGTTCGCGAGTATCCTTCCACCGGATTGTCGAGCAAGGGCTAAGGAATACTTGGGAAGTCCTTTTGGTTAGTCCGTCCGACCCAAGTCACTGCCATCCCGGAGAGTACGTTCACGTAAACCCGTAGATTCGCATCGTGGGTTTTACGTGGCTTTTTATATGCATGATATGTTGTTGCAATTATTATTTGAATTAATATAGGATTAATTCATGCTAGTAATAATTAATGAATTAAATTTGTATTTAAATATTCACCCCGAATAGATCTGTGCAACTCATTACCCAACATTTGTAACCCTCACTGAGTCTCACGCGCATTTAGCGAGGGATTAAAACCCTCGCCTATTTCAAAAACCCTACTTTATTTCAAAAACCCTCACGACCAGAACGGTCAACACCACGATTCCCGATGCGAGATGCCCTCGTTTAACGAGGGCAATTTCCCTATCCAAAACCCTCGCCCCCATATATATATACGCCTAATCGCCCATTTGTCCGGTTTTCATTTTTGCTTTCGCGAGAGAGAAAAAAGGGAGGCTATTCCAGGCGGATTTCGAGCGACTTAGGCGATTTTTTTGCAATTCCCATGTGTGCTCCTTTTAAGGTATGTTTTCGATTTATTTAATCGTTTATAAGTATTAGTTGCTTTATTGTTTAGTATTAGTTGCATTATTGTTTAGTATTAGTTGTTATATTATTTAGTATTAGTTGTTTTGTTGTTAAATTAATTAGTATTAGTTGTTATATTATTTAGTATAATTAGTTGTTTAAATAATTAGTATTAGTTGTTATATTATTTACTATTAGTTGTTTTATTTTTTAATTAATTAGTATTCGTTGTTATATTGTTTAGTATGTATTTTAATTGTTAATTATACGTATTAGTTCGTTTGATTATTTAGTATTAATTGTTTAGTATTAGGTGGTTCATTATTTAGTATTATTATTAGTATTTTAGCTTAATTTAGTATGTAGCTTGATACGTGTATGTTTTGTATATTATTTTGTATTAATTATTTAGGTAACATGTGTATATTAATTTAGTATAATTAGCTCAATTTAGCTTATTTAATATTAATATGACTAGTTTTGGTGTTGAAGAATATATCTTAATTACGTTGGAGTGGAGGGATCGATGTTGGTGAATATTTGTTGGTTATTTGGTTGTTGTAGAAGATGTGCATTCCGACTTAATTAATTTTAATTGATTAAGTCGGAAATGGATGCACATAGGATCATGATTAACTGGGGAATACGATAAAATAAAACGAAACTCTGTCGAAATTTTTAGGAAATATTAATTATTAATTAGGCTTTTGAATATTAATTAATTCGTAAATGTGAAACAGATTGATATGTATTATTCTGGCCGTTTACGTTGGATGTATGGTCCAAGATCGATTAATGGCATGATATCTTCTGAATTTTACAATGGACTAGAATCATTTATAGATTTTGCCACTAGTAATCCGAATTGGATGAATTAGGGAAAGATTAGGTGTCCCTGCAACAAATTTAGATGTCGGAACAAGGAATCGTTTCATTCACCTGATGACGTGAAAGGTCATTTGTATAGAAATGAGCTCATGCCCAATTATTGCAATTGGGTTTTTTCATGGTGACGAAATTTGGGGTCAACACAATGATCAACCATTTACGTCGACTTCACATGGGCCGGTTGACGTCACATCTGGATCTACCTTGTATCACGATATGATGACGGACTTAACCTCTGATCCCCACTTAAATGTGGATGATGAACCCCCTAATGAGGAGCCTCCTAATGAGCATGCTGCACATTTTAATAACATGCTTCGTGCAGCGAATCGGGATATAATGCCTGGTTGCGAATCGCACTCACAATTGTCATACAATGCCCTATTGCTGAACATTAAAATTGAAAAAAGACTGTCTGAAAGGGGCTATAATCAAATGGTTGATGCGATTCGTGTTCTTTGTCCGAATAGTCTTGTGCCCATGAAATTTTCTGATATCAAACAACTGATGAGTGAGATGGGTCTTCCAGTGGAGAGGATCCATTGTTGTGCTCATAACTGCATGTTATATTGGGGTGCAGACGACGAACTTAAAAATTATCAATTTAGCCAACGGCCACGGTTCAAACCTGCTAGTGTTGTACCCGATTTATGTTCACCAGCGAACAAGCAACAAATAGTAAAAACAACCGATCAAAGCAATTAACAGGGCAATAAAGAACATAATGTTTTATTACCCAGTTCGTCTATGAATAAGACTACGTCTGGGGGCAACCAAGCCAGGAGTATTTTACTGTATATTTTCTGCCTAGGATTCTAAGAGTTCGATCCTTTACCACATACAATACAAGTTATATTTATAGACACAGAATTAGGGCTACAGTCTTCATGGGCTTCCTCTCACGGGCCGGCCTAGGGTTTCTGCCACCAGGCTAGGGTTTCCTCACTTGTCCCGTAAGTCACGCATCCAGATACACCTGCCCTGATTACAGTCCGTGAAATCCGCACCATTAACCACCCGTATCTATGCCATATTTGTCTCGCCTGACTTCGGGATCAAGTCGATCCCGACCTACACAAATTCTCAAGTCGCCGCGTGGCCTCCATCTTTTCCCGTGTCTCCTTCCTCGACCATGCGACTCCTAAGTCGCTAGTGACCTACCTCTCTTTGAAGTCGCCCAGATCCCACTTGTCTGGACAAAGCCGCATGATATTCAGTAAGACGGGCGATCCCCGACTTCCGGCAAGTCGGGTTATTTTTCTACAACAATTTAGACGTGACGTAAATGGTCGAGTGAAAAAGAAGAGTCCTTTTAAGGAGATGTTCTATTTTCCTATCATTCCTCGACTGCAAAGATTGTATCAGTCAAATGCTAGCTGCGAAGGATATGACATGGAATGCACGTTTCTCTAATGACCACTCTGGTGTTATGCGTCACCCTGCAGACTCACAGGCATGGAAACACTTGGACCAGTCGCATCCTGAATTTGCTTTAGAAATTCGGAACGTGAGTTTGGGATTGAGCATGGTTTTCAACCATTTGGGGCACAAGGGAAACAATATTCATCATGGCCAGTGATAGTGACACCGTACAATCTACCTCCATGGCTGTGCATGAAGGATCAGTTCATGTTTCTTACGATTCTGGTGCCTGGTCCAACAAATTCAAAGGATAAATTGGACGTATTTTTGCAACCACTGATCAGTGATTTGCAATTTTTATGGGAACAAGGAGTGGTAACGTATGATGTTGCTACAAAGCATAATTTTTCGATGCGAGCTGCACTAATCTGGACCATCAGTGACTTTCTAGCCTACTCGATGTTGTCTGGATGGAGCACAGCTGGAAGGCTTGCTTGTCCACACTGTGCAGATTACACTAAGGCTTTCAGTCTGAGGCTCAGTCGCAAGCAGTTGTCGTTTGACAACCATCGTAAGTTCTTAGATAGACATCATCCATACCGAAGGAACAAGAATACATTCAAAAACAATGTAGTAGTTGATGATGATCCACCTCCCATCCTTACAGGTGATTAGCTCCTCGAGCAAATTGATTGGATTGGATTGATGAAAATAACAGAGTTGAGTGTTGATGTTCACAACAAAGGTTTACAATGTGGTTGGAAGAAGAAAAGTATTTTCTGGGATTTGCCGTATTGGAGCTCCTTGTTGATCAGACACAATTTGGATGTGATGCACATCGAAAAAAATGTGTTTGATAATCTGTTCTACACAGTGATGAATGTCGAAGGGAAAATAAAGGACACAACTAAATCCAGGGATGAACTGAATGAATACTGTCGTCGACCCTCATTGTAGAAATGTTCACGTACAGGAAAGTACCCCAAAACTTCTTATTCCCTTGATAAAAAACACAAAGATATGGTCTACAAATGGGTAGATGAGTTGAAATTTCCCGATAACTATGTGTCCAACTTGTCTCAATGAGTAGACTGGAAAAAATTGAAGATGTTTGAAGAGTCATGATTGTCAAGTGTTTATGAAGAGACTACTCTCAATTGCTTTCCGTGAGATTTTGCCAGCTAAGGTTTGGCAAGCTATCACTGAAATTAGCTTGTTCTTCAGGGAGTTAACATCGAGGACCATTACTGTGGAAAACATGACTTGATTGGACAATGATATCCCAGTGATCTTGTGCAAGTTGGAATGAATATTTCCACCCAGCTTCTTTAATTCGATGGAGCATCTACCTGTCCATTTTGCATATGAAGCAAAAATTGTTGGTCCAGTACAATATAGATGGATGTATCCATTTGAGAGGTAATATATTTAACTCATTTTAACTATTTGATAATTTATTTAATTACACAATTCCACTCACCCATTCAATCGAATTAGGTATCTTCCCAACTTAAAGTTAAGTGTGGGTAACAAAGCACATGTGGAAGCTTCAATTGCGAATGCTTATTTAACAAAAGAAACATCAATGTTTTGTTCCCATTATTTTGAGAAGCATGTGCTGACGAGGCCACACAATGTACCTCGTGAAGTAATCCCCATCAGTGACAGGTAATCTCTTGATATTTGTACCTCCTGGTAGTAAACTTGGATAGAAGGGTAAAAGATCGATTGTTGACTTGGAGAAGAGAATAACTCATACGTATCTGCTACTAAATTGCAACGAGCCATATATTAAGTAAGTTAATTAATTTGAAATTTACAATTGCAACAATATTAATCAATTATTGCAAGTTCTCATCGCAACAATTGTAGTATGTTTTTCCAGCAGCTACAGATTGTTCAACCGACTCTATCGAATGTTGAAAAAGATAATTTTCTTCAATAGGAATTCGCGTCGTGGTTTGATCTACTTGTAAATGGTATATATTAATCTGATAATACGTCAATTGTATAATATAAAACACTATATACATTAATCTGATAATACGTCAATTGTATATATTTTGGTGAAGAACAATGATATTCAGAATCAGTTTATACACAGTCTTTCGGGCGGTCCTCTTAGTAGTGTCACCACGCACTACGTGAATGGTTTCAAATTTCACACACAAACTTATGGCGCCTCTAAAGCCACTATGAACAGTGGAGTTTGCATTAAGGGAACAAACTACGATTCAAATGAAAATGATTTCTACGGGATACTGGAGGAGGTTGTGGTATTGGAATATCCTGGACTTACTGAAAGAAAAGTAGTGTTGTTCAAGTGTGAGTGGTTTGATCCAACTGTGCCACGAGGAACAAGAGTACATCCTAATTATAAACTCGTGGACGTTAATCCGAGAGGACGATACAACCGTTTTGATCCATTCGTGCTAGCAAGTCAAACCAGTCAAGTTTATTATTGCAAGTACCCCGGATCTGTGCAAGGGCGAGATTAGTGGGCTGTTTGCACCACCAAACCGAGATCGTTAGTGGAAATCGATAGAAATATAGAACTAGAGCTTCCCCCATTCCAAGAGGATGACATATCATCCCAAATGAATGTGCAAACAGATGATGATCCTGTCGTTTTGGTAGATTCGAACTCTGCACTAGTTAAGGAATTAATTATTATATATCTTTGTTGTGTACACCACTATATGTTTTGATGATGTGTTGTGATACATATATATACGTATGTTGTGGAATGAGTTATTTTAATTATATGATGATGTGCTTGTTTTAATTATGCATTATTCTTATCCATCTTCGAATATTTAATTTATTTAACCAATGTTACAAATGGCTAGAGGTTTGCGAGGATTGCGCAACCGTATATTTGGCAAAGGCAATTCAAGTAGATCTAGTTCCACATCCCGTGACAATGAAGAAGATGAAGAGACTACTCAAGTACCAGCACCAAATCTGGGTTCAGATGAATCAATGAACGAAGAGGCAGATGATGATACGAATGAGGAATCGATGAACGAGGAACAAGAGGCTGCAGAGTTGGCCAACAATGCTCCACAATCCACCCGACTAGTTATTTGGACGTGGCAGGGAGTGTATGTTAGACCATATTTAAAAAGATAATATTTAATTATATATGTGTGTAACATTTTTTTAATTTTACAGGTTGATGCCCACTAATAAGGTATCAAGAATAATTAGAAATATCATGTCCAACACATGGAGTTGGGTGGCTACACTTCGCTAAGGTGTTCGATCAAAGGAAAGACGAGTGGTGGGAAACCTTCCAGGTATATATATGTTAACTAATCTCATATTTTTATATATTTCTAACTAGCTACTTAATTTAATGTCGTTTATATATATATAAACACATATATATATATATATATATATATATTTAGCGGGAAGTCGCATGGGATGAGCAGACTGAGGATAAAAATGACATCAGAGAAAAGTGGAAATCAAGGGCAAAAAAGCGATATTCTGATCTTCTCAATCGTTGGAAGAGGTTGAACGCTAATGATGAGACTGTGAAGCCCCCGTGGGATGAACGTGTATGGAATGCACTGAAGCAATACTGGGACCGATCGGAAGTGAAGGCTAATAGCGATTAGTGTCGGCGAAATAGGTTGTCTAAGGGGTCTAAGCATAGAGGCGGTTCAAAGGGAGTCCGAATAATATGGGAATACGTAAGTAGTTTTTGTGATATTTTAATTACTTAATTACAATAATAATTAATTATTAACAAACTGCATCTAAATTCAGTTTAAGACAAATGGAAGCCTCCCAACTGTATGGGACCTCGTGACACATTTCCACGAACTAGAAGGAAAGGAACTCACGTACGACGACATGGACGCCACACTTGTAAATGCTTGAATTTGTTTATTCACTATATGTACTACTTAATTAAGGAGTTAATAATATATTTATTTTTAAATATCAAAATATTTGTATGTTCAGAGAGCTGTGAGGGAGTCACTCAGCCAGTTAGCCATTCAGCCAGCAAACGAGAAGGAGAAAAAAAAAGTTGAGCCAGCTGTATACGGAATAGGTGCCATATGCCCACGGAAAGCATAAAGGTCTCGGACAAATGATTTAACATAGGGGCACATTCAATCTGCCCCAAAGGGAGCTCAAGTGGCACTAGTATTGGCGGCTACTTCATGACCGATATGGAATGTTTGTTGGCGTAAAGAACGATAAAAACGACGAGAGATGGCTAGGAAGTTTCATGAGGAAATGGAGCGGGAGCGGTATTTATGCCCCAAGAAATGGTCACGTATATCGGGGTTCGGTAAACCCACCCGGTGGTCTTTACCCTCAAAGATCGCCAGACGGATTTATTCCCAAGAAGCGAGACGGGATTTATTCCCCAACAGACCGGTGGAAGCCCGCAAAGATGTTATGAGTCCTCATCGGCAGGGGACTCTTTACCCAGAGACCGGTGGCAGCCCGCAGCAGGCCGGCGGTACCCAGGGGTTAAGGCCGTTCGGCGCCATATTTTCCCCTTATCCCTCATATCCGAGTGTCTCTATTGATGGGTATTCTACTATTCCCGTTAACCCTTCTGGTGGTTTTCTTCCTATTGGCGGTCCCAGTGCTTCGGCGTCTCGTGCTCGACGTCGTTCAGATAATGTTCCATTTAATGATCTTCTCGTTAATCCCAACAATGAATATCAGCCTCATGATGATGATGATGTAGATTTGAATGACTGATAGCTATCTTGATGATTTTATATTTCTAAATACTTTGTTATGGTTTTTTATTAGTTTTTGAATATTTGTCACATTTGTTTGTTATGATCATTATTAGTTATGAATATTATTGATGGATCTCTCCGATTAGTTTATGAGATTTGATATATATATATGTGCACATGTAGGTTAATAGTGAAAAAAAATATAAAAGTGATTATTTAATAATTTTATTAACAATAATTAACAAAAAGATATAGTTAACAATATAATTGACAATTATTTTTAAAATATTTTAATGAAAACGAATGTACATATATATTTTGTTAGTTAATATAGTGTACATATATATAGAATATTAAAATATCATTTAAAAAAATTATTCATGTTAATAAATATATAAAAGAATATAAATTATATATTTTTAATTTTATTATAAATATTTCGATCAAATATATATAATAAATATATAAGAAATGACATATATATATACATATATAATATATAATACATAACATAATACATACATATATAAGAAATAATACATAAATATACAATACATACATATATATAATATATACAATTAGAAAGACATTATTGACAAGTAACAAGCCGTGCCCAAACGGTTTGACAAAACACGCAAAGCCTCCACATACCGGGAGGTCGCGTGTTCCAGTTCCAATTTTGATTTTTTCTTCCAGATAACGAGGGTCATTTACCCTCGTTAAAATGCTCATATAATATGACGAGGGTCCTAATTAAACCCTCGCTAAAATTAGCGACGGTTTTGCGGCCCTCGTTAAATGTGCGAGGCTTTTGGCGAGGGTGGCTGACCCTCGCCAATCTGACACGCGTCAGTCCCTCGTCAAAGCCCTCTTTAATTTAACAAGGGTTTAAAAAATCCCTCGTTAAGCAATTCCCGACGCACATTTTGGGGAGGGATATTTTCCCTCTTTAAAACCCTCTCTAAACAGTTATCCCTCTTTAAAACCCTCTCTAACACCCTCTTTAAATTACACATATTTTGTGGTGCATATCATATATGATGTTGTTGTTATATACAAGTAAATTACACTTTTGATCCCAAGTGAATTTGAGGCTATGAAAATTGTCATTTTTCTAACAAAAGTGGTCCCATGGCTTTTTTTTTATCAAAAAACTAACAGACGAACAACGTGTATAGCACGCGCTGTTAGTTCTTAGATTTTAATGAATTCCTTTTATTTTAATAAAGTAATTCCACGATTTAAAAAAAATAAATATTCAAGAACAATGAAAATGAAAAAAAACAACCAAATATTCAAGTACCCATACTATTTTTCGATCCTCATTTTTCACATAATATTTAAAAAAATATCACTCATTACTCCATTCATTATCCACAAATGTTTTTCCTCTCTTCCAGTTTCCAAAAGTACCCTTTGTTTTAGAAAAAAATACCCATAATTTATTACTTTACTATTAATCAAAAAGGAAGAAAAGGAAGTATACTATTAAGAAAAGGAAGACTTATACCGGGATGGAGGGAGTATATATTATCTTTTAGATCTTACATAAATTATTACTAAGTTTTTTGTAATTTTTTAGATTATATATAATTTTTTTATTTTTTTATTATGTAAAGTATCTATTTATATATTTTAATTTTTTTAGATTATATGCAAATTATTATTAGTTTGATTTTTTAAATTATATACAAATTTTATATTTATTTTAATTTTTAAAATTATACATGAACTATTACTTGGTTTTAAAAGATATTTTTTTTGTATTTTAAATAATTTACAGACTAATATATATATATATATATATATATATATATATATATATATATATATATATTAGATTTAAAAAACTGTTACTTGATTTGAAAAAATATATATTCTTCAAAAATATTTTTATTATTATTTAGTTTTGTAAATATTCTTTTAAAAATATACTTAAATTGTGTTTTTTTATATTTTTATAATTTTTAAATTTTACATAAATTATTGTTTAGTTTTGAAATATTCTTTTGAATTTCTAATCATATTCAATTTTTTTATATAATTTTACAAATAATTTATGAATTATTTTTTTGAATAATTAATTAATTTTTATTATTATTAGATACTTAACGGACATGACTAAATTTGCAAAAAAAAAAGGACCAAAGAAAAATGTGAGACCATATTTGTTATTGAAATATTCACATGGAACTGACACTTAAAGGGAAAAAGAAGAATCTACATTATTGGGTTTGAAAACAACCCTTAAGTTACACGGCAGATTTTCAAAATAATTTTGAAGACTTGATAAAAAAAATATGTTTCTGGATAGCATTAGCCAGTTACTAAAACCTATTTACGATTTATTGTATTCTAATTTTTTTAATTATGAAACGACTTAAAATGTAAGTCTAGCAGGAATGCAGATCTATCATCTATGTCAAAAATGGTGTTCCACTCTATATTCAATACTTAAATGGAATTTTGAAAAACATCCAACAAACCACCATAATTATTAATCCAAACACAAAAGGTTGAATAAATTTTGGAACATGAAATTAACATTGAAGAATGGAACTGCTTATATAAGGGAGCGTTATGTTAAGATGTCTAATTATCAAGGATGGGCCAGTTTTAGGGCCACTAGTCCCTCTAGAAATTTTAATTTTTTGATAAAAATATTATAAAATTCAGTATATTATTTAATAAACCCGCATCTTTCTTAAAATTTATAACTATTTAATAATTTATATATGTATTTGTTTTCATTTGTTACAAATTTGAAGGATCGAAAGTTCAATTTTTATGATAAATTATATGTTTTAACAGTATTAATACAAAATGAACTCGATAAGTAATTTTATTGGGCCTCCTGGAATAAATTCGGAATCTGTCGGTTCATATTTTGAAAAGAAAAGAGAATTAATAGTGACAGCAATGCCAACACTATGCCAAAAACTGGATACGACAACCCCGTTGTCGTATCTGTTTTTCCCCCGTTGTGGATGCTGGTGTTGTCGTAGGTCCCGGACATTTGACAACGGGTAATCCCCTTTGTCGTAGGTGTTTATTACAACGGCTTTTACCCGTTGTGTTAACTCATAGTAACCCGTTGTCGTAGGTGTTTATTACAACGGCTTTTACCCGTTGTGTTAACTCATAGCAACCCGTTGTCGTAGGTGCTTATTACAACGGTTTTAACCCGTTGTGTTAACTCATAGTGACCTGTTGTAGTAGGTGTTTATTACAACGGATTTTAGCCCGTTGTGTTAACTCATAATAACCCGTTGTGGTATGTGTTTATTACAATAATTTTTACCTGTTTTTAATATTATTTTTGGGCCTGTTGTTTTATTTTTTCTATTGTTTTAGAATATGAATATAATATATTTTTTTACTAAATGCAACAAATACTAAAATTTCGTACAATTAAATAATCAATTCATACATTGTTCAAAATAAGTAATAAAAATGTAAATCCAACTTCAAGATAAGAACTTGTACAAAATCACAAAAACAAACTATTTTTAGCTTTCATCTTCCGACCACCTCTACTGATCATCAACAATGTAATTTGATAGACATTCGGCCCAATCCTTCCGTACTTCATCAATTTCTTTTCCGGGGTAAATCTTTTGTGAGAACTGTGAAAATACAAACAAAAAATTGAAATAAGTGACCACATCAATTTAGAATACACACATAATCAACACAAACTATTCTTACCACAGCTTGCATCGAATCCATGTTCAAGAAAACAATATTATAGGCTGACTTATGCTTCTAATATTTGAAATGGAAACAATGTGTCCAAGAACTTTGCCCAAACTACCTGCTTTATACATTTAATGACAGCAAAAAATCCAATTTCCAAACTCAATTGCATTTCAGATTGAAATTCACCTAAGTACCATAGCATCTAACTATTTCCTGCCCCATAAATCAAACAAGAGAATACAAAAATAAACCAACTCTAGTAGTCAGATCTAAATCAGTAAAACAAAATCCAACACCTAAAATAATCCTCAGCAAGATCTATCACAACCCCTTTCTACTAACCAACCGCGAAAATCAGCAAATCAATTGAAGAACAAGTGTGTGATTAACGATCATGCAACAATTGAACAATTAAAATGCGAATTTCAGGAATCGAATAGAGGTGAATCTGAGAGAGGAAGTACCAGCTGGATTTAAGATCAGATGCGTCTTATCTCTCCGCATGGCGGGAGCGTCAAGATTGAGTACCTATTAATCATCAAGAAAATCATGATATCCTCGAATATAGCAAACATCAACAATCTCATGAGCATGAGTACATAACTGATGCAGTCTATTGCTCTTTAAATTCAAAAGACCACTCATCACTGAAAAATATAGAATCTCTAGGGCTGAATATATCACCTACTTGATTTATTCAAACATATTTTTTGCTCGTAAACGACTCAAACAACCTATTATGCATAAGATTGATATGAGGAGAGGAATTACCGTGGTTAACTGACTACCGAGAGCATTAACGTGTACAATTCATAGTTCAAGTATGAAACATTATACTAAAATCAACAACTGAAATTACACATCCAAGATGCCAAACACAACAGAAACCATAAAAAAACATCAAACGTTTTAACCACCATAGAGAATTTACAAACTATATGAATTATAGATAGAAACCACTACAACCTTCTTGATTATAGATCTTCCTCAAGAAACAAAATAACACAAAGAAGCACAAACATATCCCCTCTAAGACAGAAAATTCAGTACTACTGCAATCCAACATCCACCACAGAAACGAAACATAGGCATAAACACTAGACTTACTTTGAACTCTAGATTATTTCATTATCATTTCTTCATATTCAATTGAGCATTGTTAACTCTTAATTGAAACTGAAGTGTAGCTAACCAAAACAATGGAAACATGAGGCTAAAAGATAAAAGGAGTAAATAGGCTTTTGTTTCACCTACAACAGATTTAAAAAACCAACTCTAACAATGCTTATGAACTTTAATCACTAAATCATTTAATAAATCATTTAATTATTGCAATCTCAACATTATACAATAATACAATATTCCTTCAGTATTCCATCTCATTGCTATGGCCACTAATACTGACCAACTCAAGTTAAACCATATTTAAATCTCAAAACAAACACACATCATTTCTATTTATCAAGATCTTGAAATCTAGATTTCAAAATCTTCAAAATCCCAAACTAGGCATACCCTTAGAATTGCTTAATCCAAAAGCAAAAACTTGATAAAGAAAAAAATCAGAAAGAGCCGTAGAAGTTCAATCTGGGTAACAAACTACTTGAATCTGCATAGTTCAAGTGGTGCAATCAATGCAGCTTTATTAGTTTTTATAAAATAAAACTAAGAAAAAATCGTAGGAGTTCAATATGAGAAACCAAGAGCAGCAGCCCCATCATTTTCTTAGATATATAAACAGAAATAATGTTTCAGAATACCTGATCAATAGCGACAACTACATCTGCAACAAATCCACCGAATAATCTGTACAGTGCCTTATACACAGCAATCCTACATAGATACAAACATTCATGCACCACTTAATTTATATATCTGAGAATACTATATGGCTGGTTTATGTCCAAAAGTGCAACTAGACAGTAAAAGCATATCACCTAGCACGGGGTGCCATTCCACAGTTTCCACTTGCTCTTCCGAATTCATATCCATGCATTCGCACAGGAATCCCATTATTACCAGCTGCAATAGCTGTTGTATGACTGGTTAAAAATATTGTCAAGTGAAGTTAGATGATTGAAACATATAGATGGTGGAATTAAGAAAAGGAAAAAACACAAGGTAAAGTGTATAGGAAAGAATGTCGCCTGCTCGGGTGACATGTGGACTGCAAATTCATTGATTAGATGACGGTAGCTGCAGAGTTTCTTGTAAGTTCCTTAGTCAAAAAGCATATCTAGAAGCATATCATGCCTCTTCTCTAGATGTTTGGCATAGGATATGACCAAATCACTGAAAGAAAAATAAGAACAGGGGAAAATATTATTTTAGTTTATTGAATTTTTTAACAGAAAGTAAAGTTTCTTAAAACAAGAAAAAGAAAATATATGTGATGTTAGCGGTTAAAAGAGATTCCCCAACAATAAGGAGTTCTCTACTCATGTCAAATGTCATTGGCACGAACACATGATAAATGCATCTCCTAATTTGTCTAATATGAACTTAAAATGGAGCAAGACGACTTCAAAATCGATTCATTCCTTCTTCCAATTTCAATTTTCCTCCCGCAATTACACCTAAAACCCTTCGAAAATAAAAACATTTAAATATCCCCTGTACTTAGGGTTTCGGTGCCACTTAGGGTTAGAATTAGAGCTCACCTTGTGACGCGGCGGGAGAAGGCGGCGAACGGCGGCAGAACGCCAGTACAGAGCGAGTGGACAACCTACATCGACTGTCTGCGAGTGGAATGCTCTGACTAAGTAATGGACAGCGGGCGGTGGATGGCGAGTGGAATGCGCTGAGTACGTAACGGACTGCGGGCGGCAAGTTTGAGGGTTTGGAAAGGGAAATTTTTCATTGTGCCCTAAGCTGGAGCTAGCAATAGAAATTGGGAAAGGGAGGCTAAAATTTTTCAAGTGTTGTATTTATACTTTAATTAAATATTAATATTAAAAAAAAGGGGGCAATAGTATAAGACAACGGGTAATAAAACCCGTTGTCTTTGGGTGCAAATCCCCGCATTTCTACTGGATACGACAACCGGTTTATTCAATACCCGTTGTCTTTTCTCCGTTGTCGTAGCCAGTTTTTGGCATAGTGAAAAGAATCCGTCAAAATCTTACACCTATAAGTTTGTCTTCTCTTTAAACAATTACTAGTATTTTCTCCCGTGCGATGCACGGATTTAAAATTGTATGAATATTTTATTATTTACGGACATTAAAATTGTATGAATATTTATTTGACATGAATTATAAATAATATTATTGTATTGTAATTATATTAGGACATTAATGTGGCTATGATTGACATCAAACTATTTATGACTTGGGGTTGGTGAGAGTTAATGAAGAACAAAGGGAATGTTCTTCATTAAAGTGGTGATGATGTTCTTTAATGCTTGATATTTAAAGTATTGGAAAGCAATAAATTGAAAGAGTGTTTGGGCCAAAGACCTCTTTTTTGGCTAATAAATCCTTTGTATTCAATGAGAATGTTGGAACCCCTTCATGTGCTTTAATTACATGTATTTATACTACAAACTCTTGGGGAATAGCCCCTCTAGGGCCCTAGGGTCTAGGCATTTAATGGCTCGCAGGGAGCATTAAATGGCGCCGACTTCGGTTATTGGGCGGAGTGTTCCAGCTGAACTGTGGGGCGACCTTCTTGCCTTGGGTTGCTCACCGGAGGTCGCTGGCACTATACCCGAGGTCACTGACTCAAACTTCAAGGTCGCTCATCTGATCTTTCCTTATTAGGGAGTTCTGTTTTAATCGCTTTTTGAAGGCCAGAGGACAGCTTCCCTTTGGGGAAAGTCTCCTCTAATCCGACTTACTTCCCGAAATTCAGGTATGCAGGCGCTGCCATTGGGAACCTGTGCCTCGCCAAGGTCGCGACCCGGGGTCCCGTTAGTTCGTGATCATGCAGCTCGGGTGAGGTCAGACCTTGCCCCGACGTTGATATGATCAGGTCCATCTTTTATGAGCGAGGTCGCTGACGGTTTAGGTTAGGGCTTCGTCAGATTATGTAAATCATTCCTAAGTGCTAGACCTCGCGTGCAACCTAATTATTCTAGCACAACAATTGACCCCCAGGTCGCTCGTTGAGCTATTGAGCTCACGTGGGATCTGGTATGCGTCAAACGTCTTGATTTCCTCTTAAATTTTGGCGCCTCTGCGGGATTCGGTGTGACGTTTCACGTCCCGAGGCAGCTCTACAGTGACGTCTGCGGCCACTTTTGCAGGTGTGATGATGGCGCGTGTTCATCACGCGCCGGATTTCGAGGGTCGCGATGCGCGGGCTGCCTCGGTTCGCGAGTTCCACGCGCCCTAACCCACTCTCTATATAAATGAGGTTCTCCTCTCATTTCTCACTTTTCAAAATCCGCAAACTCCCGCTTTCTCTCTGCCTTTGCTCCTCCGTGTCCGACTATCGCCGTCACCAGAATTTGCAAGCTCAAGTAAAATATACTTCAAAATCTCTCTCTCTTTCCATGGACTCTTCTCTACTACGGTATCCACGTAATCCCCAATTATGGATTTGCACAGATTTGCGCACGGCCTGATCCTCGCGCGCGCTCGGCCATCGGCCTCGCCCCACGCCCGTGCGTGCCTGCGCGCGTGCCTCCTTTGGCACGTTTCGCGCGACGTACGCTGCCTACGCCCTGTTCTGGATTTTATCCTTTAATTCTTCGTCTCCGCCTCCGTTTCTGATCCGGTTACAATTTATTTACAAAAAATAAATAAACCTAGATCTAGACTAGTCTATTACATTGATCAAATCAAACAAATCCTAATCTACTTGTGGATTTTCTCACGAGGCAAAATGAATCCGAACGAATCGAATTAAAAATCACAATTTATATGCATGCATAAATAAACACATTAAATTCCATGACAATTGGATACCTGCAAATAATATCTAGCAATTCTACTATCCAATTTCAAATTTAATGACAACGAATTAAATTACAATTTAAAAAATTCAGAGCCCGAAACCTGGCTCTGATACCAGTTGTTGGGGAATAAGTTGCACTGATCTTTTCGAGATGAATATTTAAATACAAATTTAATTCTTATAATTATTACTAGCATGAATTAATCCTATATTAATTCAAATAATAATCCAACAACAAATCATGCATATAATCAATTCACGTAAAACTTACGCATGCGGAATTTCTACGAGTTTACGTGAACATACCTCTCGGGACGGCAATGGTCTTGTTGATTAGACTCACCAAAAGAACTTCCCAAGTATTCCCTTAATCCTTTCTCGACAATCCGTTGGAAGGATACTCGCGAACAATTAACAAAAAATAAAAAATAAACTTTGTTGCACCACTTTCGTGGATTTGCTAATTTTTCCAGCACATGGAATTGTATTTGGGAATGAAAGAATCATCCCCTATTTATAGAGTAGAGGTGGTCGAAATTTTTAGGGAAAAAACAATGTGGGAAAATCTTTTCTTGATCTCCAAGAAATCTTGAATATATCTCCTATATTCTTTTTCCCATAATTATAATATCCCACAAAATCCCACCTCCTCTTTGTTATGGAATATTTTCGAAATATTAGGTCAAGATTCCAAGATTTGGATCTTCTTGAATTTATAAGATATTCTTGTATTTCAAGAAATACATATCTTTCATAATATCTTTTCAAGAAAATCAAGAAAATCTTTCTTGCCCTTTATATTTCAATATTTTCGAAAATTGCTTCATGAATAACCAAGTGGGAGATTTCTTGAATTTAATGAGATAATCTTGTATTCCAAGAATACATATCTTCATTCCATAACAAAATTCAAAGAAAATCTTTCTCCCCTTTTAATCCATAGTTTTTGAATTTCATGGAAAAATAAGGCAACAATATTTATTTTATTTTAAACACCTTTTTCAGTTATTGGACTATATGTTGGGCTACTTAGGGGGCCTTTAGGAGAATTAAGATTGGACCTTCTAATGGATCTTGAATTATCAATATTGAGACACAATATTATTCAAGCCCATAAATATTAATTAATCCCACTACATAATTAATATTGCACTATCCATCTTAACCCATATTACAGTAAATATGGCTCCCGGTTATTATTTCCCGTGTTTAAGATTATCTAGCCCATTAATTAATTCAAGCCACTGAAATAGCTTTCAGTTAATTAATATATTTTGTCCTTGGTTAAGGAACGGTTCAAAATTATTACTCATACCGGAAACTAGTTCCACTTGCAAGATTTGGTATGATAAAACTTATGAACCTCCCAAGGGGGCAAATCGAACAAGCGTACTTGCACACGATTCTCCGTATTAAATCTTAGCAATCACATCTGACCAATAATATTGTCCAAGATAAAAAGTATTGAATCTCGTTGATTCTCTACCCATGATAAGTCAAAGCAATAGTTACCAACCACACGTGATCCTATTTAAGGAACGAAGATTAAGAAATAACGAACCACTGAGGTCTAATTATTCCTTGTTCAGTTCTGAAGAATTTGTCCTCCTGTAGGTCCTATTCAGTGCATCAGTCATGCACTAGTGTAATCTCTTGGTCAAGACAAGCAAATCTGAGCCTTACACTTCAACCTTTCACGATGGATTGTTCATGTCCATCTAGGTCGTGAATGGTGTACTTTTAGTTACAAGGGAATGTTAATTTAATCTTCTGTGATCTGGTATCACTAAATTAACTACAATGTGACACGTACTATTTATTGAACAGTTATGCAGTAAATATATGTAACATTCAATGATATTTAAAGCATCAGTGATAAACAATTTATTTCAGTAAATAAGTCCGAAATTCAGTTTTGATTATACAAAGTAAAAGCATACTTTCCAGTATAATCCCAACAGAATCTGCGGTAGTTTCTTGTTTGGAACTATTCCAACTAACTACCCCACCATTGAGAACGAAAACATAGCCTGACTGTCCTCCGTAGACCAAGAAACAATCTTTGGTACGTCTAAGGTACTTAAGAATATTCTTGACAACAATCCAGTGAGGTTCACCTGAATTCTGTTGGTATCTACCAGTGGTGCTAACAACGAAGGCCACATCTGGCCTCGTGCAAGTCATGGCGTACATGATGGAGCCAATTGCAGATGCATATGGTATATCCTTCATGCGCTGGATATCAGCTTTCGTAGAAGGACAATCCTTCTTAGACAACTTTATCCCATGACACGCCGACAGAGAACCTCTCTTAGAGTTCTCCATCGCAAATCACTTTAGCACCTTATCTACGTAGGTTGACTGTGACAGCCCCAACATCCTCTTGGATATATCCCTATGGATCTTGATCCTTAAGATGTAGCAGGCTTCACCAAGATCCTTCATCATGAAGGTCCTTGACAGCCATTCTTTCACGGACTGCATGAGTGGGATATTTTTTCCCATAATGAGTATGTCTTCGACATACACAACTATGAAGACAACATTCTTCCCATTGCTTTTCCGATAGACGCGCGGATCTTCCGAGTTTCTGTTGAAGTCAAAAGATTTAACAGCCTCATCAAATCGGATATTCCAACTCCTAGAAGCTTGCTTCAATCCATAAATGGATCGTTTAAGCTTGCACACAAGATTAGATTTTGGCTTTGATATAAAATCTTCAGGTTGAGTCATAAACACTTCCTTATCAATGTTCCCATTGAGGAGAGCTATTTTGACTTCCATCTGCCAAATCTCATAATCTAGGTGTGCTGCTACCACAAGTAAAATTCAAATGGACTTGATCTTAGCAACTGGTGATAAAGTCTCGTCATAGTCAATGCCTTCGCGCTGACTATAACCTTTCGCCACCAACCTAGCCCTGTAGGTTTGTATTTTGCCATTTGCATCAGTCTTACATTTGAAGACCAATTTGTAACCTATGGGTCTAACCCCTTTAGGCAACTCAACCAAGTCCCAAACTTGATTGACGTACATCAAGTCCATCTCGGATTTTATGGCTTCATGCCACTTCTTTGAGTCAACATCTAATGTTGCCTCAGTGTAAGTTCTAGGTTCGTCTTTATCCGGGATTTCCACGTCATCATGTTCCTCCACGAGGAAGCCATAATATCTGGTGATCGGATTACAAACTCTAGTGGACTTACGGAGTTGTGGTTGTTCAGGCTGCACATTCTGATCGTGAAAATTTTGTGGTACGGCAATCTCATCGTCGACCGGGGAGTTCTCAAGAGCGACGCTTCTGGATGCTCCTTGAGCACTTCCGGATGCCTCTTGAGAAGGAATTTGAACTATGTTGTTCTCATTCAGCCTACTTGGAGTTCGTTGCTCAGGCAATGCAATTTCAATTACGCTCCCACTGGCTGAAAGAGGATCACTTAGTGATAAACTTCCACCATGTGAGCTCCTGAATGCTCCCACTGATTCTTTGTCATGTTGCTTTGACAAGACATCAGTCTCCTTGTTAATTTGTGGTTCTTGAATCTCTTCAAGTTCTATCGTCTTACGACCTTGTTCCTTGAAGACGTAGTCTTCTTCAAGGAATTTTACCTGCCTAGAAACAATTACTGTTTGTTTCTCAGGAAGATAGAAATAATATCCTCTAGTTTCCTTAGGATATCCCACAAAGTAACCTTTTTCACCTTTTGATTCCAACTTATCAGTGAGCATTTTCTTCACAAACGCGGGGCAACCCCACGTTCTCATGTGAGAGAAATTTAGCTTCTTGTCATGCCATAACTCGTATGGCGTATGCTCAACTGATTTGGATGGAATCATATTCAGAATGTAAATTGAGGTTTGAAGTGCGTATCCCCATAAGAATGTTGGAAGAGAGGAAAAACTCATCATGGACCTTACCATGTCCAACAGGGTTCGGTTTCTACTCTCAGACACTCCATTCATTTGGGGTGTACCGGGAGGAGTCCATTGTGATTAGATTTCATGCAATTTCAGATAATCAGTGAATTCATGGCTAAGATATTCTCCTCCTCGATCTGATCGAAGAGTCTTAATACTCTTACCAAGATGCTTCTCTACTTCAGCTTTATACTCATTGATTTTCTCAAAAGATTCAAATTTGTGTTTCATTAGATACACATACCCGAATCTAGAGAAATCATCAGTAAAAGTTATGAAGTAGCCGAAGTGACCCCTAGCTAGAGTGGGCAATGGTCCACAAACATCACTGTGGATTAACTCTAGAACTTCTTTGGCATGAACCCCTTTCCCAGAAAAGGGTTTGTTGATCATTTTGCCCTTAAGACAAGATTCACAATTTTCATAAGACTCAAAGTCGAATGGGGCTAAGTAATCCAACTTTCTTAGCCTTGCGATTCTTTTCTCATTTGCATGACCAAGCCTACAATGCCACAAGTAAGTCGGGTTTTCATGATTACTAAGTTTGAGTCATTTGTTTTCTATATTAAGAATATTATGTCCACAATCCAACAAATATAAATCATTCGATAAAGGAGCATTTCCATAAACATCACCATTAAGCGAAAAATAACAATTATTGTTTGCAAAATGGAATGAAAATCCTTCAATGCCTTAACATAGGAATAGAAATAATGTTGAGGGTAATAGAAAGAACGAAATAACAATTATTCAGTTCAAGTCTAAAACCAGAGGGTAAGTCTAAAACATAAACGCCAACACGTTCAGCAGCAACTCTTGCTCCATTCCCAACATGTAGGGCGACTTCACCCGGTCTAACTACCCTGCTATCCTTGAGACCCTGCACATTTGTACAAATGTGTGAGCCACAACCGATATCTAATACTCAGCAGTTAGTATCATTTGTGGACATGTTTGTCTCAATAAGAAACATACCTGTTCCAGTGGCTGAGACACTTGTGTCTTCTTTTCAGCTGCTAGAACTTTGCAGTCCTTCTTCCAATGCCCTTTCTGCTTGCAGTGGAGGCATACATCCTTGTCCACCCTCTCCTTCTTTTGAATTCCACCTTTGGGCTTAAGGAAGTTTGGCTTGGAGCCTTTCTTTGCCTTGCCCCTTCTCTTCTTTTTTCCTTTCGGAGCAGAAGAAGTAGAGGCACTCACCATGAGTACGGGATTTTCCTTAGTAGTGGAAGACTCAAAAGTCTTTAGCATGTTATGCAGCTCGGGCATAGTCGATTCCGTCTTATTCATATTAAAGTTTACTACGAAACTCGAATACGAATCGGGAAGTGACTGAAGAATGGTATAAACAACAACATTGGTCTTGAGCTCAATGCCCAACCGACTAAGTTTCTCGATTAGCCCAATCATCTTCAACACATGAGGAGAAACCTTCCCTCCCTCAGACAATCGACATTTAAACAGATCTCTCATCACTTCATAAATCTCAGAACGAGATTCAGAATCAAAGAGATCCTTTAGATGCTTAATCATCTCGAAGGGAAGCATCTTCTCATGCTGCCTTTGCAACTCAGGAGTCATCTCGAGTAGCATAACACACTGAGCCTGGGAAGCATCCTCTTGATGCTTCTTCTGAGCCTCGGTGTCAAATGCCTCAGCTTCTTCAGTACCAGCCTCCGGGGCAACAGGGATTGGCGTGTCCAACACGTACTCAATCTTTTCTTGCCTGGGCACCAAATGAACATTTTGGTGCCAGCTGAGAAAATTTGGCCCAGCCAATTTGTTCGTTTCCAAAACGCTTCTCAATGACAAGTTATTCATTTCAACAATCCTAGAGAAATAAAATAAAACGGGAATTAAAACACATAATTCCTATGAACAATATTCAGCAGTCAAAATAAATATGGCCTTTAAATTTATCTTGTTTCCATTATTTTCGCATACTTAACGACCTCATCGGAAAAGTACAAATTTATATCTAATACAAATCATAATGGACTAGGATCCACATTACTACCACCATAATCCTAGCGAGGGTTGATCAATACAATAGCATAACTGGTAGGTCTCCAAACCAATTGCAATACTGCAACTCCTAGTTTGTCGAACCTAGTTCGACTGATGTCACTTACCCTTTGTTCCCCGCGAGGGCTAGCGAAACAAAGTTAAGTTGGTTTACAACCATCAAGCGGAGACATTACATGTCCCTATAGAAGTCCCATTAGATGTAGATCCGAGAGAAAGACGAGGGTCTTTAAGTACTCATTGGAATGAAATCTCCGGTTTACTTTTAATTTTGATGGAAGACATCTTATCAAATTAATGAGAAAACCATATTTCAACGAGGAACATTTTCAAAGGAGGGGTATTAATTGCTTAATCGAGATCCATGATATCTAAGTCACATTTGAGCAATTACGGGCGTCACCTACCCAAACATGACATATACGGACTAGCAAATATTTGGGCGCCGCAAACCCAAGCATTTAATGCGGTCCGACAAATATTGGGCGCCACCTACCCAAACAATTAATGCTGACTATAAATACGTTAACGAATTTTAAACAAATAGGTTAACCAAGTGAGATTCAATAATAATTAAAATCATAGAATTAAGTTTTAAAACCCAGTTTTAAATTAAACTCAATGAATTTAACTTATTATCCAAATTAAACAAATTAATCCAATTAATTTGATTAAAGTCCAACCTTTAATCCAATTTTAAATTATTAAAAATTTTATTAATAAAATCAAATTTTAATTATTTGTTGTTATAGGGGCTCAGGTGCAATTTCCAAAATTGCACGGGAGGGTCTGTCTCAAATCAAATTTGCAAAACAACCCTCCCACATCACCGCCCAAATCGACAACATCCAATCTGTATTTCGGGACAACCGTATCCAAAACCCAAACCAAAATCAACGATTCCAAATACCAAAATCCACAAAATTCATCAAATAATCATGTCCAGATTAATTAGTCAACAAGGAACCATCAAAGAACAGGGGTGAATCGCAACAATCGAGAGAATCAGTGGTGCGGTGGAGCATCGAATCAGAGCCCGTCGTCAAACAACGAGGGTTTTAGTGTCACCGCAACCAAATTCTCTTCGTTAAACGCAAAATCGAAAGAGAAGGGGCCACCATCGATTAAGACGAAACGCCGCCGCCTCCAAAGCACTGCAGTTTTGAAAAACATCACGGAATAGCGAAGCACAGGGCCATCGTCATTGCATCGCCTGCGCGTGCAACACGGCGGCGACGACGAATAGCTATAGGCGGTCACCGATTTGTACTCAAAATCTAAAACAAACGATTATTAGAAGCAGTGAGTTGCGATGCACGGCGGAGCACCGTCATCACAAATCGGGTTCATCAAATCGCAAAATCAGACACAAATCAGCGAAATCGAACGTCGCTGAGTGACGCCGCGAAAATGCCCGTAGAACGCGAGGCGCGGTGTACTGCCGCCTCCGTCGTCATGTGTTAGATTCGCTCGCCAGCGTGGCGGTGAGAATTTTAGGGTTTCGGTCAGTCGAGCGGCGAAGAAGACGAAGCCAAAATGGGGCAAATAGTTTTGAGCCATTAATTAAAAACAACAACCAAACATATATCACAGCCCCACATCAAAAATTGGTGCGGTCATTAATAAACAGGACCGTACCGATTGATTTTAAAATTTAAAATCAAATAATCATGCAATTAATCAAGAGCTTGAGCTCTGATACCACTGTTGGAATTTAGAGGCACGTAAAACACGTAATCACATGCGCAGCAGAAAATAAAGTTCACCAACAACGAACAATTAATTGCATACATATTACAATAATCATAACGAGAAATCTTACAGTAACTCAATTGCAGATTTCTCTACTACGGTATCCACGTAATCTCCAATTATGGATTTGCACAGATTTGCCAGCGTTGAATCCCGAGACAGATTTTGCTAGGAAAAACCAAACTCTAGATTTTATGGAGAAAATATGAAGTCACGTATTATGAATTCCCAAGAGCTCATATATATAGGAGAGGTCTAGCTTAAATCTCAAGCTAACCTGATTGGGAAATAAAATCCCCAATCTTTAATTAAATTAATTCTTTTTAATTTAATTTCCTAAATATAAATCTCTACGGATTTAAATGCCTTATATGAAAATCTCTATGATTTATTTCCATATACATTAAATCCTACAATTATATTCCAAATATAATTATTGGGAATTCTTATTTAATTAAATCCAATTTAATTAAATATTAATAATAATTAATTCCAAATTATTCTATTATTAATTTCTTCTCCATAAATTAAATATTAAATCCAATTTAACATTTAATCAACCAACTATAATCCGTAAAAGGGAACTACTTGTTGTGTGACCCATAGACCCTCATATATCGAGCGATTAGTCAAACTAACAGTTTTAATTGAACCCTAGTCAATAAATCAGATATTCTCAATATATGAGGTATGTTGCGAGAAACATGCAACTACCTGTAACTGAAACATGGGCTATTACAATTTCCTCCTTTCATTCGTGAATACTCGATTAAGCCTTGAACATGATGAAGTGTCTATTCAAATAACTTAATCAATTTATCTCTGATCACTAATTGATCATTCATGTCACACTTGGCCACAAAGTCCAAGTTGACGTGCATTGGCCAATGACTTTGATCCAATTATGATGAGAATATGAGTATTCTCTCTAAATCCACTTTGAGGAATGAATCCTTTTCTTGGCTCAACTACCACGCACATGCACTTCGTGATGAACCCAATCCAAGCCGTATCTACCCATGGAAGGGTGCAAGCGTTGGTCATGGTTAAAGTTCATCACTCCACACATGTCGTGCGTATTGTCCTCAAGTTAAAGGAGTATCGCATCGCTTCCACTAACCGAGACACCCGTAGACACATATAGTGGAACTACATCAAACGGTTTCTCGGATGGGTATACCAATACCCTCTAAGGTATTTGTGCATCCATCATGAGATACCTAGTATCTCGCAGTGAGTGAGATCTCACTACAGTCTCTAAGAGTATGATGCAGATCGCACACCAATCTCCATTGCATCATCAATATCCCATTCTCGATGATCCTCGATTGGGGCTATTTGAGAATCATACGGCTTGGATTGTGTTCATCACGAAGTGCATGTGCGTGGTAGTTGAGCCAAGAATAGGATTCATTCCTCAAAGTGGATTTAGAGAGAATACTCATCTTCTTATCATAATTGGATCAAAGTCATCGGCCGATGCACGTCAACTTAGACTTTGTGGCTAAGTGTGACATACATGATCAATTAGTGAATGGAGATAACATTATTAAGTTATTTGAATAGACACTTCATCATGTTCAAGACTTAATCGAGTATTCGCGAATGAAAGGAGGAAATCGTAATAGCCCATGTTTCAGTTACAGGTAGTTGCATGTTTCTCGCAACATACCTCATATATTGAGAATATCTGATTTATTGACTAGGGTTCAATTAAAACTGTTAGTTTGACTAATCGCTCGATATATGAGGGCCTATGGGTCACACAACAAGTAGTTCCCTTTTACGGATTATAGTTGGTTGATTAAATGTTAAATTGGATTTAATATTTAATTTATGGAGAAGAAATTAATAATAGAATAATTTGGAATTAATTATTATTAATATTTAATTAAATTGGATTTAATTAAATAAGAATTCCCAATAATAATATATGGAATATTATTGTAGGATTTAATGTAAATGGAAATAAATCGTAGAGATTTTCATATAAGGGAATTAAATCCATAGAGATTTTATATGTGGGAAATAAATCTTAGAGATTTTTTTAAATAAAGATTAGGGATTTTATTTCCCAATCAGGTTAGCTTAAGATTTAAGCTGGGTCTTTCCTATATATACAAGGTCTTGGGAATTCACAAATAACGTTAATTCAATTTTCTCCATAAAATCTAGAATAGGAATTTTCCTAACAAATTCCGTCTCAGATTCAACACTGGCAAATCTGTGCAAGTCCGTGAACGGGGATTACATGGATACCATAGTAGAGAAATATGCATACGGTTTACTGTAAGATTTCTCTTTATGTTTATGAGTATTCAATTATGCAATTATATGTTCGTTGTTGGTGAACTGTTTATTTCCGCTGCTCATGTATTACTTGTTTACGTACCTCAAAATTCCAACAGTGAGGGAGGAGCTTGCTCGTTATATGGCAGGCAAGCTCGCTAGCTCAGTGCAAGAAACCGAGCTCGAATTTTTCTGGGAGTGGTATGAGGTTCCCCAAGATGTCCACTTTTGGGTCCCGACCTTGGATGAAAGGGTCGACCAACCTCCTGAGGGATGCGTGGCTATCAATGAGGGCGCCATGGAGGTGGGCTTATGATTTCCCCTCCACCCAAGGATCAGCGAGATTCTAAACCGATGGGATCTCGCTCCGACCCAAATCATCCCTAACGGGTGGAGCACACTGATCGGTCTATTGACGTTGTTTGGGACCATTCAACTCGGTCACCTCCCAGCGGCGGACGAGATTGTCTCACTGACCAACCTCGTGGGGGCTCATGCGGAGGAGAGCGACTGGTATTATGTGTGAGCTTGCCCTGGCAACAAAATCATTGAGGACGTCCCGTCCTAAGTGGAAGGGTGGACATCGAGGTTTTGGTGGGTTTCTGGGGATTGGCGGAGTCCGGTGGATGAGCTGGATCGAGGTAGTCAGATCAATATTCGGACCGAGTTTGGCGTTGCCCAAAGTAAGTTCGTATATTGTTCTAACTTCTCAAGTTACTGATTTGACTCCGTTTTCTTTTTGCAGCCAAGAATCAAGAGGAGCCACTCTTTTCACACTTTTTGGCTCGAGCTGTCGTGGTCTGCCGAAAGCCTTGCCGACAGGTCATTTTAAACGCTGAACTTGAATGAGGTTCGAAAGGATTCGGGCCTCTTGATTGGGCCTAACCACCTGCGATCTCAATTTTCACAAGGTGAATACGTTTTCCCTTTCATCTTTTTGATCGATTGTTTTCTTTTCCTGGTTTTGACCTGACCGCTTTCCTTGCAACAGTTACGCCTCGTTTTTCTCTTCCCTTCATCCCCACTCCTACAGAAATCGAGCTGATGGATGGCCAAAACCCCGCCGCCCTGAAGAAGGAAAGGATGAAAATCCTCGTGGAGGCCCGAGCTGCTCAGAAGGCTCGGGATAAAGAAGTCCGGGAGCGAGCTCAGGGGATTGTGACCGAGGAGGTCCTGACCCCGACGCCTTAGGGGCTCGAGGCCGTGGCCGCGGCCGAAGCCCATTTTGAGGGTGTCGCTCCCTCCTCCGAGAAAGGGGATAAATCCTGGGAGAAAGGGAAAGGGAAGGAGAGTTCGCACAAAAGGCGAGAGCAAGACCTCACGTCCTCGGAGGATCGCACAAAGAAGAGTTACCCCCGCTGGGAAACCTCCCAAGGCCAGAAGCTCCCACCCTGGCCGCATCCCCGACAGCGAGTGTGCGAAGGACGACAAGTCCTACTTGGGTTGGTGATAGCCCATTGAGTAAGTACCCCTCCACTTTTCGTTCGTGATCACTTTCATCACACGTTAAGTTTTCTAGTTTGGTTTTCTTTTTCCTTTATGCAGGAAGGGGTCATCTCACCCCATCCTCGTGTCCAATATCCTCCGCAGCCAGTCTTCGGACTCTCTTCGTGAGCTTCCGATTTACCTTCGTTGGGCTTGTTCGCTCCCTGCCCGATCATGGACCCTGATTAGTTAAGGATGCTGGGACGGCGGAAAACATCTGGCTGGCCATGGTGTATGGAGGTCGGATGATGGCGGCCATGTATAAGACCTCTGAGGACTTTACCATGGCGGACGAGCGAGTCCAGAAATCTATCAAGGAGAAGAACCTCGCGGAGGCGGCCCGGAGGGAGGCCGTGGATCGGAAGAATGTGGCCTTGGGGATGGTGGAGGCAGCGGAGACCCGGGTCGGGAATGTGGAGCGGAAAGTCACGGATCTAGAGACCTCCGTGGTAGGCCTGGATGTCGAATTGAAGGCCAGTCGGGCGGAGGTTGGGGTGTTGCGGGCCGACCTAGCTTCCCGGGAGAATGCCGTCCAGGAAAGGGATGAGAAGCTCCGCCTCTTGAGAGAAGAGTTCAAGGAGAAAGACACCGAGTTAGCTACCCTGAAGGAGGAGTGTGCCACTCTTGAGGGTGTGGGCAACTTCGCCTCGGTGGAGGCCATGGCGAGGTGCGTCCGCCTTGCCCGCTCCTTCCCCGAGGGGTCGGCCATCAAGAAGGCTTTCGTGGCGGAGCTATCGGTCTTCTTCGACCACAACCCCCTGAAGCCCTTGGACTCCTTTCCCATTGCCGACCTTGGTCCTGATGGGCTCGACCTGAGCCGTTTTGAGGGCATCGAGGATTTGGATCTCTATGATCCGACCTTGGCCACTTCGATGTCGGGCCCGCAGGCATCTGCGGAAGGAGGTCCTGCACCCGATTCCCAGCCCGCGGTGGTGGAGGAGGAGGATCCGGCACCAGGGACTCAAGCCTGATCCCAGTTTCTTTAAATTTCTTTTGACATTGACCCTTGTAGGTCATTTTGCTTCTTTTTATTTTCATTTTTGTTTGTTATCGCCCAAGAAGGCCTCGCTTATAAAGTTTATCTATCTCAATGGAGTGCCCTTTGGGCTTTATTCATTACTGTCTTCGCTTTATCTTGTTGTCTTACTTAGCTGCAACTTAGCGGATTCAATAACTTATAATTTGTAGTTCTTGAGCTATCGACCTCATCTATGTCGTTTTAAAGGATTACGACTTGGCGAATTTGATCAGCTTTAAACTTATATTTCATTTTCAGTTTATCGTGCTCGCATATGCTGTCTTAAGATATTGCGACTTAGCGGCCTCGATTAACTATAATCTTGTACTTTTTATTGAGTTTATCATGCTCGCATATGTCGTTTTAAGATATTGTGACTTAGCGACCTTGATTAACTATAATCTTGTACTTTTTATTGTTTATCATGCTCGCACATGTCGTCTTAAGGTATTGCGACTTAGCAGCCTCGATTAACTATAATCTTGTACTTTTTATTGAGTTTATCGTGCTAGCATATGTTGTCTTAAGATAATGACACCTAGCGACCTCGATTAACTATAATCATGTACTTTTTATTGTTTATCGTGCTCGCATATGCCGTCTTAAGGTATTGCAACTTAGCGACCTCGATTAACTATAATCTTGTACTTTCGAGTTTATTGTGCTTGCATATGTCGTCTTAAGGTATTGCGACTTAGCGGCCTCGATTAACTATAATCTTGTACTTTCGAGTTTATCGTGCTCGCATATGTCATCTTAAGGTATTGCGACTTAGCGACCTCGATTTTGGTGATCTTGCTAGAGGCCAGTAGACCGACCTATCCCCAATTTTTTGATTTGACAGAGGATAAAATGGGAAAATTTGAACTTTGTATTTATGCAGGAATAGTCGCTACATTTATCACCGAGGTAAGTTCCTATACTCTATATTAATAAGCTTGGGTTAATGCCCCCTCCTACTGATAGTATTTTTTCAGAAAGGTCTCCTTCCATGGATATTGAGTCAGAATGTCGTTGATGTCTTCGAGCTCATATGCTCCGTTAGGTAGTATCTTCGCGATCTTGAAAGGCCCTTCCCAAGTCAGGGCCGAAAGGTCCTTGATTGACTCCTTGTATCTTTTTCAACACGAGGTCGCCTCTGCGGAACTAGCGAACTTGCACCTTCGAGTTGTAGTACTTTTCCGACCTCTGTTTGTAGATTTCATTGCGGATGTTCGAGTTGATACGTTTTTCTTCAAGGAAGTCGAGGTTGGCCTCTTGAGCTCGGTCGTTGGTTTCATCGATAGCTCGCGATGTCCGGTATGTCGGGAAATGCACTTCTGCTGGGATGACTGCCTCCGATCTAAAGGCGAGAGAGAAGGGGGTTTCTTCTGTTGAATTTTAGCAGGTGGTCCGATATGGCCAGAGTATCTTGGGGAGTTTGCTTGCCCAAATCCCTTTTGCCCCTTCGATCCTTGTCTTGAGTGTATGCTGACTTGGTCGTAAAATGTTATATTCTTAACTAGCAGTTACCCCACAAGAGTATGGGATCACTGTAGCAAGGGTAAGTATTTGGACCAAGTAGTATCGAACCCAAAGGAAGTTTCGTATGCGTGTAAATCCCTGGAAATCTTTGCTTCGTAACTAATATGGATGCGATTTGATAGTTCTATTTCACTACTATTGAATCAACAGAAAATAAGAAAATGACAATGACTACACTAACTTCAGATGAAGCGCAAATATTGGAGAATGTTGCTTTGGACAGGAATCCCTACGTATACTATCGGAATTGGTTTGGCGACGAAGACTATAGTTGTGTACAAAAGAGTAATCCTAAGTGTACTGAAACTATACAATCTACTTCCCTAATCCCACACTAAATAAGGTACAGCAAAAGCTCGGTTTTTATCCCCGATTACTCAACTAATACCCTCTTTACCTCACTGACCAAATAACCAAGTTACTAAGGTTGTGCTTAATTACTATAGCCCTTATTCAAGTTGGGTGATGCGGTCGTCCTCCCTAATTGAACTGGTATTTTACCAACCCCATCACAAACCTTCTCCTCAAGCCTATTCGTTGAAAAGAGTGATTCGATCGTCCTCTCTCTAACAACTTTCGTACTCAATTCAATGGTTTTTATTGGATTAGTTATTCATATTAGCAAATTAAGAAGATTATCCAATTTACACCTCGAATCATCCTAATCGTCTCACCAATTCGCTTTTTCAACGCGATCATCCTATCCAAAGCAATCAAAGGTTTAGCCTACCATCTTGATCTTCAACTCACAAATAATCAAGTTAAGAATAGAAATCATTATGCAAGGATATGTAAAGCAATTCACTGATCAATCACTTGAATAAAGAAAACTGCAATTATAGTATGGATGAAATAATCACATAAACCCTAGAATTATTCTTCAAAGACAATAAGAAAACTGAGCAATTCTCTAATATAAATTCAGAAAATGTACTTTCAACCGTAAATTTGGATAAACGAATTGTGTATCTCGTGGTGGAATTTCTCTCCTTCTTCTTCGATCCCTAGGATGCTTTTCCTCTTCTTTTCTATCTAATTTTCCGTCTTTTTCCTTCTCAAATGTGTATCCCCTTCTTATTTTTCCCATCTGGCCTTATATACTTCGCTTCTCAGACTGCTCGAGCATGGCTCTTGGTTGAGCAGTATCGCTCGACCACTTGGTTTGATCAAGCGCTTATAGATTGTTGGACTCAGTTTCGCTCGAGCACATTCCTTGGTCGAGCGGTTTCGCTCGACCACACCTGGTCGAGCACCTCCTCATGCCTGTATTTCCGCCCGCTCGACCGCATTGATCGAGTTCTAAGTGCTCGACCTCGTCCTTCTATCACATTTCTTCACTCCAACTAATACTTTTCAGTATTTCTTTCATATCTTTTCAACCGGGAGTCCGATTCATGCACCGTGAAGTCTCACGAGCTCCATTTTCAGCCCTCATTTCTGTTATACAAACCAAATAAGAAAATTAGTGATTTTATACAGATTATGCTCAATCACCACAAGAATATCACTAAAAACACTCAAAACATGGCTAAAAATCGCTCGTAACTCACTCAATTTCACCTCTAATAATATGCTTGATGATCTTATTGACCTCCTCAACCTGGCCATTTGACTACGGGTGATAGGGGGTGGAGAAAATCCCCCATGGGTGATCTTCCATGCTTTCAAAAAATGCCCCGATTTCCCCCATTTGAACTTTCCCACTTGTCCGATTCGATTGATAAAAAGGTTAGGCCGCCAATCGTCATATGATGTTCTTCCATATGAATCGTATGATCGCTCTATATGTCGAGCCAACCTAGATCCTGGTCTTAGCCTCCACCCACTTAGTCAAATATGCCCCAAGAACTTTCCGCGAACTTCCACCGCTCCAATGTCGCGGGTTCAATTTCATCTTGTATTGCCTTATGATGTCGAAGGCTGGCGAGGTGCCCCAAATGGTCTTCTCTTCTCGACGATTTAACTACCAGGGCAACCCTAAATTTTGGTCTGAAGATTTGACACCTTTTGCATGCGATTAACCAACCTCTTTTTATTTCAAGCGTTTTTCCGAAATAACCCTGCATCAGACCTTGTGGGCAAGTTCTTTTTCGCACATTTACCATATACCCCTTCATGTATCTCCTTTATGATCTCTTTGACCGTACCTAAGGGGTTACACATTTTTAGCAAAGGGAGGGCTAAACCCCGCTTGTATAGTTGGTTGTCGATGATCGTGATATCGGGACAAGCTCAAGTTGAAGTCTATGGGCATCGACCTTGTTAGTGGGGGAGCTCGCCATCCTTAATGTACTTAATGATCGGACTCATCCAGTAACTTCCTCGGTTGCCATAGGTGTGAAAAGGGCTCTTAACTATTCGATGGGACAACATTTCTTGATGATTGTTATGTCGACATGTCGAGATCGGTTTCTTCGGATGTCGCCAACCGAGCTGATAGAGCAATCTCGAGATTATCTGTTCTTCTTCCTAAGAATCTGCTATCTAGACTCCGAGCTTTCGAACTCGATTTTTAGGCTATCTTGTGGTAGGTCAACATCCATTCGTTTCTTTCATATTCGCCTCATTATCCGAAGGCTACCAACCGAGAATTGCAAAAAAATCTTAACATCGCCGAACTCCTATGGCCATGGCCATCTCTATGCCGGATTAGAGCTTCAAACTTCCTCGATGTCGTTGTTCGTTCTTTTTAAAAATCAAAATGGATTACGGTTTGTGAATGATCTTCCTTCGAATTGATAGCTAAAATTTCCCCAAATTTCTGGGTTGCCATGGGTCGCTTGACCCATCCACATATAACTCCCAAGGTTGCCCCATTTCGATCATCCTTGCTTGGTCGGGAAAGTGATTCCATGAGGAAATCGCTAATGCTTGTGCCTTTATTGTTGTTAGGACTTCCCCAAGAACTTTTATATTCCACTCCAAAATTACAATGATTGGGGTTCAATTTCATCTTGTATTGCCTTAAGATGTCGAAGGCCTGGGGCGAGGTGCCCCAAATGGTCTTCTCTTCTCTCGATACCCCACAGGTTTTCACGGAGAGTCCCCGAATCCCTTGATAGTGAGGTCACAAGGCTCGATATATTCGGAGAAATTCCCAAGCTGATCCAGAGCACTTTTGAATAAGATGTTGCAAAAAGAGTAGTTATCGATTAGTAAACGATGAACCATTGCCCCCATGATCTTGGTCGAGATCACTATGGGGTCATTATTCAGATATTGCACTCCATGTTTGTCCTCGTCCGAGAAAGCGAGGGAACTGGTTTTGTCGGTTGCGTGGTTGACTTGGAAGAAAGTCTGGTGGACATGATTTAGAGCTCGTATTTCGGCTTTATGCCTTCGTCGTGACATAAACATCAATGGGAGGATCCCGCCGATGCTACCTCCCAAAGGATCGATCATCTGGATAGCCCTTCCACGGTATTGTCGGGAAAAGGGGGAATGGGTCGCTGGCCGGCGGGCCATGGATTTGCCTGAGGCCGCTGTGGTGGTTGCTGATTGTTCTAACGTTTTTTTACGTAATAGTCTAGCTTTTCATCCTCATAAAGCTTCCATAATTGTGATCGATGTTCTCATGGTAGTGGCAGTATTTGTTGGGATTCATCTTCCCGTTCTCCTTTGTGATTTTCCGGGGTTGATCTAAAAGTTTCTTTTGTTTGATTTGATCATAGACATCATTTGGAGTTGTGATTAATACCCCCAACAGCTTGACCTCGATTTCGCTATTAAAAGGCTTGAAGTTGTTGGCTTTGCGGTGGCCGCCACCTTTCTTATGCAAGCTCGGCGCCGCCGCCTCGGGTTTCTTTACCTCGTCCTCCTGGACCTGCTCCCCCAAACGCATGACCATCATTTCTGCCCGGCTAATGTGATTCCGTGCTTTGTACCGAAATTACGCATATGAACTCGGGTACTCCCTATGCATGAGTTTCCACAACTTTGTGTTGAATCGTAGACCCCGAAAAACTCCCATCACTTTGACCTCATCCCCCATGGGTTCGCTGCCTATGCTTTCAAACGCGAGCTCGCTTTGAGCTGTCCATTTGAACTTTCCCTTCCTGATCGTGTCAAAGAAAGGTTTACACTTGTCCCGCATTCGCGAGATAAAACGGTTTAGGCTGGCCAATCGTCCTGTCAACCTTGGAACTTCCTTGATGTTCTGCGATGCTCTAATGTCGAGCCAACCTGGATCTTGGTCAGGTTAGCCTCAATCCCGCTATGGCTCATCATATGCCCCAAGAACTTTCCGGATTCCACTCCAAAATTGCACTTCTTAGAGTTCAATTTCATCTTGTATTGCCTTATGATGTCGAAGGCCTGGGCGAGGTGCCCCAAATGGTCTTCTCTTCTCTCACTTTTAACTACCAGGTCATCGATATATACCTCCATGGTCTTGCCAATTTGATCCACGAACATGCGATTAACCAACCTCTGATACATTGCCCCGGCGTTTTTCAGGCCAAAAGGCATGCGCTTCCAGCAGTAGATGTTCTTTTCCGTCAGAAAAGAAGTGTGATTTTGGTCGCTTTGGTGCATGGCTGTTTGATGGTAGCCCACGAATGCGTCCATGAAAGACATCACCTCATGCCCCGCCGTATTGTCGATTAGGTGGTCGATGTGCGGCATGGGGAAATGATCTTTGGGACAAGCGTCGTTCAAGTCCATGAAGTCTATGCACAGTCTCCATGAGTTGTTCACTTTCATTACTAACACCGCATTTGCTACCCATTGGGGCTTATCTGCTTGCTCGATGAGCTGGTTATCTAGGAACTTCTTAACTTCTTCGGCCAGAGCTGCATATTTCTCGAGACCAAACTTCCTTCTCTTCTGCGAGATCGGTTTCCTGGAAGGGTCGATGTTGAGCTGATAGTAGGCAATCTCGAGATCTATCTCGACCATATCTTTGTGGGACCAGGCAAAAACGTCTAAGTTGGCTTTCAGGAACTCGATCATCTGACTTCACATCTCGGGCCGTAGGGTCTATCACCTCCATCTCGGGCTGGGATTCTCTAACTAGGACCCTCTCGATCTCTTCCACCGGTGTGGCTCGTTTCCCCCTCACTCATCGTGGGTCGTCAATGGGCTCGTAACCTATTCTGGGCTCAAGATCAGTTACTTCCCGATGTCGGCGACCTTTATTCTTTTATTGGGTTTATTTGTTGATGGCGAGGTCGGATCGTCGGGATGGTCTTTCGACACTACTAAAATTTCCCCCGTTCCGAGGGTTGCCATGGTATCGCTTGGCTTGGCGTCGACCTATAATAAGCATCCTCTAGACATCGCCTGATTTCCCTTGATCATCCCTATGGGCCCTCCCGGGGTCGGGAATTTGATGCAATAATAGTGGGCCAAGGTCGTTGTCCCGAATTCATGCTTGAAAGGACTTCCCAAAAAACTGTTATATGTCTAGGGAAGATCGACAATGATGAAATCGAGCTGCCTCGTCACCCTTTCTTTCGGGTCGCGATCCGAGAACAATTCGACTGCTAAACGGATTACCCCATAGGGTTTCACAGAAGAGTCCCCGAACCCCTTAATAGTGAGGTCACAAGGCTAGATATATTTGGAGAAATTCCCAATCTGATCGAGAGCACTTTTGAATAAGATGTTGAAAAAAGATACGTTATCGATTAGTAAACGATGAACCGTTACCCCTATGATCTTGGTCGAGATCACGATGGGGTCATTATTCAGATATTGCACTCCATGTTTGTCCTCGTCCGAGAAAGCAAGCGAGCTGGTTTTCTCGGTTGCGTGGTTAACTTGGAAGAAAGTCTTGTGGACATGATTTAGAGCTCGTATTTTGGCTTTACACCTTTGTCGTGACATAAACATCAAAGGGAGGATCCCGCCGATGCTACCTCCCAATGGAGCGATCATCTGGATGGCCCTTCATGCGGCATTATCGGGAAAAGGGGGAATGGGTAGCAGGCCGGTGGGCCCTAGATTTGCCTGAGGCCGCTGTGGTGGTTGCCGATTGTTCTGACGTTTTTTTACGTAATCGTCTAGTTTTCCATCCTCATAAAGCTTCCATAATTGTCTGAGAAGGTCGCGACATTTGCTGGTGTTGTGACCGATGCTCTCATGGTAGTGGTAGTATTTGTTGGGATTCATCTTCCCGTTCTCCTTTGTGATTTTCTGGGGTTGATCCAAAAGTTTCTTATCTTCGATTTGATCATAGACTTCGTTTGGAGTGGTGCTTAATACCCCCAACAGCTTGACCTCGATTTCGCTGTTAAAAGGCTTGAAGTTGTTGGCTTTGTGGTGGCCGCCACCTTTCTTATGCGAGCTCGACGCCACTGCCTCGGGTTTCTTGACCTCGTCCTCCTGGACCTGCTCCCCCAAATGCATGGCCATCATTTTTGCCCGGCTAATGTGATTTCCTACTTTTTACCAAAATTCCGCATATGAACTCGGGTACTCCTTGTGCATGAGTTTCCACAACTTTGTGTTGAATCGCAGACCCCGAACAACTCCCATCACTTTGACCTCATTCCCCATGGGTTCGCCGCCTAAGAGGAAATTATCGACTCTTTCGATGTAGTCTCGGTCCGACTCGGTCGGACCTTGTTGGATGGTCGCGAAGAGTTGTTTCGTCGGTTGCCTTGGAGCCAAAGTGATGAAATGGTTTAGGAAAAGACCAGCGAGCTGGTGGAAAGACTCGATGGAGTTCGGAGTTAGAGATTTGAACCACCTATAGGCCTGGTCGCCTAAAGTAAGTAGGAAAAGCCGACACTATGTCGCATCTGTAGCTCCCATTGAGGCCATGTGGTCGAAGAACTTCCCCAAATGGATGGTCGGGTCGGAGTCCCCATTGTACTGGTTGATCGAGGTTATGTTAATTTTGACCTGCGCGGGGGCATAAACAATAGCGGGGATCAAAGGCGAGATCCGGATGAGAGCTGACGTCGATGGTCCCTCTTGTAGATCAATTTGATCCTGCATCTTCTTGAGGGTCTCTTTGATAGCTTCGAGTTGCTCCTTCTCGGGGTTAGTAGGTTGGAAGGACGCTCGCGGGCCCAAACAGGAAAGCACCGAGGTCTTCGGTCCCTCATTCCCCCGACCTCGGAAATCTTTCTCCACCTCAAAAGAGGTTTCCAGGTTACGTCGGATTGTAAAAGAGTCAGACCTGGATTCATTTTGGCGACCTCGGGGCCTTCGAGGTGCGCGGCTACCCAACCTTTCAAAGACAGACTCAGACTGCCGCGGTTGTGGGAAACCACCTCGGCAAGGGGAGTGAGTTTGTTCCCGTGGACTTCGGGCACGGCTTGTCCCGCCGGACTCCCTTGTCGTGTGGTGGGTCTTCGCTTGTCTGTGCCTGGGCCGGGAATTTTCATCCATCTTCCTTTTCCCCTGAGATCTGTGAGGGCGATGGGAGTTGGCTCGCCGTTGTGGACTGCTGCACTCGCTAGTGAGGTCGCGCTATTGACGCCGGAGGATTTTCATAGCCTTACTGAGGTCCTCCGGAGTCTTGATGTCGGCCAGCTTCTTGAGGGAGCCTTCATTGCTAGAAGTGGCCTCCTCTTGCTGGCCGGAAGCCTGCATCCCAGTGGATGTCATGGCGGAGCTCCGAGTATGATGATGATACGAAGATTATAATGAGATTATTAAAGGTTTGAAGATTCGAAAGGGTGCATCAATAGAAAATCTGGAAAAATTCTAGTGAAGAAGCACCCTTCTTCTAGTGCCAATTGCTGATACCAAAAATATAATAGGATGATTAGGACATTAATGTGGCCATTATTGGCATCAAACTATTTATGATTTGGGGTTGGTGAGAGTTAATGAAGAACAAAGGGATTGTTCTTCATTAAAGTGGTGATGATGTTCTTTAATGCTTGATATTTAAAGTGTTGGAAAGCAATAAATTGCAAGAATGTTTAGGCCAAAGGCCTCTTTTCTGGCTAATAAAGCCTCTGTATTCAATGAGAATGTTGGAACCCCTTCATGAGCTTTAATTACATGTATTTATACTACAAACTCTTGGGGTATAGCCCCTCTAGGGCCCTAGGGTCTAGGCATTTAATGGCTCGCATGAAGCATTAAATGGCGCCGACTTTGGTTGCTGGGCAGAGTGTTCCAACTGAACTGTGGGGCGACCTTCTTGCCTTGGGTTGCTCGCCGGAGGTCTCTGGCACTATACCCGAGTTCACTAACTCAAACTTCGAGTTCGCTCATCTGATCTTTCCTTATTAGGGCGTCATGTTTTAATCGCTTTTTGAAGGCCAAAGGAGAACTTCCCCTTGGGGAAAGTCTCCTCTGATCCGACTTTTCCCCTCGAATTCGGTATCAGGTAAAGGCCATTGGGAACTGTGCCTCGCCAAGGTCGCGACCGGGGTCCCGTTATTTCGCGATCATGCAGCTCGGTGAGGTCGAACTTGCCCCGATGTTGATATGATCAGGTCCATCTTTTTGATGAGCGACCTACTTAGGTCGTATATTTAAATTAGGTTAGGGCTTCGTCACATTATGTAAATTATTCCTAAGTGTTAGACCTCACGTGCAGCCTAATTATTCTAGCACAACATAAATGATATAATAACTTAATAAATTGGTACCTACTGAAATTGTATTACCAAAAAAAAAAAACTACTTGATTTATATATATACTAAACATACAAAAGCTACTTAAATAAATACACATTAAAATTTAAAAAGAAACTTTTTTTAATGCTTTATTTGTTTTTTCATATCTTTAACTTGCTTTTTTCGATCATCTTACTCCTATTTAAAAAAAAATTATAATATATGACAAAAACTCATATGTGACGGTCTCATGTATGAAACGGGTATATTTTAGCACAAATCACATCTACTCATTCAAAAGTGTTAAAGCATCAATGTCCAACTTATGTCCCGTCTCATCGTGAGTAGGTCTTATGCAAGTGTGGCTCATAATATATATAAAACCCATAATTCTAAAGTAATTGGCCCTATACAATTATTGTTACAGCCCATATACTTTTACCAAATTTATTATAAATTTATAGATATCCAACCTAATTTTAGAAGTATGACCCAAATATCATGTGAATATTCGTCTCACGTATGAGATAATTTCACACAAATTTGTCTTTTAATAATATAATCCTATACATAATTTTTTATTTATTTATGTACATTAATATTAGATTGTCAATTCATTAAATATAAGATGAGGTTTTGTGTGTTAAAACTTTAATTATTTTGAAAAATATAATATTTGTAATATTTAGCATTGTTAGCATGAATAAGACATTGTTATATATATATATATATATATATATATATATATGTGTGTGTGTGTGTGTGTGTGTGTGAATTAAACAAATTGAATATTTGAAGAAGAATAGAAATGTGAAGCTTAATTTAAAAAAAATATTTATCTTAAATTTACTTTAAAGTGATTCATCTAAAAAATAATTATTTAATAAAATAAATAGCAAAATATCAATCACGCTAGTTAAATAATACCGTGTAATGAGAATAATAATTATAAAATTAATCAATGAAATAAAAAAAGATGTGCTACTTTAAAGTTATTTAGTTGATTAGAAAATTTTATATTAAGAATTATGTCAAGTTAATGATCTATCAGTGTTGTAAAATATATCTATTCGATTTTACACAAAACAATTAAATAAGATCATTAAAAAATATTAAAACATATTCGAATCTAAATAGTGATTTAGTTAATTACTCAGAGAATGTGGAAAGAGAAAGAATGATGTCAGAAGTGTAAATGAACAATTATAGAAAGTGAAGTGCTAGAAAAACAGGAATAAATGGTTGTGAAGAGAAGATAGTGAGAATAAAAAAAGAGGAGAGAGAGAGTGGAGGAAATAGGCGAGAATAGGTTTTGCTGGACTTTGTTGTTTTTATACATGTATATATAAATGTCATTAATTCATATTATAAAGTACAAAATGGAACACCAATTATAAAACAGGTGAACTCATTTCATGTCTTTCAATCTAAGGTATAGGGTAAATTGCAGAATTGATTCCATAGAAATTATTTGAAAATATTTTTGATATTATGTTTTTCGAAAATGTTTCTTTTTAGGCAATTTTGGTCCCAATCATTAACTATATATTATGTATATATATATATACATAAATAAAGCACTAGATATAAGCCCGTGCGATGCACGGGCCTGTTTTGATCCATTTTATATGACAATAGTGTTTAATTTTTTTTTATTCAATCTGTTATCAAATGTTGTTTTAAAAAATTAAAAAAGATGTGAATGATAGATGCTCATATATACAATCGTGTTTTCATTCTTATTTTTTATCCTTGTTTTATATTTCTTATAATTTGATATGGTTATTTAGTATATTATTTTATTTTAATTAAAAGGAGTCTTGAAGAAAAAAGAGTTTGTTTATATATGTGTATATATATATATATATATATATATATATATATATATTGTGAATGCGCGTTTGTGAAATATCAATTTCTCTAATCTGTTTTCCAATGTTAGTTAAAATAATTTAAAAAATGTGAATGAAAGATGCTCATGTATATTTTTTAAATGGGAAATCTGAGTTTTATTAACGGTAAAGAAGTAGTAGGCCAATAATGATTGATGTCGAACTGAATGAGAAGAAATTGTGAAGCAAAGAACATATAATGTCCTGTTGTCGAATCTCAACAGTGAGCGTATCAGGCGGGCATATTTTGATTTATTTCCCCTGAAATTTGAGAAACTAAAGAAAAGTAAGTTTTGTTGCTAAGAACAGTTTCCGAATTTAATCAATTTGATATGACATTTTGGAGAAAACATGTTTTTTTTCATATATATGCGTAAATATATTAACTTTGTTACCTATTTTATTCTTCTTGCGTTCTTTGTTTTGTCCATCAGCATCTCGTCTGATCTTGGTTTATTTTGGTTGTTGTCCCTTGTGAGGAATTGTTTTCCGGTGCCTTATTATTTTTTAAAATATAAGTATATGCATTAGTTTCTTGTTTTGTATTTAAAAAAAAAAGGAAAAATAAAAGAAAAGAATATTGTGATATAGTTTTGTAATTGTATATGTTTGTACATGTTCGGGTGTAGAGGCTGTTGGTAAATTGTTGAATACCTCTTTGTACACAATGTTTACTACTTCATCATTTTGATCAGTTGAATCTTCGATGTTGAGTATCTTCAGTCCTTTTGCCGAGGTGACCCTTGATAGAGCCACGTACAGTTGGCCATGACTGAAAACTGGTTTCGAGAGATAAAGTCCACCTTTTTTAAGCTTTGACCTTGGCTTTTGTTTATTGTCATTGCGTAACAGGCTCGGACTGGGTGTCGTCTTCGAAGTTTGAACTGCCATTTTGTGTCGGTCGGAGTTAGTATAATTCTTGGAATCAAAACTTTGTCTCCAACATGTGTCCTAGTTAGAATTTCGGCCTCAATGACACATTCTCCTAATCGTTCGACCCACAACCGTGTGTCGTTGCAAAGGCCCTTTCTTTGGTTGTTGTTTCTCAACAACATGATCGGAACATCTTTTTTCAGTTCTAATTTGCTGTCTGGAAATCCTGAGAATTTTAGGTTGTTTAAGAACTCCATCGGATATAAAGCTTCGTTGTATTCCCGTCCTTCCCCTTCGTTTTCTATACTGTCAGAACTGAAATACTCTTTTGCTCTTCCGGGTACCTGGGACAGTATGTAAGAATTCACTTCATCTAACGTATCGTTTGTAGGTGCAAGGATTGCTCTTTCAGTCAGATATTGTTTGTTTCGCGTTGAGGTCTCCAATTCCGGGTATATTTGTCTCGCGATCTGCTCGACTGGCCTTCCTTCATTATTTAGCATTAGTTTCTCGTCTGTAACTATCTTTTCCAGTTCTCCGGCTCTGTTATCTTCACCACATCTTTTTTTGGCCTTCCCATCTCCTACTTGTAAAACCCATTTGGCAAACTCCTGCTCTGTCGGGTCCAGACGCATGTTTTGTGTGAGGACATGCACTGTGCATGAATCCCACAGGGCAGACCGATTTATCGATGCTAATACCGTGCCCTGTCAGCTTCCTCTTGTTATTACTGGGAGAATCTGTCTGAAATCTCCTCCAAGTAACACAGTTTTGGCCTCGAACGGTTTCGATTCTGTATTGTCATCGTATGGGGATAACAAATCTCTCATTGTCACGTCCAGTGCCTCAAACGTGTGTCGATGTGTCATTGGAGCTTCATCTCATATTAGTAAGTCTGTACGTATCAGTAATTCAGCTAGCATCGTCCCTCGTTTTATTCCACATGTTGAATTTTCTGTGATCTCCAACGGTATTTTGAACCTTGAGTGTGCTGTTCGGCCTCCTGGCAAAAGCAATGCTGCTATTCCTGATGAGGCAACTGGGATGACTACTTTGTTTTGAGCTCGTAATCCTGTGATTATAGTTTTGTAGAGGTATGTTTTTCCAGTTCCACCCGGGCCGTAAAGAAAGAATAATTTCCCTTTTCCGTGGTCCACCGAATCCATTACTGCGTCGAACATCGTATGTTGTTCTTCAGACAACATATGAACCAGTCCGTCGTGTTCCGCTTGTTGTTCGTCGCTATCGAAGCTTGTTTCTTCTCGTAACAGTGAGTTCAATATCTCTTTAAGGACATTCTTGTTCGGTGTCGGCATGTCCTCAAAGTCTTCAAGTGACTTGTCGTTCTCCATCAGCAGCTTTTGAATTTTCATTAGTGTGTATTGTTGTAGTTTTTCTTCTGTGAACTCCATCTCTATGAATCCAAAAGTGTTCCTTTGTTTGTAAGTTATGTCTTCTTCCATAGATTCCCAACTGTGGTTCCATAATTTGAGTGGGCTCCCGACCTCACAGTAGATCAAAAGCGTTACAAAGAGGTTCCTTAATTTGTTGGGTGTTGCCCATTTGGCGGCCTCATCCATCACCTCTTTCCATTCCGAGTCCCTGTCCAGTAATCCTTTTACGTGACAAGCAGCCTTCAAAGTTTGGTGTTCACGTTTCCTACGGTGAGGAAAAAATCATGGCTTGTTGCTCCTTTTGTTAGCAAGACTAACTTTCTCAGGTAGTATAGCTCGCCTGCTGCAGGGTGGATGTTGATAAGTCTTCCAAGACTGTAGCTACTATTGCTCCGTTTTTTCCACTCTTTCTTCTTTGTGTCCCATACAAACTTTGTTGGGAACTCTATATAAGTTAGCTCTCTGGCTTCGGTATTGACTCTGTTTGTTTGCATCCACTCGGTGAACATTGTTCTTCCACACCATCTCGTGCCACAATGTTCTGAAGGTTTTCTGTTTCATTGTAGGTGATGCTTTGTTGGTTTGGAAGGTGTATACTTAGCCTTTGTACTGCAGGTTTCCGGTAGTGGATGTCAAACGTGAAGGTTCTCCACACGGCTTCGCATGCCGATAAGTAACGGCATTCCAGATATTTCTTAATCTTATCTCTTGTCTCTTGTCGTCGGTCCCCTCCTGCACTTGTTCCTTCTCCTCCTTTTGTTTGCCCGATTATCATTGTGGCTTTATCAACCCCTTTCGTGATGTATTTGAAAAGGTATTTGATTGCCCTTGATTGGTTGCACCATTCCACATTTATATGAGATCTGAACTTTTTGAGCAGGGCAATGTTGTGTGGTACCACGAAGCTGTTGTCGAGCCTTACATCTTTTTTTTCATTATATATTTTGTCTCGTCCCATTCTTCTTCGCATTTTCACTTTCCCGTTCTCATCGATCGTTGTGTTTTCGTTGAATGCCTTTGGGAACTTTTTGGTGCACATGCCTTTGTCCATGCACGGCGACTTTGGTCGGTCCGTTCCGCAGGGCCCATGCATCATGAATTGTTCAACTAATGCATATGCTTCTGGATTAGTATTCTTTTGTGGTATCTCCACTGAAATGATTATATCAATCTCATCGGTCGTTGGATTTTTGTATTTCTCTTCCAACCATAGCAGTATGTGAGCATGGGGCAATCCACGTTTCTGGAACTCAATAGTATATATAACTGCATTAAACAATTGATTTTTTATTAAAAAAATACCTGTATAATGTGTATTTCTTAGTTAGGTTTTTTTTTATAATTAAATGTTGTTATTAGTTTGTATGTGTTTTTTTTTGTACCTCCTTCTGTTTTGCCAAAAAACTCTCCATCTTGAATGTCGATAAGCAGTTCCTCTAGCTTCATTTTGAAAACTCGGCACACAATGTTGGGACTATCGTTTGGATTGTTGTTTCCATACTGTTGCGGATGCTCGATTAGGATTAGTTGTAATTGTTATGAACAACGATGGGTTTCCTTTCCATCTGCAGACAACCATTGCGTCGTGGAAATTTTCTACCATGTATCTCGGGCCTCCTGTGTATGAAAGAGGTAGAATTTTCTTAGTTCATCGTCGATGTCTCCCCTTAACGCATGAATCTTTATCTGGATTGTTCCGTATCCATTTGAAACACATGTTGTTCGATCCGTTGTGATTGTTGTTGCCTTATGTTTTGTACTTCGCATGGTGACAAATATCTTATTTGATGTGTTGCTCTCATTAGTTTGGTCGTGGAAACCACCCTCACCGTTGGGGAATAGAACTTAGGGTCATCACATGATCCGCCCTGTTTTGTCTTGCACAATGATATCTCTCTCATGAGTTTTTATGTTGGGAGATCATCATTTGAAAGTTCTTGTGATTGAAAGTTCTTTGGTGTCCCCGCTTCATACTTGTCTCTTGCTTTTGGAAATGTCCGACCAACTCGTTATTCTCGTCCATCATCTCAATTAGCCCTTTGATATTTTCATCCAACTGTTGTTTTTTTTTTGCAGCGGTATTTTTTTAATCTGATTTCGCACTTAGTTTGCGATTATCGTATATGTAGAGTTGAGCGTACTTTCGGTAGTTCCCTTCGCTAGTAATAATGATCCAATGGAATGGTAATTTTGTCCATGAATTCTGAATGTGTATGGTCCACGTCCAGATGTTACTGAATGATCAATTTTTGCTCCAATTGATGTGTAGGCGAGCATGGAGTTGTATGTTCTTATGTCCTTGCAAAACTGTGCTAATTCTTCTAGTAGTTTTTGCAAGGCAACGATCGGGTCGCGCTTCTTTGGCGGTTTGACTCGTCCTTTTTGACAACATATCGAGTAGCTAAAAGTTCCACCGCTTTGCTTTTGTGTGGCCTCTGCTTTCCACACCAATGCGTCACAATGTTGACAATTCAAAAGAGAGTTGTCATTGAATTTTTAGCCTTCGTTTGTTTCCTGTTTAATTTTTGTTAGCTTTGGGGATTTTTAACATTATGACAATGTGTTGTTTGTATTTGTTTTCTTACCTCTTTTACGTTTCGGCCTTGGAAGTTGGGCTTCGAGTTGGGCAGCTTTTGGTTTTGTGGGCGATTGTAATGGTCTTTTGCCTCTTGCAATTTCTAGTCTCTTGCATCTTGCTTCTTTGGTTTGTTCTACACATGAGTTTTCTTAATTAGTGTTATTTTTGTGTATGTTTGTTGTTTTTTATTATTATATTATATTTACCTTTTTGCAATGCTTCTTCTGTTTCTTTTTGAAATGCAGTCTCTCTTTCCGTACTACATCCTGTTGAGGCTGTATTATGTGTTGAAGGTCTTTACTTTTTTGTATGTTTTTTCTTCTTGTTGATTTTAGCATGTACATACCTGCTTGGTTTGATGCCTCCTTTTTTTTCCCTTAGAATTTGCAGCCTGTGTTTTCTTGCATCGCGAAAGGATTCTGTTTTTCAGTTGTATATGTTATGTTATTCTTCAAATAATATATTTTAGAATATTTTGCATTTTTTCTAGTTTATATTTTCTAGTATTTCGAATTGCATTATGTATTAGTCCAATGTATTTTGGAAGAAACGATGGTCAACCGAAATTATGAGTTGTTTTATATTTTTTTAATAATAATAATAATTTTGATAAAAAGTTTGTTAAATTAATGTTTATAAATATATTAGTTCCCCAATATTTTATGAAATAATTATGCATTTTGAAATCAATATATTTAATAGGTTTGTGTCGATTATGATAAAATAAGAATAATAAGCGTTTTTTTAAAGTTAATATTTTGAAAATTTATAGCCATTTGAACGTTTTTAAGATGAAGGGATTAATTAAAAAAATAGAAAAAAAAATTTGTTACATAAACGTTAATCACACTCTTTTTTCGATAGACATGTTTCATCAACATAATGTCTAATCTTATTTTTATAAAAATTATTGTTTGTTCTATTGTGTTGTTGTTTTTCTTATTGAAATATGTTTATATAAAAAGTTAAAATTTGATACCTGTTTGGCTAGCGTGTTGAGGTTGTGATTGTTGTTCAGTATGTTCTATTGCAGTTGTATTCTTCCCTTTCTTTGATTGACTTTAGCATATCGCAGCTTTTTTACTTTTATTGTCCATAAGTTTCTGTTAATAAAATTACTACAGACATTATCATTCAAGTGTAATTGGTAGCAAAGTAGAACAAAATCCTTTACAGAAATAAAGTAGTGAATTTTGTAATTTTATGTAATCTTTATAGTGTGTCTTCTTTTTAAATGTCATATGTCCAAGACATGTAAATTGAAAACGAATCACTAATACACATTTGAGCTTGGACAACTGTTAAAAAAGCCCTTAGAGAGAGGTTATAATAGTTGTCCAAGTAACAGCTGTCCAAGCTTGGACAACTATTAAAAAACCGATGTCCAAAAATTGGGCTTGGACAAATTGGTTTTTTTTTATTGCATTTCAAGATACAGTTGTTAACCTTTAACTTTTTTTTTTTTTTATAATTTAGTTTATTATGTTAGATAGACAGCGGTCATTAACCGCTGTCCAATATCTTTTATTTTTAATTATTAATTTATATTTTAAAAATCCTATAATAAAACTATAAATCAAAACTTATATATACGTCCAATACCATAAACCATAAACCAAAAATCCTATAATAAAACCATAAACCAAAACTTATACCACATATATATATACCAAAACATCAAATAAATAAACATAAACATCATGAAATAAATAAACATACAATCATAAACATAGGTCCAATACACCAAAAACATGAAATATATATCATCACAAATATATAATTTAATTACATGCTACCGAAATTTCAAACAACGATCACTCAATATCGTATGAATATAAGAATCGATTGTAAAGGTACCCCGTCCAATCCTTTTTCCATTTCTCCAGTCTTTTCTTAGAGTAAGACTTGAGCTCACGTTCATAGACAAACTGCAAACAACGAATCAATCAATATAGTATGAATTTTTATTCAATCAATAATAATTTAAATAAATCGATAAATTGACTTACATTGAGAGGAATGTTTGTTAGAGAAGCGCGGATTATATCTTCAATAAAGCAACACACAAAATGTCCACAATGTTCATTATCTCGTTGCCTCGGAACCTGTTGATTAACAATTATAATCACGTATTACAATTATGATTTCTTTGTATTAATTTGATAATTTACTAAATTAAATTTACCTTAATGTTAATCCAGTTCACTTTATTTAACTTAGATCTTGAACCATGACTCTGAAGGCGACTCCGATACATCGTCATCACACTATTATTATTATAATTAAAAAATAAAAATAGATTAAATATGCATAATTTTAAAAGTAAAACAAATCATTGTATAGAATATTAAAAATGAACTTACGCTTCCATATATGAAACGAGATCGTATGATTTGAATAAACTCCATCCCGAAATTTGGGTCCATAAAATACACACTTAATGTATTCATGTGTATGGCGACCAACACCCAATGGTTCCTATATTATATTGAGAATATTAAAATTAATCGCAAATTTAGCATATATATGTGCAAATATTATAAACATGAATACAAATTTTAACGAAATGTTTATCACTCACCCCACATTTGTTGGCCAAAAAAATGAGATGATCGCTCCCGTTTGATTCAAAGATATGATTAACTAACCCATCCATGGTCTGGTACCTATCACCCAATATGCAAGACACACTGGGGAGACGAAGAATACATTCCACTTGCTCTTCGGACATCTCCGAGAGATATATACCTCACCCAAATATCTTTAACCAACATATATACGCTAATTAATATTTAAAAAGAAAAATTAAACTATCTGAAAAATGAATATTGAGAATTAGTAAACACATGCCTGAGGTAAAGGGCTATGGTGGTTGCACTCAACCACTCGTCATTCAAGACTTCGCGCACATGTTCCTCACTGACGAATTCTTGAAAAGTATTCTGATGAAAGTGAGCAAGCATGGGAACTGTGACGATCTCGAAAGCATTAGACGATACCATCCGGTGCACCTTAGATTGTACATAATCATCATGATCTAAGTCTCCAGTCATGGGATAACCAGAAATTAGCGCAGTGGAGTCCCTCGTTCTCCCCCTCTGACTGTCTACGACACCCCTCGATTTCTCTTTAGCCTTTTGTGGTGATTTCTTCCGAGGCATTTGTGGTGTCGGCATATTCTACAATTAATTTGCAATATTATTTAGAACCACAAATAAGATAATAAACTTTAATAACATATATTTTACCCTCATGGTGCTAGAGACCAAGTTGCTCGGCCATTCGATGAAGTGCCCGACCGCTGTTCCGACTGTGAAGGCTTCATCGATTGGTTTTGGCACCGCTGAATCCTCTTGCCCGATTACGGGTACATTGAGTGTGACCCTCATGAAACCAGGAGTGATGGGATGACCATGAATCATTCCATGGGAGTTGTGCAACATTCCTGTGGCCACCAATCGATCGAGATCCTCCAAATAAAGGTAGCAAAAGGTCGTTGGCTGTTCGAATAAGATATTTAGTTAGAAAATTTTAATACACTAGTCTTTAATTAAAACAAATGTAAGACATGCATATCTGATACCTGAGAGACATTTTGAAGTGCCTCAATAAAGTCGTCCCTAGGGTTAGCTGAAAACATAGCATTAGCGACACTATGTTCACAGCTTGCTCCACTCGACGACATTCTGTGGCTCGTTCTTCTCTCGGACCTCAAACGTTTCACATCTTTAGACAACTTGGCAACCTGTTCCATTAGTATACCCACCATATTCATGGCTTGAAGACCAGGTGCCATCTCTAACGATGTCTTCATCACGCCATATCGGACACTCCGTAAGCGGCCGGGATGCTCCTGACGACCTATAGCCCGTCCAAACAGATCATCAGGGCCGATAATGCGGATGTCATCGGGCGTCATGGTCTGATATAGATGCTCCTGAATCACAAAAACAAAAGATTATTATTTAATTATTTGTTTATAAATAATAGTTTGTAATTGAAAGATAAATTAATGGATAGATTACCACTTCTTCGATGATGCGTTGTGCACTGGGATCGTGAATATTTCTATCTCGACCGTTTCTGGTAGTCTGAAATAAGTCAAAACGGGTAACAATAGGCTCACTCTCTCCAGTTTTTCTTCTTTCTTCTTTCTACGATAGTGATGAACGTGTCCCTTTATTAGATATATTAAAAGTGAATATATAAACAAAATTAAAAGTTAGGATTTTGATCTCACCATATTTTCTCTTATTCGTGCATAACCTTTGTTCGAGCCACAATATCGCGCCTCCATCGACTTGGCTTGATCGTGATTTTTATTACTTCGATTCTACAGTATAATAGAAATATGATAAACACTGAAAAACTATATGCATTAGAAATTGAGGAAATGACATTGATCAATTTTACCTGGAAATCATCTTCCATAGCTCTGCTCACAAACTCATCCCAGTATGGAGCCACCATAGGGTTATTCTGATACGCCGGAGGCGGACTAGTCGAGTAAAGACCAGTTTCCGGATCTCGTGTGTTACTTCTCAACCAAGTCCAAAAATTCTTAGCCATTACTCCAGCTTGCGACAATATTTTCTTCTTCTTTGTGTGGTCAAGACCTCTGAATGTAGTCTATACGCATATAACATAACAATTTAGTAAATTTAAGGGTCATACTACAACGTTTAATAAATATATAATTAACATACCGTAAGTTCGTCCCATATTCTTTCCTTCAAAGGAGTCAGTTTGGGACTACGCCAGTCCTTGGCTGGCAGCACGATAGGGATCACGCTCCTGACTGCAACTCCAATGTAGAAGGACAACTACTCACTCTCTTTTCCTATTGCCTGTCCAAACTCATTGAACGATAACTGCAATAACATAGTATTTAATTATGTTCAACAATAAATCAATATATTTATCGATTTCAAACTGTTCAATTGTAATAAAATTACCTGAAGTGTTTTCCCCTTGCTACGAGCTCTCTTAATAGATGACATGGTGACTATACCCCGAGTGCGCTTCTCCCCGGAGCTGCTAGTGGTGGTGGGAGCATCAGTGTCACACTCTCTCAAGTCATCAGGATGCTGTCGATCATATGCACCATGATCATATGCACCATGATCTCCATCAGAATATCCATCATCATCTCCATCATGTCCGGGATATGGCAAACGAGACATGATCCTGTAAAGCAGAAGAAACAACATTTAATAAACAAAAAACAAACAATATTCAAAACTATGCTTAAATCCTCACACAAGCATATTATCAAACACCTTGAGTGCATCAATTGTTCATATCTAAATTAGCATAAAAAATCAAGCCAAGCCACACAATATATATTCATCTCTACAAGTTGTTCATCTCTAACACTAACAACATTAATCATAATAAATTAACACTAATTTATGTTTAAATCCTCACACAAGCATATTATCAAACATCTTGAGTGCATCAAACACCAATATATTGTTGGGATTATACTGGAAAGTATGCTTTTACTTTGTATAATCAAACTGAATTTCGGTCTTATTTACTGAAATAAATTGTTTATCACTGATGCTTTTAATATCATCGAATGTTACATATATTTACTGCATAACTGTTCAATAAATAGTACGTGTTACATTGTAGTTAATTTAGTGATACCAGATCACAGAAGATTAAATTAATAGTCCTTTGTAACCAAATGTACACCATTCATGACCTAGATGGAAATGAACAATCCATCGTGAAATGTTGAAGTGTAAGGCTCAGATTGACTTGTCTTGACCAAGAGATTACATTAGTACATGTCTAGTTCCACTGAATAGGACCTATAGGAGGACAAATTCTTCAGAACTGAACTAGGAATAATTAGACCTCAGTGGTTCGTTATTTCTTAATCTTCGTCCCTTAAATAGGATCGCGTGTGGTTAGTGTTGGTCCCGGTGCAAACGAGTCTTACACATGTATGGGGGGGAATACATGTGTTCAGTGTTTTTAAAACTTTTTTTTTATCGAGGTCACTTTGGGTCGATAATCCTCAAGATTAGGTTACGAGAAGCACAGATCGCTCTGAGTCAAAGTCTCTTGAGACAAAGATCCCGAAAATGCTTTTCGAAACCTCGATATAATCCCAATCGAGTCCTCGAGTGTCGAGATCCCGAGTTGCTTGGATCAGATAACTAACTTCTTATCAACCCTCGAAAGAGTACGTTCGGTTTGGTAACTATCTGTTCTAGCTACTTTCGGTTGTCTTGAATGGTTTGGCCCTTAGTTTATACTCGTTTTAAGCTTTGCGAAAAAAACTTTCCTTTATGAAATAGTGATTAGGCTGTGATTCACTTATGCAACTTCATTGGATTGATTCCAACCTAATATCGATTGAAAAGTATGCTTTCAAAATCAAGTCAATGCAACAGATAAGCACATATAAGGAAAGCAATAAAGAACACAACAATTATAGTGGTTCAGAGACTCAAGCTCCTACGTCCACTCTCTCCGACTCTTCAGAGAAATTCACTATCAACTTATGAGCTTTCTGACTACCTCGTAGTTTACTTACTCAACTCGGCCCTGAGTTTTCTGACTACTCCACGTGGTTTACTTACTCAACCCGACCTTGAGCTTTTTCACTACCTCCGTGGTTTACTTTACTCAATCACACACAAGCTTTCGGACTACCCATGGCTTACTAACTTCTCCTCTAGAGTTTTCTGACTACTCCGCGTAGTTTACTAACTCTTTACAACACTTCTCACCAACAAACACACTCCAACTACCTTCACAAGGGTTTGGGGTTTCTTGTTTGGTTTCCAACTAGGATGAGATATCCTTTACAATGAAGCACAATGCAAAGGGTTAGGATATCTCGACTAAACTTTGGATAATTCTTATCAAGCTAGGCTTAGTATAGTGAGCTCTCTTCAATATTGAAGCACTTGGGAAATTCTAAGTTTTTCGAGTGCTTTTAACTTTTACAAGAATAAGCTTGAGCTCTTAAGTTATGTATAAATTTCCCATAACCTTACAATGTAGAGGGTCACCAAGATTTTATAGGCATACACCAAGGTCACTCTTGAAAACTATCCGTTGGAGAGACAAACCGTGAGTTCCCTCTTGTGGTGTGTGAAACGGGCTATATTTAGGGTTTGAAACTCCCTAACACATTCTAGGCAATAGCCTTCCATGTAGCCGGTCTTCACTTTTTGCGATCTGGAACTTTTGTACATCGACATCTTTTTTTTCGACACATCCTTTGTCGATGTCGATGTCAATATGGTGGCATGTTGTCTTTCTCTTTTTTGACTTTTGTCTCCGGTTAAAGGTAGACACCTTCAACGGCTCTTTTTGGTTACAAACTTTGAGTTTGATATAACCTTAACAACACTTGACTTAGTTCCTTTTATGCGCATTTGAATGTCTTGGCGGATATCTAACTTTCTAAGGAATCGCGATCTTCTCGATATTGCATCCTTGGATAGATATATTGATTGCCTCGGAACATTCGTGTTCATCTTGAGCATTCAAATACCTCAATCGATTCTTGATAATTCTTTGTGCCTTGATATTCTTGATCTTTAGTTTCTCGGTCTTGATCTTTGTGTCTTGAGTCTTACGAGTCTTGAGGTCTTCAATCTTTGTAGTTTATCTTGACCGATGTCTTTGAGTCTTCTCATTGAGTCTTGATTTTCTCAAGATCTCTTCGAGTCTTGATAACTATCTTTAGAACTATATCTGGCGACTATACATTTCTGCGCAGATAACATCCCTAAATATTCTAAAAAAAAGCTGAATCCTGACTCAACTTATCAAGATCATTCTCAAACATGTCATACTCGGGGATTTGGGATCTAATCAAAATCATAAATCCTTATTAAAATTCATCTCCCAACAATTTCCCCCTTTTTGATGATGCCAAAACCTATCTTGTTACAAACAAATAACCTATACTCAGGTTTCAGTTTATCCTATTTCAAGATTGGTTGTCTCCCAACAATTTCTTAAATCAGAGAATCTCTCAACAATTTCAGAGTTTCTCAACAGTTTAATTATTCAGCAATTTCTTCAGTAATGAATCTCTTTAACTAGTTCATTACCAAATACTTAAACAATTTCTCCCTTATCAATCATACAATTAGTTCAGAGACATTCATTCAGGCATATCAAAATAAAATACATGTAAATAAGATAATGAGATATTATCTTTTGAGCATAATGATAAATCTTCATTGATGATTGGTATCCCGTTACATATTACAATGAGTTTATCAACAAAATCAAAAAGATAAAATATAAAGATTACAAAATCTTCTGAGTCTTCAGTCTTCTGATTTTGGCTCTTCAGTCTTCTGCTCTTCAGTTTGCTTCATTCTCAACTTCATCAGCGGGCACCTCCAGGTCAAACATTCCGAAAAATCTCTTCTTCAGCTCATTTCTTTCCTTGATGATGTCCTGATCAAGTTTCTGTTAAACCAATGACCAAGATATCGAAAGCAATCTCTTGAGTAATGGCCTTCTCATTCACCAAGCCATTATCAAGTTTTGGAGGTGGATAGGAATATGGACCAGGGGCTACTATCTGTACCTCTCCTTCATCCGCAAAGTTAATCCAGCTCTGTAGATACTTTGGATAGAAGATAAGAAGGTATTCAATGAAAGCTTCATTCTGATCTGAGCTTTCCCCTCTCCATTCCCTGAGAACATCATAATTGAACCAGAAGGTCCTCTTGACTTCTTCCCACATATCGTTGAGTTTGATAGGCATCCATTTATCAACGTGGGGCCACTTTAGTGCTTTTGATGTTCCTTTCCTCTTGCTCGCAAACTTCCTGAAATCACTCTTCGCTTCGCTTCTTCGCCTATCTTCCTTCGATCCACAGACGTTCCTCGAGACCGGGCGGCCCGATTTTCTTAGCTTGTTCTTCTTGGAGTATCTTGAGCATTTCTCGTGTTGAAGACTTTCTTACGAGGTTGAGACTTAGAGATTCCACTTTGGTTATTCTGTTTCTTCATCATCCGAATCGGTTTTCTCTGGATTGGCTTAAAAGCCTTTGCGTTTGCTTTCGGGTTGAACAACGCCCAAGGCTTTCCTCTTCATAGGCGATTCGGCTGAAGGCTTGTTCCAACCTTTGCTCTAGCATTTCGGTTTCTCTCTTGCAACATCAAGCATAGCTTGCTTAGAAACTTCGAGTGTAGATAGGCTTTTCTACTGGCGAACTTCAACTTCTCAAGAGCTCAGACTTCTTTAAAGGCTTTTGCTAGATTATACATTTCGAGATCTTTAAGGCCTTCTTCTCCAAAGTCGTGCCATGAAATTTACGAAATCTTGACTTCCTTTTCCCCTTCTTGGCACCGTAATTTGGAAGAAGCACGGAGAGTCTTTGTGTCCATGTGATATTGCTCTTTTTTTTACACAAAGAACTTCTTCTCGCTATCTCGATCTTGTTCGTCTTCCGACCTCCTTAGATGGTTCTTAGCCCACGAAAAATTCTTGATAAGTGGGCAAAGCGGCGAAGAGTGCTTCTTTGAACATCTCTGTCATCTTGGTCATGAGCATTGAGCTCATTTCCTCAACAAAGCAGACTTGATTAGCACCTCATTCTTTTTTACGCCATTTCACCTCTAAAAATCGAACTTTCACCGTGTTTTTACCTTCGTTCATCATCTTAACTTTCGGCCTTGACTCCCTCCGACTTCTCATTTAGCTTTCCTTCCATGGAGGTCATCCGGTGGTTAGAGTGTTTTGAATTTGCACCGATTCGAAGAGTGACTAAGACCGGCCCATCTTTTGAGCTTGATTGGCCAACGTTTCTTCCATTTGAGCAATCTTGATCATCATTGGCTCAACCTTCTCAAGTTTCTCTATCGGAGGAGTGAGATCAATCTCGGGAATCTTACATACCTCTGTGTTGTCTACGATCATCTTGAGCTCGGCTTCATTCTCGAGCTCCGGTCTCGGTAATTGCCTCGATCCGAAAGTACTATCAACATTCGATGTTGACTAGATCCAGTTGATCGACAATGAAGTCTCCTTTTTCAATTTGAGGCTTTCTCAACATCTCCCCCTCCTTGGTCCCCATCTCCATCTTGAGATTTGTCTCCGGCGCTTAGGGCACCAACCCGATCTCCTCTCAAAAAACTTCCTCTGAACCGGCTCATCAAAATCGGAGTTTTTCATCCCGAGCTTTGTCCTTCGAACCCCGAGAAGTCGGTCAAAAAAGGTTGTCTCCTCATTCCACCAATCTTCCCCTCTAAAGCGGCAATATCAAGCATCTCGGGAAGAGTCGATTGAGGATAAATCTGATTGTCCTTAATCTGAAGAAAATATCTTGCGGTCGAGGTATGAGCTGAGCTCGAGGGTATCGGTCAAGTATGAACCGTTCCCCCCTTGCTCCTCCACTTTCCCTTCTTCTTATCGCCCTTCTTCCATCTCGGGCTCTCGGTTCATTTGAAGTTTACGCTAAGGGATCAAGAAGTAGATCACTCGAGGAGCTCATCAAGACTATTACGCTCCCCGAGTCTCGTCTCATCTGAAGTTTGTGCACGGTCCTCGGTTTGTATCTGTGTGGGTTACGAGGGCTGGGCGGTATATCCTCGATTTAGTCCTTGGCTTTCGATCGAGCTTGCACATCTTCGGATCGACTCTTAGCTCTTCTTCCATGGACACCGAGGTAGGCATCTCTGAGGTCTGAGCTCCTTTGAAAATTTCTTGAAATTTTTATCTGTCTTGAGCGATGTCTCGAGCACCTCGAAAAAGACACACTCCTCGATGGATCTGTGTCACAGAGATAACTGAGCCAACACTTGTAATGGTGAACTCGGCGGTTTGGCCCTCGGGTTGAATCTCTTCGAAATCACTTCCATCTTCATCGGTGAGAACCACCAATCTTCTGCGTTTTGGAGCAAGATTCTTCATTTCATCATTTTTGCTCCTGCTCCATCTTTGCCTCCAACAACATCTTCCCCCTAGTTTGTTGGGTTTCTTTTTTCAGCCCAAATTGCGAAGGTGATTCTACCTTCTTTTCTCTCTTCCCCCGATGACCCACCTTCTTTGCGTGATGGGTTTAAGGAGAATTTTGGATTTAGGAAATGGGGTCGAATTGGCGAAGATATCCTCCTCCTCTCTTCGCACATCTCCAAAATGTAATCAATTTTGGTGGCATGGTGGATCTTGCCTTTGATTGAGATCGCCCGTCAATCTTCCTCAAAACTTTAGTGCCGCTCACTCACCGTCTGGATCGGAATTTCAGCCCGGTTGAAATCAAAGCTTCTATCGCCGCCATCAATCTTTTTTGGTACTTATCTGCTCAAAACTCCTGCCAGAAGACTCATGATGCACTTGCTCACAATATCCATCAACACACGATATTGTGGCTTCAGTGCCTTTTTATGCGATTAATAAGCCTCAAACTTAACAGTTCTCGGCAATCCTATCTAAGTACTCCTGCTCTCTTCCTCGACATATACGTCGTGGGATCCTCTCCTCTATCACAGAGCTCAAAAAACATCATTGATTTTTTTGAACAATATACATATCCCTCTCAAAATCGGCGTATTTGGATGATCGCTCTAAGTGTGATACGATTAACTTAGAATGCATACAACCCTCTTCATCTATCTTCAAATTCTGAGATGAATTCGATTACCTCTTTTCGCAAACTCTGGTCCGGTGGGTTTTGCGACTAGTTAGAGTGAGTTTAGCCATCGAATCATATCTAGAGCCTCCTCTTACGGCTTTGAGTTGGTTGTGCTTTCGAGTGAGACAACGAACTTCGTACCCATCACGCTTGTTGGTTTTTGTTAATCTCTCTCGAATGAGGGGTTGGAGCCATTTTAGAGTTTGATTGAAGAAGGGAAGCTTTAGGGTTTGGAGAATTTACGGGCAAAGGGATTTTTAATTGCAGAGGATTTGAAAATGAAGGGTTTGATAAAATTTTTTGGCTTGAATGGTGATTGGGGTTTATATGGCCTTGAGATTGTGGGGAATCGTGTTGGTTAGGTAAGTAACAACGGTTGAGATTAATCTCCGATTAATCGAATTATCTGAACCGACGATCTCCGAAAAGTAAGCCGCCAAAACATCCTCATTGGTCATTAATGTAGCGAGCATTAAATGATCATTGACCTTCTTGAATTTAAAAACGATCCGCCCCAAAAAAAAATTCCTCGGTGTTTTTATATTTATTGCGAATGATTACTGAATTTACTTGAGCAATAAATGGATCGCATGAGTCATTACTTCTTGGACCAATTTCCCTCTATCGGTCTTCTTGAAATAAATGATCTTGATAAAATGTCGATTAATAATCGAAGTCTTGAATTGGTTCAACCTTATCTTCTGAGTTTTTCGAGATTGATTCGATATTTCCATTTTATCTGAGCTTCTCGGAAATTCTCGAAAAAACTTCATGCATCCGAAAACCTTCAATTTTTGATTTTATTCTATACACCGTTCTAGCATCCCTAATTCAACCGAAAGTTCTTGAAATCTTGATTCCGCCAAAGGTTTAGTCAAGATATCACTCTCTGCTTATCGAAGATGAATTTTCTCCATCCTTATGTCCTTCTTCTCGACATGATCTCACGATGAAGTAATGTCCGATATCCACATGCTTGCATCTCGTGTGAAATACGGGTTTTTGTGAAATAGCAATGACACTATTATTGTCACAAAATATTGGTACTTCATTGGCTACAACTTTATAATCCCTCAATTGTTGTCTGAGCCAAAGAATGCATGCCTGGCTTCCTTCTGCAGACCATATATTCAACTTGAAGAGTACTTGTTGCTCTTGGTCATTTTTTCGAAAACAAGAAATCACTTGATCCTAGAAATTGACAAGTTCCTGAAGTGGACTTCCTGTCAATTCTGCATCCTCCATAATCAGCATCTGAGTAACCACTTAACTCTAGGTTATCATCAGCTGGATACCATAATCCTCTATTCACTGTGCCCTTAAGATATTTCAGTATCTTTTTGGCGAAGATCCATGTGACTAAATTTTTTTTAGCTTGGTATCTTGCACATATCCCAACGACAAATGTTATATCCGCCTACTTGGCATGAGATAGAGCAATGATCCAATGATTCCTCTATAATCGATATGACTTCTTGATTTGCCTTGAAATCGATCCATCTTGTAGTTAGTATTCATGGGAATTCTAAGCAGTATTGCAATCTGTACACCATATTTGGCAATCGGATCTACGGTGTACTTTTATAGTTGATGAATATTCCTTCCTTTGATTGTTTCACTTGAAGTCCTAGAAAGAAATTCATCTCTCCCATCATTGACATCTCAAACTTGCCTTTCATCAGTGTTGAAAACTTTTCACACAACTTGATGGTTTGGAGATCCAAAAATGATGTCATCAACATATATCCAACTAGTAAGATATCTTCCCCATCCTCTATCCCGAATAGAGTTCTATCAACAGTTCCTTTGACAAAACCATGGTCAGAAGAAACCGAGAAATAGTATCATACCATGCTCTTGGTGGTTGTTTAAGACCATACAAAGCTTTTCTTAATTTGTAAACTTGGTCATTCTGTTTTTTAAACCCGGGGAGGTTGTTCGCGTAAACTTCTTCTTTAAGCACGCCTTCGAAATGCACTTTTCACATCCATCGATAGATCGTGTGTTGGGATTATCTTTTGAAAAGTATGCTTTTACTTTGTATAATCGGCCCCCATTTCGACATATTCTTTGAAATAAATTGTTTATCAATGATGCTTTAAATATGATTGAATGTTATATATATTTCTTTGCATAAGCTGTTCAATAATTAAATGCGTGTTACATTGTAGTTAATTTAGTGATACCAGATCACGAGAAGATTAAATTAATAATCCTTTGTAACTAAAAAAAAGCACGCCATTCACGACCTAGATGGAAATGAACAACCATCGCGAAAGGTTGAGGTGTAAGGCTCGAGATTGGTTTGTCTTGACCAAGAGATTACACTAGTGCATGACTGATCATTTGAATAGGACCTCTGGGAGGATAAATTCTTGAACTCGGTGGTTCGTTGTTTCTTAACCTTCGTCCCTTAAATAGGATCCGTGGGATCGGTAACTATTGCTTTGACTTATCATGGGCAGCGAATCGAGAGATTCAATACTTTTTATCTTGGGCAATATTATTGGTCACATGTGATTGCTAAGATTTAATCTGAAGAATCGTATCGCTTGTTTGATTTGCCCCCTTGGGAGGTTCACAAGTTTTATCATACCAAACCTTGCAAGTGGAATTAGTTTCCTCTTTATGGATAATAATGTTGAACCATTCCTCGACCAAGGACAAAAGATATTAATTATCGGAAAGCTATTTTGATGGCTTGAATTAATTAATGGGCTAGATAATCTTAAACCACGGGAAATAATGACCAGGAGCCATATTGACTGTAATATGGGTTAAGATGGATAGTCTGATATTAATTATGTAGTGGGATTAATTAATATTTATGGGCTTGAATTATATTAATGGCTCAATATTAGATATTCAAGATCCATTAGAAGGTCCAATCTTAATTCTCATAAAGGCCCCCGAGTAGCCCAACATATAGTCCAATAACGAAAAAGGTGATTAAAATAAAATAAATATTGTTGCTTAATATTTCTCTAATTATTTTTAAATTATGGATAAAAAGAGGGAGAAAGATTTTCTTTGAATTTTGTTATGGAATGAAGATATGTATTCTTGGAATACAAGATTATCTCATTAAATTCAAGAAATCTCCCACTTGGTTATTCATTAAGAAATTTCAAATTTTTGGAAAATATAGTGGACAAGAAAGATTTTCTAATTTTCTTGAAAAGATATTATGGAAGATATGTATTTCTTGAAATACAAGAATATCTCATAAATTCAAGAAGATCCAAATCTTGGATTCTTGCATCACTTATTTTTTGAAAATTATCCATAAAATAGATGAGGTGGATTTTTGTGGAATATTTTAATTATGGGAAAAAAAGAATATAGGAGATATATTCAAGATTTCTTGGTGACCAAGAAAAGTCTTTTCCCACATTGAAAAAAAACCAAAAATTTCGTTCACCCCCTCCTATAAATAGGGGATGATTAGTTCATTCCCAAGTACAATTCCATGTCTTTGGAAATATTAGCAAATCCACATCACGTCTGCAACAAAGTTTATTTTTTCCTTTTTGTTAATTGTTCGCGAGTATCCTTCCACGGGATTGTCGAGCAAGGGCTAAGGGAATACTTGGGAAGTCCTTTTGGTTAGTCCGCTCGGACCAAGTCACCGCCGTCCCGAGAGGTACGTTCACGTAAACTTGGTAGATTCCGCGTCGTGTAGGTTTTTACGTGGCTTTTTATATGCATGATTTGTTGTTGCAATTATTATTTGAATTAATATAGGATTAATTCATGCTAGTAATAATTAATGAATTAAATTTGTATTTAAATATTCACCCGAATAGATCATGCAACTCATTCCCCAACAAGCGGTATCGAGCCACATTTTAAATGCTTAATTTTTAAATTGTAATTTAATTCACGGACATTAAATTTGAAATTGGATAATAGAATCTGTTAGATCTGCTTTTGCGGTATCCAATTGTCATGGATTTTAATGTTTTATTTAGCATGCATATAAACGTGGTTTTTAATTAGATTAGCTTCGGTTTGTTTTTGCCTCGTGAAAAATCCACGAGTAGACTAGGATTTGTTTGATTTGATCAATGTAATAGACTAGTCTAGATCTAGGAGTTTATTTATTTTTTGTAAATAAATTGTAACCTTAGGATCGGGAACGAAAGATGAAAAATTAAAGGACGAAATCGAAACCAAGTAATGTAAGGAATTTAATTTGAGGCAAAATAAATTGAGATCTGTTGGCCGCCTGGGCGTTCGTGCTCGAGGCAAGTGATGCCTGGCGAATTTAATCTGGAGGCGGAAAAGCGGAGGCGTATCCGGAAAATCTGCCGTCTTAACCGAGGATCGCCAACCTGCCGACCTCGTCTGAGTCATAATTTCCCCAAAGGTCTGAGGTTTCTTCTAGGCCAAGCCCGGCCGGATCTTGGTGCATCCATTGCTTAAAACTTGGCGTGGATTCGAGACGAAGTATTTTTTCAAAGACGAGCGAGTGGGAGAAATTTGAGGCGTGTTTCTTCAAGATCAAGCCAAGAAAAATCAAACCATGACAATTGGATAATTTGTGCCCAATATGTTTATTTTTTACGTTATGCTTGATTTATTTGTCTTATCTTATGCTTTATTTAATTTGTTTAAATGTGTTTGCATGAGGGTTGCCAAATTGAAAAATCTCAACTCCAAAATTACTAAGTATGTTTTAAATAATTAATTGACAATTTTATTCCTTTGAATTAATTTTGACCTCCATGATTTATTTATTTGTGAATTCTTTTGGAGAAATTCCCCCACTTCGGAATGGTCAAAAGATAGGTTTCACATGAATGAATTCCAAAGGATGATTGTGGGTTATTACTAGTGGCGGCGATGACCCTCCCACGAGGCTCGATCAAAGCGAAATAGTAATCCTGTATTTAATCATGGTTATTACTTAGGTATAAAATTGATATGCATATACTTCCCCAAGTCCCCTGTCGATTTTATATTGGTCAAGTTGGAACCAACTATTAATTTGGATATTAAAGGTTTATGCTTTTCCTTGTTTGTAACTTTGCTTGAATGTGTTTAAATAATGACCCACCCCATTGGCTTATTTAAAAAGCTGTTTTTGAGATGTTGGGCGATGCATTGTTCATATTTTTTTTTGAGATTTTAAATATGATGGCATGTGATCGAATCTTGTGATATGCTTGTGCTATTGCATATAGTTGTTTATTTTAATTCGGCATGATGCGTTACCTTTTAATCCTTTGTTATTATATCTAAAGTCAATACAATATGTATGGAAACTATATTGATTGGAAAATTATAATTGTCCTAATCGCACAAAAAGCACAAGTGGATTTTGACACACAAAAATCGAGATGAGCAACTCAAAACATCGGGACTCGTCGGATCACCTTCTTGAGAGATGTCGTGTACCAAATGGTGGAGAAAAAACCCGTGAGGGATTCGTCCTCAAAATAGATGGCCCATCTGAACAAACTTGAGATTACGAGTGTAGATTATGATCTAGAGACTCGGATGAATTTGGTACTTCATTCTCTGCCTTGAAAGGTTTTTGAGCATTTTGGCCTCGCTACTAATTTTGTTGCAAACTTTTGGACTTCGTGAATGATGATAAGACACCAAACTCAAGCTTTGATTTCGGCAAGTGGTCCGTCTTTCATCTTCTGAGGCCAAGGGGTAGGCAAGATAAAGAAGAGGACCAAAGGCCATAATTTAAAACTCAATTGTTGCCAAGGGCAATGGTAAGATGAGGAATTTTGTTGGTCAAGGAGAATCGAAAGAGGAAGTCTTAAGGCTTGATGGAGGTTTTACTTTCCAACCCCAAAAGGGACCCGGAAAAGAAAGGTAATTCTCACACACTAGTTGTTGAAACTTGTTTAGCGGTATACTTCTCATTCGTGGGTGGTTGATCAAGATCCACTAATCATGTTTTCTTCTAAAATGATCCGCAACGTGGTGGGAGTGAGATCCTCATCTGGTTATTTGGCAACGTTATACCTCCCAGTAAAGACATTGCAATGACGTGTTTTGGCACATATTGCAATGCTACGGTAATTTATTGCAATACTTTCAGAAGACATTGCAATGCTTCAAGTTTAAAAAGCGATGGGAGAAGTGCACCTTCTTTTGAAGATAAAGTTTTTGAGATTATCTTTGTGTTCCCGAAAGAAAGAATTCACTTTCGGTTTCTAAAATTTGATTAAAGGACACTAAGTTTCTTCTAATAAGAATGACATCATTTTGAAATGATGAGTGTATCTCGATCACGGGACATTGATGGAAAATCTCTATCAATTTAAATATGCACACCACTCACGAAATGTATCCTATAACACATCAAGCTGTTTAGAAAAAAAACGTTCATCGATTCTCATTAGAGACACTTCTTTGGCATCTAAGATTGGGTCATATAAATCCAAAGAGGATCCAAAGGTTGTTGAAAGATGGTTCATGGGCGTCTCCAAGTTGAATCGGATCCAACCTCGCGAATAATGTTTGGAGGGTAATATGACCAAGATGGCATTGGAGCCAAGGGAATGGGGCTAAAGAAGTGTTAGAGATCGTTCACATAGATGTATGTAGTCAAATGTCAACCAAAAGCAAGAGGAGGTTATGGGTAATTTTATTGATGATTACTCAAGATACATTTTCATTATGAAGCATGAATCCGAGACCTTTGAGAAATTCTAAAGAATTTAAGGCTCAAGCGGAGAATCATATGGAAAAAAGCGTATCAAGCTCTACGATCGATGCGTGGAGGAATACCTCGGCGATGAGTTTTTGTACTACTTATCTCGATGAAGGATTGTATCCCAACTCATCTTCATAACCCCTCAACAAAATTCTTTTGCAGAAGCAACATAACTCTTTTGGAAATGGTTAGATCAATGATGAGTTACTTCTTCCCGAATTTACGGGGTCATGCCTTGGAAAATCAATGACTTACATTCTCAACTTGGTGCTATCCAAATCGGTTCAATAACCCCAAAAGAATTGTGGACGGACGCAAGTCTAGTATGAGACACATAAGGACTTTTGGGGGTGTCCTACCATGTGTTGGACAAGGAAATTAAGTTGGATCCTCGATCAGAATTAAAGGCATTTTTTGTAGGATACCCCGAGGAACAAAAGGGGTGAATGTTCTATAGTTCAAGATCAAAAGGTGGACATCCGCACCACTTTAGATTTTGGAAGAAAACTATAGAACCAAAGAAAACCCGTGAGATTACCTTAAATGATCTTAGAGGCAAACCTCGGTCTTAATGCTAGATGATATATACCAAATGATACGTTTTCTGGCAACCGACCTCGTTATAGTGGGAGGGTTGTTAGAACATTTCATGGGAATAGGAGAGTCCTCGGACTTGATTCTTAAATGGACCCATGGACATATGACAAGGCACCCAAGATAAGGATCTGATTCTTGGCAAATAAAATGAAAAGCCAAGTGGGTTCTATGTTTCATAATAGAGTGTGGGAGCTAGTCGAACCACTTAATGGGGTCAAACCCATTAGATGCAAGTGGGTATATAAGAGGAAAAGAGGGATCGGACGGGAAGGTTGAAACCTTTTTAAAGCAAGACTAATGGCGAAAAGGTTATACTCGAAAGAAAGGATCAATTATGAGGAAACTTTTTTTACTCCGTAGCCATGCTTAAGTCCATCCGTATTCTCTTATCGATTCTTTGCGCATTTCAACGTTGAAATCTGCAAATGGATGTCAAGACCTTCTTTTCCTAACTTGGAAGTCTTGATGGAGAGATCTATATGCAACAACCCCAAGGTTTCATTGAAACGGGCCAAGAACATCTTGTTTGTAAGCTCAAGAATTCCATTTACCGGACTCAAACAGGCATCCAGAGTTGGAACCAATGTTTTGATCATATTATAAAGTCTTATGGGTTTGATCAAAACGAGTTTGAAAGTTGTGTGTATAAAAAGCGTGTGGTGGAACGCATTGGTATTCTTAAATCTTTGCGTAGATCACATTGTGATCATCGGGAACGATGTGAAGGTGTGATCGGATAAGGGCATGTTTTTCAAAAGCAGTTTTGATATGAAAGACTTAGGAAAACCGGACACATCCTTGGGATCGAGATCACAAGAAAAGGATGGTCGGGTTATCGCAAGTTTCATACATACTTTTGGTTTTGAAACGATTCACATCAAAGATTCCAAAAAGGATTCGTACCTTTCGGACTTGGAATCCATCTATCCAAGAAAATGTTCCTCTAGACGAAAAGGAGATAGATGACATGAAAGGTATTCCTTGTGCTTCTACATCCGGAAACCTTATGTATGCAATCTTTTATGCGAGACGGATATCCAAAAATGATTGGGCACGATTAAAACATTCCAAGTATCGAAAAAAGAACTCGGGATAGAATGTTGATTTATCGATCGATACTCAATCCCCATTCCTACCACTCGGATTTCAATCGATATAGATTCCATAAATTATCGCCTCGATTAGTGTGTTTCCATTTGGGAAGTGTAGCCATCAAATGGACGAGTGTGAAGCAAAATGCATCAACGACTCAACCATGGGACTTCGGGTAAGTAGGCTTTGTGAGCGTTGAAAGAACCGATTGGGCTCTAGATCTTCTTAGTGGACTTGGATGGTGTTCGAATTTGTCTAGCAATATCCGTTTAATTTACAAATTCAAGAGAACCAAGAGTCCACGAGTCAAACAAACACATTAAAGGAAAGACATCTTATCGAAAAATCGTTAAGAGAGAGGAGATATAGATATGGCAAAGATAGCGTCTGAGGACGACCTAGCAGATCCATTCACAAAGCGTCGCCTCTGAATACATTCGAGAGACATGTGAGTGGAATGGGTGTCAAGACCGTTGCCAACTGCTTTGAGTATAAGTGGGAGAAATTATTAGGTTAGGTGTAGGTGACATTAGATGTCACGGACTACTCGAGACGTGTTGTAGTATACTTAAAAGGACTTTGAGTATAAGTGGGAGATTGTTGGGATTATCTTTGAAAAGTATGCTTTTTACTTTGTATAATCGAAAATTTTTCAAGACTTATTCTTTGAAATAAATTGTTTATCATCGATGCTTTAAATATGATTGAATGTTATATATATTTACTTGCATAAGCTTTGTTCAATAATTCGTGAATTTACATTTGTAGTTAATTTAGAGATACCCGATCACGAAAGATTAAATTAACGGTCCATTTGTAACTAAAAAGTCGCCATTCACGACCTAGATGGAAATGAACAACCATCGCGAAAAGGTTGAGGTGTAAAGGCTCGATTGGTTTGTCTTGACCAAGAGATTACACTAGTGCATGGTGATCTTTTGAATAGGACCTCTGAGGAGGATAAATTCTTGAGGAACAAGGAAGAATTAGACCTCGATGGTTCGTTGTTTCTTAACCTTCGTCCCTTAAATAGGATCACGTGGGATCGGTAACTATTGCTTTGACTTATCATGGGCAGCGAATCGGAGAGAGAGATTCAATACTTTTTATCTTGGGCAATATTATTGGTCACATGTGATTGCTAAGATTTAATCTGAAGAATCGTGTGCAAAATCTTTGCTTGATTTGCCCCTTGGGAGGTTCATAAGTTTTATCATACCAAATCTTGCAAGTGGAATTAGTTTCCCCATAATAATGTTGAACCATTCCTCGACCAAGGACAAAAGATATTAATTATCGGGAAAGCTATTTCATGGCTTGAATTAATTAATGGGCTAGATAATCTTAAACACGGAAATAATGGCCAAGGGAGCCATATTGACTGTAATATGGGTTAAGATGGATAGTGCAATATTAATTATGTAGTGGGATTAATTAATATTTATGGGCTTGAATTATATTGTGGCTCAATATTAGATATTCAAGATCCATTAGAAAGTCCAATCTTAATTCTCCTAAAGGCCCCCCAGTAGCCCAACATATAGTCCAATAACGAAAAAAAGGTGATTAAAATAAAATAAATATTGTTGCTTAATATTTCTCTAATTATTTTTAAAATTATGGATAAAAAGGGAGAAAGTTTTTCTTTGAATTTTGTTATGGAATGAAGATATGTATTCTTGGAATACAAGATTATCTCATTAAATTCAAGAAATCTCCCACTTGGTTATTCATTAAGAAATTTAGAAATTTTTTGGAAATATAGTGGACAAGAAAGATTTTCTTGATTTTCTTGAAAAGATATTATGGAAGATATGTATTTCTTGAAATACAAGAATATCTCATAAATTCAAGAAGATCCAAATCTTGAATTCTTGCATCACTTATTTTTTTAAAATTATCCATAAAATAGAGGAGGTGGATTTTTGTGGAATATTTTAATTATGGGAAAAAAAATATAGGAGATATATTCAAGATTTCTTGGTGACCAAGAAAAGTCCTTTCCCACATTGAAAAAACACAAAAAATTCGTTCACCCCCTCCTATAAATAGGGATGATTAGTTCATTCCCAAGTACAATTCCATGTCTTTGGAAATATTAGCAAATCCACATCGTGGTGCAACAAAGTTTATTTTTTCCTTTTTGTTAATTGTTCAGGTATCCTTCCACGGATTGTCGAGCAAGGGCTAAGGAATACTTGGGAAGTTCTTTTTTGGTTAGTCCGACCAAAAATCATTTGCCGTCCCGGAAAATGCGTTCACGTAAACCCGTAGATTCCGCGATCGTAGGTTTTCGTGGCTTTTTATATGCATGATTTGTTGTTGCAATTATTATTTGAATTAATATAGGATTAATTCATGCTAGTAATAATTAATGAATTAAATTTGTATTTAAATATTCACCCCGAATAGATCTGCAACTCATTCCCCAACACTTTCATGTGGGAAGATATGCAAGAAATCAATCGATGGCTTCTAGTCTTTTACAGTCTGCAAAGGTTTCATCATAATCCAAGCCTTCTTCTTGGGAATAACCTTGTGCAACTAGCCTTGCCTTGTTTCTCACAATGTTGTTGTTTTCATCTCTTTTGTTCTTGAAAACCCACTTGGTTCCAATGACATTGTGCCTTTAAAATTCTATCTACAAGCTCCCATACTTCGTTCCTCGAGAATTGATTCAGCTCATCTTGCATGGTAGTAATCCAAAGAGAATCTTGTAGAGCTTCACCAATCTCGATGAGTTCTTTCTCCGATAGGAAAGCGGTAGAATAGTGCACTCTCTCCATGGAACCTTCTAGTCTTAACACCTTGGTTAGATCACCCACAATCGGCTTGTAGGATGGCTATCTAACCATTTCCTTCTTGATGTTCCCCTTCAATGGTATCCTCAACATTTGAAATGTTAGGTTCGATTCAATCGACAAACTCGAGGGAACAACAAAATAGGAGAAAGGAATCATCTTCCTCGGGAAATTCTACCGAAACATTGTCGAGACATTTGTTCCCCTTTGGTTGATAGATTCAAAATTGCCTCATTTGTGACCACATCTTCATTGGCATCACGTGCACGAAAACGGTGTATGCATTGATTGGTCACCTTTGGAGTGTTGGTTTTCACGGGTCTCACCATCCTAATTTCCATCCCGAACTTCTTTATCTCTAGTCACTCAATCATAGATAATGGTAATGACCCACTTCTTCTTTTGTGATTCGATGGATGATTTATCTTTCTATTTCAGGGCTTAATCTGGTGATCCTCTTTGTCGGTTCATTTACATCATGTTCTGTTTCTTCCGAACACAAAACAGATTCATCAAAAACAACATGAGGTGTTTCCTCCACAATAAGAGTCCTACAGTTGTAAACTCTGAAAGCTTTACTGACTTCAGAATATCCTATGAATATTCCTTCATCAGCTTTACTATCAAATGTTTTCAACTGATCTTTACCATTATTGTGTATGAAACACTTGCAACCAAACACACGAAAAGAAAGAAACAAGAGGCTTCCTTTCATTCCAAAGCTCATAAGGCGCGTTTTGCCTTGACTTTTTGTCGGCATGGATCTATTACCGAGAGTAGCGTGCGGTGTTGTGACTTGACCCAAAATCTTTTAGGAATATCAACTTCATCTATCATTGTCCTTGCAGCTTCTTTCAGAGTTCTGTTCCTTCTTTCAACAACACCATTTTGTTGAGGGGTCCTTTTGGTGATGTTTCATGTAGAATTCCATTTCTTTGCTAATCGAAATGATATGATTTATAAACTCGGTTCCTTTGTCGGATCGATTTTGACCACACTCGATTTTTTCTCATTCTTGAGCCTTTTCGATGATTTCTGGCAGCTTTATCTGAGTCTCTTTCTTACTGAGTAAGAATATGACCCAAGTATATCTTGAGTAGTCATCAACTACTACCAATGTGTATTTCCTGCCATTAGTGCTCACAGGTGTTATAGGACCAAACAGATCCATATGCAAAAGCTGAAGTATTCTCTCAGTAGAAACTTCTACTTTGCTTTTAAATGATGCTTTGACTTGTTTTCCTTTATGGCACGCATCACAAATGTGTTCCTTACTGAACACTTCATTAGGGCAACCCTCTCACAAGAGCTAATCTTGCAAGCTTGTTCAGGGTTTTGAAGTTTAGGTGATTCATTCTTTTATGCCATAACCAAACTGGTATCTCTGGAAACTTTTAGCAATTAAACATGTATCTTTAGGAATTGAACTCCAATCAGCAAGATACACATTCCCTTTTCTTGTACCAGTCAGTAATACTTTATGTGATGTATCATCTTTCACAAAGCATAAGTTCTTGGAGAACTCAACATTGAAACCCTTATCACGAAATTGGCTAATTGACAAACAAGTTATGCTTCAATCGGATACATATGAAACACCATGGATATGAACCGAGTTCGACTTCCAAAGTTCCATATCCTTCAGTCTGTCCCTTGGAGTTATCTCCAAAAGTGATCTGTGGGCCTCTTTGTTCAACATAGTCACTGAGCATCTTCTTGAATCCTGTCATATGTCTTGAGCATCCGCTGTAAAGATACCATACATCAGGAGCTTTTTCATCTCTGCTCATCGGTGACATGTGTTCTTTCATCGACTTAGTGCCCCTGGTTTTCCTCTCCGAAAAAGCAGATCAATTCTTATGTACCCATTTTGTGTAGGGTCCTACGAGGTTAGTTTGTACCTTTTCAATCCAAATCACTGACAACTCTAATCACTTTAGAGTGGCTAATTTGTCTTCCATAAACATCAATACATCCACTACTCTGGGTGCCATAGCAGTTTTCTGTATATATGTGCTAGCTTTAGCATGAACATGTGCCTTAGAGTTCTTCTTTGGTTCAGCCTTCTCGATAGATGCTTAGGCTTTTTTGCGGCCGGTCTAAATCTTTGATGACACGGGTTGAATAACCTTTACCCTTAGGCAAGTGAGGTTCGGGTTATGCATCTTTGAAATCTGGTCTTCGAAGATCTTTGAGGACTTGGTCTCTTCGATTGAGAATGTCTCTGCTTGAGTGTTTCTCATCCGAGGATTCCTCGATGGTTCAATGTGGAGCCTTTCGGGTTTGCATTCTTAGCACGAGGCTTTGAAGTACTTGCTCGAAACTTTCCTATCGACCGCTTTCGGGTTTTCTTGCCTTCACCGAGGTTTGGGCTTTCTAACCCGATCATTCGGTTTTACTAAGACCATAGGTCCTTTTTACCTTGTCTACAACCTTGGGCATTTCTTGATTTGAAGTGTAGGTGCCCTTTGGTTTTTACAAAGATAGTCTTCTTGCTACTTGACGCAGACATTTAGATGACCTTGTGAGGTTCCCCACGGAATATATCCCAATCCAGTTTTATAGTCACAGATCTCTGGTAACTCAATTTCATCTATTACATTAGATGCATTATTCAATAGAGTTAACTTCTTCGTGCACCATCCTCACAGATTCTGTAGAGTTTTATGCTTCTCGGAGGGTCATTAAACTTCGATTACGATTAGTTTGAATCTCTTCAAAGGATTTCTCTAGCTTTTTCGATTAGGGACACTATCAACTTCTTTCTCTCGAGAGTTGTACTTTCTAACATCCAGTTCATCAAGAGGCTCCCATTAATTGAGAAGTGACTTCGATATTGCTAGAGTCTTTCCATTTTAGATTTTCAACTTTTCGATTCCTTATTCTCGCTCTTGAGTTTGATTTAGCGATCCTTGCAAAAACAAAGATTGTCCTTCATCGATTCTCGAAAAGAATCCAACAGGTCAAAATGATTGTTTTTTCGATTGGAACTTGAAAACTCTTGTGCTAGTGTAGGAGCAACAACGAGAAAAGAAGAGTTTACCTCCTCAATGGCCATCAGACAGATGTCATCACTTTCACTGTCTGAGAATATCTCATCTGAAGAGCTAGATCCCTCCTCAGAGTGTTCTTCTTCTGCAATCATGGCCTTTTTGCTTGAGAACTTCTGGTCTCTTATAGCTTGCCTTTCTCTTCTCTCCTTAGCACTCAAATCTGGACAATCATACTGGAAGTGACCTTTCTTCTGGCGCGATTATAGCCTTTGGCATCATCATCCCGATCATTTTCTTCTTTGGACTTGGAGTCCTTTCTTTTGGATGAAGATCCTTGACTTTTCAGTCTTTTTCTTCTCGGTTGATCATCCTCGGGTTTCTTCATTCTTTCTTAGTTTTTTGTATTTTCCAAATCTACTATTGAGTCTATCAAACCTTCTTGCCATCGGTCTTTAGCTTTTCCTCATCATCCCGATTTTTGGCATGGGGGTTCTCAGACTCTCTAGTTTTACAGGTTTTATCTTTGGCTTTTAAGGCCACATTCTTACTCGATGAAGAATCATCTTTGCTGTCAGCCTTTTTGGATTTCTTATCAATTACAAATTCATAGGCTTTCAGCTCAGAGAAGACTTGTTGGTAAGGCATTGAGTTAATATTCTTGGTGTTTTCAATCACCATTTGCGCATGAATATCCCATTTCTTAGATAGACCTCTAAGAATTTTCAATGCAACTTCTCTCTGGGTATTTCTTTCCAAGTGCATTTAGATCATTCATGATGCTAGTGAATCGACTTCGGTTTGTCTATTGATTCACCATCATCCATTTCAAAAACCGAAAACTTTCCAATTGCCACTTTGAAAGTTTGTTTTCTTTTATATGATCTGTGCCTTGGCACATAACTAGTGTATCCCAAATCTCTTTAGCAAGATATTACGGTGAGAGATCATTCCCATCACACCATCATCAATTGTCTTTGTATAATGTGTCTTTTGCAATGTAGTCTAGATTGACTAACTTTCTCTCCTCGAGAGTCGATTGGTCATCGGACTTAGGAAATTCTCGCTCTAGGATCAATTCTCTCATCTTTTGTTCCTCTGCGATTCACTCTGAAAAACTGGAATGGTCCTTGAGAGACCACTCTCCACATACGCTCATGTTTGGAATACTGGTGAGCTGCATTCTCGATCTCCATAGGTCATAGTTCTCCAATTTGAGAACATGGGAAGTTTTTAGAAGACATTTTTCCCGATCTCTTGAAAAAATAAAAGGTTTGACAAATAAGATCGATTCGGATAGACCACAAGTATTTTTGAAAATAAAACTTTGGTCAACATAAAGCCAGTGGTCAAGTTGAACCACCGCTCGATACCACTTGTTGGTCCCGTGTAAACGAGTCTTACACGTGTATGGGGGAATACACGTGTTCGGTTTTTTAAAACTTTTTCTTCTTCGAGGTCACTTGGGTCGATAATCCTCGAAGATTAGGTTACGAGAAGCACGGATCGCTCTGAGTTAAAGTCTCTTGAGGCGGTGATCTGGAAATTTCTTTCGTAAAACCTCGAGATAATCCCAACCGAGTCCCGAGTGTCGAGATCCCGAGTTGCTTGGATCGGATAACTAACTATCGGACCCTCGAATGATGACGTTCGGTTTTGGTAACTATCTGTTCTAGCTACTCAGTTGTGCGGAATGGTTTGGCCCTTAGTTTATACTCGTTTTAAGCTTTGCAGAAAACCTTCCCTTTATGAAATAGTGATTAGGCTGTGATTCACTTATGCAACTTCAGTGGATTGATTCCAACCTAATATCGATTGAAAAGTATGCTTTCAAAATCAAGTCAATGCAAATGGATAAGCACAGATAAGGAAAGCAATAAAGAACACAACAATTATAGTGGTTCAGAGACTCAAGCTCCTACGTCCCCCTCTCCCGACTCTTCAGAGAAATTCACTATCAACTTATGAGCTTTCTGACTACCTCGTAGTTTACTTACTCAACTCGGCCCTGAGTTTTCTGACTACTCCACGTAGTTTACTTACTCAACCCGACCTTGAGCTTTCTGACTACCTCCGTAGTTTACTTACTCAATCACACACAAGCTTTCAGACTACCCTGTAGCTTACTAACTTCTCCTCTAGAGTTTTCTGACTACTCCGCGTAGTTTACTAACTCTTTACAACACTTCTCACCAACAAACACACTCCAACTACCTTCACAAGGGTTTGGGGTTTCTTGGTTGGTTTCCAACTAGGATGAGATATCCTTTACAATGAAGCACAATGCAAAGGGTTAGGATATCTCGACTAAGCTTTGGATAATTCTTATCAAGCTAGGCTTAGTATAGTGAGCTCTCTTCAATATTGAAGCACTTGGAAAATTCTAAGTTTTTCGAGTGCTTTTAACTTTTACAAGAATAAGCTTGAGCTCTTAAGTTGCGTATAAATTTCCCGTAACCTTACAATGTAGAGGGTCACCAGTATTTATAGGCATACACCAAGGTCACTCTTGAAAACTATCCGTTGGAGAGACAGCTTCGTGAGTTCCCTCTTGTGGTGTGTGAAACGGCTATATTTAGGGTTTGAAACTCCCCAAACACTTTCTAGGCAATAGCCTTCCATGTAGCCGGTCTTCACTTTTTGCAGTCTGGAACTTTTGTACATCTGACATCTTTTTCAGAGACCTGTCACTGTCAGTGTCAGTATGGTACAGTGTTGTCTTTCTCTTTTTGACTTTTGTCTCCAATTAAAGGTAGACACCTTCAACGGCTCTTTTTGGTTACAAACTCTGAGTTTGATATAACCTTAACAACACTTCTGACTTAGTTTCTTTTGTCTGAATTTGAATGTCTTGGCGGATATCTAACTTTCTAAGGAATCGCGATCTTCTCGATGTTGCATCCTTGAATAGATATATTCAAAGGCCTCGGAACATTCGAGTTCATCTTTGAGCATTCATACCTCACCGATTCTTGATAATTCATGCCTTGATATTCTTGATCTTTAGTTTCTCGATCTTGATCTTTGTGTCTTGAGTCTTACGAGTCTTGAGGTCTTCAATCTTTGTAGTTTATCTTGGTGATGTCTTTGAGTCTTCTCGCTAAGTCTTCGCCATTCAAGATCCTCTTCATCGAGTCTTGATAACTATCCTGAACTATATCTGTTGACTATACATTCTGCAGATAACATCCTGAATATTCTAAAAACTGAATCCTGACTCAACTTATCAAGATCATTCTGAACATGTCATACTCAGGGGTTTTGGGATCTAATCAAAATCATAAATCCTTATTAAAATTCATCTCCCAACAATTATTAATTATTGCTTTGACTTATTACGGGTAGAGAATCAATGAGATTCAATACTTTATATCTTGGGCAATATTATTGGTCACATGCGATTGCTAAGATTTAATACGGAGAATCGTGTGCAAGTACGCTTGTTCAATTTGCCCCCTTGGGAGGTTCATAATTTTTATCATACCAAATCTTGCAAGTGGAACTAGTTTCCGGTATGGATAATAATGTTGAACCGTTCCTTAACCAAGGACAAAAGATATTAATTAATGGAAAGCTATTTGGTGGCTTGAATTAATTAATGAGCTAGATAATCTTAAACACGGGAAATAATAACCGGAGCCATATTGACTGTAATATGGGTTAAGATGGATAGTCTTGATATTAATTATGTAGTGGGATTAATTAATATTTATGGGCTTGACTAATATTGTGGCTCAATATTGATAATTCAAGATCCATTGGAAGGTCCAATCTTAATTCTCCTAAAGGCCCCTCAAGTAGCCCAACATAAAGTTCAATAACTGAAAAAGGTGTTTAAAAATAAAATAAATTATTGTTGCATTATTTTCCTTAAATTTCGAAATTATTAAAGAAAAGAGGGAGAAGAATTTTCTTGAAAAGATTTTATGGAAAAGAGATAAGTATTCTTGGAATACAAGATTATCCTATAAATTCAAGAAATCTCCCACTTGGTTTCTTTAATTGTGATTTTCGAAATATATAGAGTAATAATAGGAAGAAGGATTTTCTTGAAAAGATTTTATGGAAAAAGATATGTATTCTTGGAATACAAGAATATCTCATAAATTCAAGAAAAATCCAATCTTGAAAAGCCTCCTATTAATTTTGAAAAAAATGGGTTAAATAAAGGTGTGAGATTTTTGTGGAAAAATACAGATGGAAAAAGAATATATGGGATATATTCAAGATTTCTTGGAGATCAAGAAAAGATCTTTCCTAACCCTATTTTGAGCCCTAATTTTCGTCCCCTCTCTATTATAAATAGGGGATGAATGTTTCATCCCCAGAGAAAACAAAAATTGGTTTTTCGGAAAAATATCAGCGTCGATAAAATATCAAATATTTTGAAACGTCGACAGATTGTGTATTTTCGAAAAACGTCAATTGTGAGTGTACAATTCCATGTGCTGGAAAAATTAGTAAATCCACAAAGGTGGTGCAACAAATTTTTATTTTCCCTTTTGTTAATTGTTCGCGAGCTTCCTTCCTCTGGATTGACGAGCAAGGACTAGGGAATACTTGGGAAGGCTTTCTGGTGTGTTTTTTTCGACGAGACCATTGCCACTCCAAGAGGTTAGTTCACGTAAACCCGTAGCAATTCCGCATGCGTAGGATTTATGTGAACTGGTTATATGCATGATTTGTTTTTGAATTATTATTTGAATTAATATAGGATTAATTCATGCTAGTAATAATTGTTAGAATTAAATTTGTATTTAAACATTCACCCCGAATAGATCCGTGCAAAAAATTCCCCAACATATATATACAATAATACACATACACCAATACATATAACATGATATATATACACCAATATACATATATACACCAATATACATGATATACATATATACACCAATATACATACACCATACATACAATTAAACAAAGCCACTAACAACAATTAAACAAAGCCACAAAATATATATATATATATATATATATATATATAACAATTAACAATATATAAACCAAGCATCAATTTTTCATCTAACAACAATTAATCCTAACAAATTAGCTAATTAATCAAACTAAACACAATTATATAAATATTTAATCCTAATATATATATACATACTAACATATATATATATATATATACATATACACAATATTAATTCAGTATATATATATATATACTAACATATATATACATACATATATATATATACATACATATAATATATAGAAAAATTAATTACCTATGGAATGAGAAAGCTAGGCGGCGGGCAGGGGGGAGCTTAGCAATAGAGGGGCTGTGCGGCGGTAGAGGAGGAGCCAAGGGATCGTTCGATTTGGGGGAGAGGGAGGAGGAGTCTAGGGCTTCTAGTTCGCGATTTGGAGCTAATGGGAAGGCGACATCGGCGGTGGAAGGGGAGAACGCGCGGCAGAGTTCGATTTAGGGTAGAAGAAGGAGGCCGGGCTTCGATATCAGCTGCAGGTTTAATTCACGATTTGGGAAAAATTTTCCTTTGGTTCGCGATTTTTGGGTGTATATATATTAATTATCCGACCTCTTGATAATGGGATTCGAACCATTGTCCAAACTATGCCCTTGGACAACGGTTCAAATCCGCTTCCTAAAACATTTGCACAGCGATTCTAAACTGCTTTCTAAGTGTTGTACTTGGACAGCGGTTTTGAACCGCTGTCTATTTTTTTTATTATTATTTTAATTAAAACCACTCTCCATGTTGTAGCTTGGAGAGCTGTTTGAAAAAAGGGATGTCCAAGTGCAGCTGTGTAAGCTTAAATGTGTAGTAGTGAATATATGTGTTTGCATAATTGTTTATTATTAAAAAAAATTAATAGGATAAAATCAACATTCATAAGCTTCAAATTTGAAGGTTGAATCATTGGGCATAAGTTTTATTGTATTCAAAATAGTTAGTCCTAATCTTTTTATTTAGAATTTGGTTTTGAATAATAATAATAATTAATGAATCTGATAATTTTCTAATTGTCTTTTCCTTTATTAAGAATTTAAAGAACATAGTTTTGGATGATTGTACATTTTTTTTATATAGTACAAAATCAATATTCATATTCATGTAAACCAGTTTCGAAGTCTAATTCTAAAGCAATTCTAATTGAAATGGATTGTAAATAGTTATTTTTTTTTGTTGTTGTTGTAATGTTGGTGTTGTGCATAAATGTAATTTTTGTTGTATTCAAATAGTGTTCTATGTTCTTAGTTTGTATGCATATAAAGTAGTCTAGCAAAACAATCATTGTTCTAAATGTGCATAGAAATTTGTAAAAAAATCTAGCAAAACAAACCTTATTCTAAATGTTTTTTTTAATTGCTTAAAGAATAAAGTTTGGTTGTTCGTATCTTCTTTTTAGTTGTGCGACTATTTTCAAAATTTGGTGTATGGGATTAGATAAATAAGTTGTTATATTTTTATTTGTAGTTGTTTTTTTAATTAAATCCTTGAATACCTTTGTAATAATCTCAATTTAATGGTCGTTACATATGAATAAATAAATCGATTATGCATGTAATATTTTTTTTTAATTGTTGGTACCATTTTCTAAAATTAAAAATCTCACTGTTCAATTTAGTAATCTTAAAATTCTGTAATAAAATTGAAACTTTTCTAATTCTAAAGCAATTGTAATTTAAATGAACGGTAGATAGTTATGTTTTTTTGGCGCCATTTTGATATTGTGTATAAATGTAATTGTTGTTCTAAGCATATGGTGGTCTCTGTTTTTAATTTGCATGCATATAAAGTATTATAGCAAAAGAAAGATTATTCTGAATGAGGAGAAAAAATTGTAAAGAGTTATGTTTTTTTCGTCTAACATTGGTGTTGTGCAAATATGTAATTGTTGTTGTATTCAAACAGATGTGTCGATTATGAATTTGCATGCATACAAAGAATTCTAACAAAACAAACCTTATTGTAAAAATCATTTTTTTATTGTATAAAGAATAATGTTTGGTTGATTGTACCTTATTGTTTGCGTGAACAAAATCAACATTCGTATGCTTCTTTTTCAATAAGCTTGTGCATCAGGAGTTTTTCCTCGGGGAGAAGGTTGTATTCGTATGTTTAGAAAAGTTTTTTTTTACTTAATATGTACATGTATTTATAATATTCTTTTCATGAATTTATGTAATTTGATTTTAATGTTATGTTAATATGAGTAATTATTTTTATTATGTACTTAAATGATATTTAATTGTATTTTAAATTTCTTACATGCATTTAAAACCATTTAATTTTTTAATATTGTTGAATTAATTTGTTGATTATGATTTTTTATTTTTTTGATTTGTAACATTTTTTTTAATTCCTTGAAATTTTGATTTGTAACATATCCGTTTAATGAATTTTTTAGATATATGAATATTTTTGTTATGTCTTTCATTTTTGTTTAATATTAATGTTTTTAAGTGCATGTTAGAATTCATTAAAATATAAATTTCGTATTTGATAATATGTTGTTTCGGTATAGACTATTTTGATAATTTTGACCATGGGTTTTTATAAAAAAGTTGTTATGTTTTAATATTTAGACGAATAAGCGATACCTAAAATAAAAAGAAAAAACCTAGAGCCATAAGTACACAGATCGTACCAGAGGCCGGAGCCCAACTAAAAACCTTGCTAGGGTAAAACTCCCCTTGGGGCAAAACCCCTAGCGAAGGGAAAAAGGGAAACTCCTCTAAAAGGAGTTACTTCGTAAGACGAAAGTAATCCTTATTCATATAAAAAAAAGCATATTACAAAGAAAACTGGGACCACCCCCCATCCAAATATAATCCGAATGAAATCTGGCAAGATGATCAGCAATGGAATTGCCATCGCGATAGATGTGTGAGACAATGAGAGTTACATTATTCCTGGCCTCCTCGTACTTCGGCCAACAAACTTTGATACGACAAGGAATGTCATGACCGCTACAAGTAAGGTCTTTGACAACCAGCTCACAATCCAACTCAAACCAAAGGTTAGTCCAACCTCTAGCACGTGCAAAAATAACCGCATGCATACCGGCAAGAATCTCAGCATTCAAAGCAATACCGCTCCCCAAAGTGATAAAGAAGGCAGCAACAAACAGGCCCCTGGAGTTACGAACGACACAACCCGCATATATACAACCCGCCTCGGCACTGCCATCCACATTTAGCTTGTAACACCCCGGAGGTAGCGGCCTCCAGCGAACGACTGTGGTAATCAAAGGAGGTCTCGGGACGCTGGGAATACGGAGCCTCCGACAAATGGATAAATCCTGCAGACCATGCATCGTACCAATCTTGAAGGACTGGATCTCACGAACTAGGCCCAGAATGAGGACCATGCAACCGTGATGAGAGGGACGAGCGTCCTCATGAACAGCCTTATTACGAGTCGTCCAAATAGTCCAGACAGTGGTGATGAAGGTAAGACATCATTTGTTCGTGATCTGCTTACTCCGTACAACCTGTTGAGCCTGTAAAAGCAAGCTGGAAAAGCCCCAATCAAAGCAAAGCTGAACACCAAATATATCACAGATAGAGGTGAAAAGAGAACGAGTGAACCTGCACTCCGTCAGAAGATGCTCCTGAGTTTCCGGCCGCACTCAAGCAAAGCGGGCAAATCGTAGGACCCGAAACTCCCAAGATACGATGGACCACGTCTGAAGTTGGCAACTTATTCCAGATGACACACAAAACAGTGGTGCTACACAACTGCGGAATGAAAGGCGCCCAGAGCCAGGGGGCCCAAGACTTCCTAAGGAGAGGAGACCGGAGGAGATAATAAGCCCGCCTCGAAGTAAGCATACCAGTTCCAGACTCCGGCCAGACACGCTGGTCGGCCTCATGGATCGGGGTCTGCAGTATATCCAAGACCAAGTCAAGATGGGTCATGAAGAATTAGTTAGTGAAGTAGCAAACACCATCAATGAAATAATCCCCAACAGTGCAGTTGAAGTGCTGCAAGAAGTCCGGAGGCAAATCGATGCGGTCAGCCAACCGATAACCCAGTCAGTTGTCCGTCCATAACTTCACTGTCGAGTGACGTCCAATCAACCAGTAAGAACCCTCATCGACTCTCCAAGCATGAGCATATAACGCCGTACGTATAGAAGAACGACGCTGGACACTCCGAGGCTTGCCGTCCCTCATGAGATACCATTCCCTGAGGAGACGAGAAGTGTCATCAGAGGAGGTAATGGTGTCCCAAGTCAGCCTGCAAATAAAGGAGGCGTTAGCAAGCCTGATCTAGCGAATACCGAGGCCCCCTCGGTAATAGGAGCACAGCATCTAGCCCAGTCCACATTGTAGAAACCTTTCTTCAAAATGTCTCCGGTCCAGAGAAAGATTACGAATAGCCATCTCAATCTTAAGCAATAGCGACCTAGGCCACTTGTACACCATCATCGTGTGCACAAGAAAAATCGTGATGACACTATTGATAAGGCAACGTCTACCAGCGAGAGAAAGGGACTTGCCCTTCCATCTAGAGAACTTCAGGATAACCAAGTCAGCAACAGCCATGAGGTGACTAACCTTCGGAGAACCCTCGAAAATGGGGACACAAAGATAGGTGAAGGGAAGAGAGCCAGTGGAGATAGATGTGCATATGCGTATGTAATTTCTCATGCGATCCGTCACTTTATCCCCGTAAAAGATCCTGGATTTCGAAGGACTGTAGATCTGACCTGAGACACGACCATAATCATCAAGAAGTTGTCTAATGTGCCAGCCATTGGCCCAAGTGGCCTCAAGAAAGATCAAGATATCATCAGCATAGAGAAGGTACCGAGGGAGGCTACGGTGGATAGTGAGATAAGAAGTGGCAATACCATGATCAATCCAAAGGACAAGAGCCTCTTCAGCAAGGCAGAAGAGGAGGGGGAAAAGAGGGTCTCCCTGTCGAACATCCCGGGAACAAGAAAAGTAGCCATGGGAGGTGCCATTAACAATAATGAAGAGACGAGCCGATCGAAGAATGTGGGTGACCTACTAAACAAACCGGACCGAGAAACCCATACAGCGGAGGACCTGGAGAAGGAAGCCCCAAGAGATGGTGTCGAAGGCCTTAGTGATATCAATCTTAAGAGCCATGGTTTCATATCTACCCATATTGAGACTGTTGATCGTCTCTGAAGCAAGGGAAATACAGGTATGAATATGTCTGCCCTGAATAAACCCAAACTGAGAACCAGAGAGAATGTCCCCTATAAAACCGCCAAGTCTGGTAGCAATGATCTTGGTGTAAACCTTATAAATGAAGTTGCCCATGACAATCGGACGAGAATCAGTAACCCGAATCGAATCAGCAACCTTCGGGATGAGGGTGACAAGACAAGAGTTCAAACCAGAAGGTAACTCCAAGGAAGTGAAAATGTGGGAGATGGCAGCAAAAACATCCTCCGAGATCACATCCCAGCATTTCTGATAAAAGAAACCCCCATAACCATCGGGACCAGGGGAGCTAGTAGGGTCAAGGCTAAAGACTGCTTCGTGAACCTCATCCGTAGAAGGAAGAGCCGTGAGAATCTCATTGTGGTGAGCAGAAACAGTCTTCCAATGAAAGGAATCAAGAATAGTGTAATCGTGACTTAGAGTGGGATCCTCCTTGCAAAGGAGCTCATAATAATCCATAATGTGACGACCAATGTCAAAAGCAATAGTGATGTAGGTGTTGCCAACCTGCACGTTAGATATGGAAGCACTGGACTTCTTGGCACTATGTAACCGATGAAAAAAGGGCGAATTACGATCTCCATCCTTAAGCCATTGCAACCGATTCTTCTGAGCAAGGAAAGAGTGGCGTCGGGAAAGAAGATCATTAACCATACCAATCTGATCCATCTCCCTATCAAAGAGATCCTGAGTGTCACCCACATCCGTTATCTCCCTCTGAATATCATCAAGCTCCGTAAAGGCCTGCTGAAGTTCCGTAAAGACATTCCAGAATACCTGTTGATTCCAACTAATGAGTTGGGTCTTGAGACGATGCAGCTTCGAAATGAACACATGAGCCGGATCCCCCGGAGTAGGAGTTGTCCAAGTATGTCGGACCAAGGAGCCAAAAGCCTCATGAAGAGTCCACATGTCCTGAAAACAAAAAGGACGAGGAGCTGGAGGAGAGCCCGAAGAAGTGCGGAGACGAATAGGACGGTGATCAGAGCAAAGCAATGCAAGAACAAGAAGCTCAACATTCTCCCAAAGGTCAAGAAAGGCTTGGGAGGCAAGGGCGCGGTCTAGCCAAGCCGCAACAAGACCCGAGTTACGCCTAGTGGACCAGGTAAAATGGCTACCAATAGGGTCAATGTCGAAGAGGTCTCGAGCAGTAATGAATTCCTGGAACTCCGTAGTAGGAGTAGTAAGTGAGAGTACCCCCGACGAACGTTCGTGAGCACCCAGAACTACATTGAAATCCCCAATAATGCAAATAGCTGTTGGGTTAACATATGCCAGGATCTATCGGGATGACCTCATAAACACAAATTTAAATTATCAATTATTACTAGCATGAATTTACCTAAGTGAATTCTGTTGGGAAATTTAGTTTTGATGAAAGTTCCAAAAACACATGTAATAGGACCAGTCAGACCTGTTAGCTGACTGATGTTTTTATTACCGCTTATAGAATACCAGTTGATAATTATTGTATAGAACAACTGATGTAATAGATAGGTCACATATTGAGGGGGAACCTCAATATGTATAGATCAGATCTGAAGACTCAAAGAATAGCTGATATCCGACAGACCAGAATGCAAGAGAAGAACATAAGATCAGATCGATCTGATCAAGTCAGATATCTCAGCTGAAGTCATGAAGCTTAAACTCAGAATACTTGAAGATCAGATGACTTCCTGAAGATCAGATCAGATGACCTACATCAGTTGAGTCTGCTAGTTGAAGCTAAGTCAACCGGCACCAGAAGACTCCATCAGGTAGACTGATCAGTTTAGACTGATCAGGTCAGCTCACCAGGCGAAAACTGATGTTTCACCTAATCATACGTCGATGATCTGAACAAGAAGAATGTCAAGCTTAGTTGGTAAAACAACACTGAAAAGTGCTTCTGTTAACCAATAAGAACGAGACACGTATGATCGGAGCCAGCAATTATGGGATTTGATGCTACTCTCTCTAACGGTTATAAAAGACACTATTCACGCTTTCGGCCATGCCGTTCCTGAAGCACGTCACATCAATCCTGCAAGTCTACCAAATATAGCCTGAAATTCAAATTGCTCTCCAACGGCTCTTTGATTTCAATGTCTATAAATATGGGATCACACTTCAGAGTGAAGAGACAGAAACTATCAAGAAGCACAAACTATACTCATATTTCCGCACGAAGAACAAGAACTTGAAGCTTATTTTTCTATAGTGTTCATCCCATAAGTTCTTAGCAAAGAAATCTTTTCATCTAGCTTATAGGCTACCTTAAACACTAGAAAATATTTCATAGTTAGAACCAAAACACTTATCCAAACCCAAAGTTAGGTTAAGTTGTTAAGCAAGATTTCAGACTAGGGTTTCTAGTTCTGATCTCTGGGATCGGTTGAGTGAAAACTCCTTAAACATCTGTTGGTGTACTGTGTTTGGACTAACACATAAATCTAAGTCCAGTTGGTTTAGTTGGTGCCCCTTGTGATAGGGAAGAGTGGACGTAGGACTGGTTTGTCCGAACCACTATAAATCTTGTGTGCCTTTACCGCTTTGATTAACTGTTTACACAATCGCACACAACCTTTAAAGCAGCATACATATTCTAAGTTAAAGATCAGCTAGCATCAAGCTTCTGATCTGATCAGTTTGACACTTGAGTCAACTGATTGAAAGACTGACTTCAGAATCTGATTTATCTAAACTGGTTTTTCACACGGGTTAAAACTTAGCTTCCGCACATCAGTTAAACTGATAGTTACCGAACTAATCTGCCTTCAGGCGATTAGTAAGTTGGTTATCAGTTCAAACTGATCCACTCGCACTCTGATCAGGCTAACTGCTTTCACACCTGATCTCACGAAAAGTTTTCAGAAGTCTATTCACCCCTCCCCTCTAGACTTCTGCCCTCACAAAACCCGTTCGGGACCTACAAGTGGTATCAAAGCAGTTGGTTCTACAGACCACTGACTTTGTGTATCATCGATTCTTGAGGAAGAATCTTTGTGGTCAACTGAACAGATCTTGAAAAACCTTCTTAAAACTCATTCGTTTTCCAAAATCACTCAGCATGGATAACACCTCCGGTATGTATCATGATCTGCCGAAGTTCTCAATCGATGAGTATGCAGATTGGGCCATATATATGTCCAACCATCTAGGTTCGATAAGCGGCAGAATGATGGAAGTCATCGAAAGAGGACCCATCATCATTTATTACGACAACCCTGCAGTTGGAGGAGATCCAGACTTTGTCCCGGGAAGTCTTGTGCGAAAAAGCCCAGCCTTGATGGATGCAGAGGAAAGAAAGCTGCATACTCTAGATACAATCGCAAGGCATATTATCATGAAGACAATGGATAAAGTTACCAAGGAAAAGATAAAATATCTCAAAACTGCTAAAGCAATGTGGGATACTCTAGCTGAGATATGCGAAGGAAACGAACAGATCAAGGACAGCCGTCTACAAGCCGAACTGGTGAAGTTCAAAAAACTGAAGATGCTACCCAACGAGACCATCAACGAACTCGATGGAAGGATTACAATGTCAATAAACAAGCTACGAGAACTTGGTAGAGAGATGTCTGATAAAGATATCAACTACAAAATCTTAAGATCTCTCACCAAGAAATGGGACATGAAGGTCACGGTAATCAAGGATTGCCAAGACATTTCAAAGATGAAGCCGAGTAGCTTGTTCTTGAGCCTTAAAGCTCACGAGTTCGATTTAATCGAAAGAGGACAAGCAGATAAAGACGAGGTCCCTGCTGAAGCCTCAACGTCTAAATCAGTTGCGTTTAAAGCAACCAGCAGCAGATCGAAGGCAAATGAACCTGTTGGAAACATAATAAGTCAGGCAGAATAGATCGCTCTGCTTACCAGGAAACTTGAGAAGTCGAACGTCCAACTTGGTAAGTATCGAAGATTCTATAAAGATTATCAACATAGCCGAGGAAGAGATAGGAGATCAGATAACAGATCTCCGGAAAGAACCAGGTCTGATGATCGAAGAGATCACAGGGAAGAAAAGAAAAGGGATAATCTGACTGATGAGAGAAGAGATAGCAGATCTGATAAAAGAAGCTCAGACTACTATCAAAAAGGGAAGTCACCTGATAGGGCGTACAGACGGAATGATTCACCAGGAAGAAAAGGTTCCGTGGATCAAGGAGCGTGCTTCAACTGTGAGAAGCCAGGTTACTACAGCGCGGACTGCCCGGACCTGACGCCAAAAGAAAGGGAAGAAAAGAGGAACAGAAGAGAGCAACGTTATAGGGACAGAAGAGCCATGGTTGCTGACACATCTGGAATTGATGATTCCTATCTGCCCTCTGAGGATTGAGGATACTCCTCTGTAGAAGACTTCTGTCTGATAAGTAGTGCTGTTGACTTCTACGAGAATGAAGATCTAATATTCTCTTCAGATGACGATGAGATCTGCCTGATGGCCAAGGAGGACCAATCTGAGGTAATCTCCAAACCTGCTTTGTTCGCTTCTACACCTGCTATTATTAGCACACCTGCTGGAGAGATTGACCTGCAGCTCTACTCTGAGCAATTGCTTGAGGATCTCTCCAATGCAGTAGACACTTATGCTATAGTGGAAGCTGAGAATGACAAGCTAAGGATCAGAAATAATCAGCTTGTTAAAGAGAACGATCTCAGTAAAGCTACTGAACTTAAATCTGCTGAAACTGCTCAGAAGGCAACTGAGGAACTTAACATTCTGAAAGTTAAATCTTCTGATCAGGAGAAGCAGATCAAAGATCAACTAGCAATTAACAAGCAGTAAGCTGATGACTTCAAAATCCTACAAGCTAAATTTGATGAGCTATTCCGACTGCATGAGAGTCTAAAATCGTCTGAGGATAATCTGCGTAAGAAAATAGAGGTTTTCACAAAATCATCTAAAACCGTTCAAGATATGAACACCTATTTTCGAACAACGATTAACAAGAAGGGACTTGGATATGAGAACCCTTCCACATCCTCAAAAGCCCCGGTTGATTCACCTAAGAAGGGTGTAATCAGACGAGTTTCTGAAAAAGATACACCAAGAGCCAAACCTGTATCTAATAAGGGAAAAAGACCTGTTGAGCAGGTAAGGTAGATGCCTAATCAGAAGGGGAACAGAAATGGACCTCAACTGGTAAAGCATCAGCCGAGGAATCAACAGAAGAACCCAGTTCTTCTGAAGAAACCCCAACCTTATCAACAGATCAGGTACCAGAAAAGACAACCTGTAAAAAGGAAGTCTAATCTGAGACCCAATCAAGGTCAGCTGCCGAATAAGCACGCTATAGGTAAACTGCAAAAACCACCTATGCCAAAAAGATATGAATCTTTTTATGGTAGCAGTCGTACCTACCCCTATAATCAGAAATCGAGGGCTGCTGCACCTGAGCCACACTGGATGAAAAGAAGACAAACAGAAAAGATAAATCCCAAGTCTTCTAAGTCACCCAAGGTTCACACTAATAATCATACAAATCAGAAAGCATATAAAGAGACGTATGATTATGTTGACAGGTATGGGAGACAAATCAGGCCTTCTGATCTAACTGATCTCAATAGAAGTGCTCTGTTTGTATGGATCCCCAAAGCAAACCCTAACCCCTCAGGACCCAATCCCAAAGGGGTACCTAAAGCCTGATTTAATTGCAGGTTCGCGTGGGTCTGGCCAACAAAGGAGGTGTGCAAGCAACTATCTGGTACATCGATAGTGGATGTTCAAGGCACATGACAGGAAGCAAACACTTCCTCAGCGTGTACTCTTCGGTGATGATAACTTTGGTTACACCAAAGGATTCGGAACCTTAGAGAATGATAATGTACAGGTCACTGGAGTCTCGTATGTCGAAGGTCTAAAGCACAACCTATTATCGGTTTCACAATTCTGCGACAACAGATTCAGTGTTGAGTTCTCGACTGATCAATGCACTATCAAAAATTGAGCCACTCAACAGACCTTGCTAACTGGTTCAAGGAAAGGGACGATCTACACAGCATATTGGAACAGTTGCCCAAGAAATGCATGCCTGATTGTTAAGAGTTCCAAAAGTAGCAGTTGGCTCTGGCACAAAAGAATGAGCCATCTGAACTTCAAAACTCTTAATAAGATAGCAAGGATGTCTCTAGTGGACGGTCTTCCTAATGAAGTATTTTCTAAGGATCAGACATGTGCCGCATGTCAGAAGGGAAAACAGGTCAAAGCTTCATTCAAGGGAATTCTCGACCGGCATCCAAAGAGTATTGCAGGTACTTCACATGGATCTATTTGGACCAGATATACGGTCGATCTCGGCGGACGAAATATATACTCTAATCGTGATGACTATTCCAAGTTTACCTGGGTTATATTCTTACATAAGAAGAATGAGACGACAACGAAGATACCCGAGCTGCTCAAAAGAATACAAAATGAGAAGGGTGTCAATGTAGTAAAAATCAGATCAGATAAAGGTACAGAATTTCTGAACTCTTTTATTTCTGATTTTTGCTCTAAGTTTGGTATATCTGACATGAGACATCACCGCAAGAACGCCACAAATGAATGGAGAAGCGAACGAGAAAAACAGAACACTCAAAGAAGCTGCTCGCACGATGTTAGCTGAACATGCAATACCAAGCCGTTTCTGGGCAGAAGCTATCAATACTGCATGCCATACTCAGAACAGATGTCTTCTGACAAAGGCTCACTACAAAACACCCTATGAACTATGGAAGGGCAGAAAACCTCGTGTCTCTTACTTCCATGTTTTTGGATGTAAGTGTTTCATACACAACAATGGGAAGAGTCAGTTGAAGACTTTTGAGGCCAAGTCAGATGAGGGTATATTCTTAGGATATTCCTCATCTAGCAAGGCTTTCAGGGTTTACAACAAAGAACCCTAGTTGTGGAAGAAACACCCCATGTGGTCTTTGATGAAACATCATCTGATCAAGAGAAATCACCTCGAACAAGATGTACCGATCAACCAAAGACTGATGCTCGTAAAATGGATCACCTAACGATCAAGGAAAAAGGATCGTAACTCGTAATAAAGATACATTCCGCATCTAGGCGATTCACCAGTCAATCGGATCCTAAGGTACGATCAATCGTCGATGAAGAAGCTCGGGTACACCGAGATAAAGATCAATCGAACCATCCGGTTCGGGGGGAACACTGAAGTTCCCATTTAATGTACATCAGCACATGATGAGTCCAACATCAGCTGAGACTTGTTCTTATCAAGTGGATCATAACTCTACACCACTTCCAATCCCTAGTAATGAACCACTATCAGAAATGGATGATGTTCTCCAAATCGACGCAAATCGTAATGCGAAGGACTCGATAACCACCATCCAACCGATCCGATAATCGGAGACCCATCCGATAGAATTAAAACTAGACATCGACAGGTGAAAGTGCCATGTATTGTTTGTTATCCGCTGTATGAAGGAACCAACAACAATAGAGGAAGCTCTACAAGACGCAAGTCGGATTCTAGCCATGCAGGAGGAGCTGGAACAGTTCGAGAGAAATCAAGTTTGGGAACTGGTGGACAGACCAACTCATCAAGACGTAATTGGCACAAAGTGGGTTTTCAAGAACAAGAGAGATGAGAAAAATGTCATAATCAGGAATAAGGCAAGACTTGTTGCCAAGGGGTATTCACAATCAGAAGGAATTGATTATGATGAGACCTTTGCACCCGGGCCGCCGCCTAGAAGCCATTCATTTGGTCAAGCTTCGCATATGCTTCCCACGAGGGTTCATCTGTATCGATGGACGTAAAGAGTGCATTCTTAAACGGGGTACTAGCAGAGGAAGCTCTCTACGGCCTGAAACAGGCAACCAAGTGTACCGTTTAAGAAAAGCTCTCTACGGCCTGAAACAAGCTCCTCGAGCTTGGTATGATACACTCTCTCAGTTCTTGATAGACAGTGGGTTCACTAAAGGAATGATTGGAACCTTATTCGAGAATAGAAGATGGAGAAGATATTACGATGGTTCATTTACGTGGGCGACATCATCTTCGGATCTCCCAACAAGAGTCTATGTGAAAAATTCAGCAAACTGATGCAAGGGAAGTTCGAGATGTCCATGATGGGTCAGATGAATTACTTTCTGGGTCTTCAAGTGAAGCAAAGTACAGAAGGGATATTCATCTGCCAAGCTAAGTACACTAGGAATTTATTGGCTAAGTTTGGAGTTCAAAATTGTAAGGAAGTCAAAATTCCTATGATGACTGGATTCAAGATGGATCCAGATGAGGATGGTCAGAAAACGAATCAGAAAGAATATAGGGGTCTCATTGGATCTCTACTATACCTGACTGCCAGCAGACCAGATATCACCTTTGCAGTAGGTGTATGTGCCAGATTTCAGGCAAATCCAATGCAAAGCCACATAGAAGCAGCTAAGCGGATTCTTAAGTATCTGAAGGGGACAGTAAACCTTGGTTTATTTTACTCATCAGATGATAATCTAGAGCTTAGTGGGTATTCGATTACGATTATGGAGGTTGCAAGATTGATTAAAAAATCAACCTCGTGAACATGTCGAGGTTTTAGGAAGTAAACCCGATCTCGTGGTTTTCAAAAAGCGGACATCGATTCTATACATCTACTATCAAGCAAAAATATATGGTCTGCGAGGAAAATTGTTCCCAAGCGCCTCGCTTAGTCGGCCACCGGGGATTATAACATTGTAGCTAAGAATGTACCCATATTCTCGCGATAATAGTCTTATTGCAATCACTTTCGTAATCCCGTTCTACATACAAGATGCAAGCATGTGGATGTCGACATCATTTTATAAGAGATCATGTTGAAAAGAAGAATATCGAATGGAAAAGATTCATAACGATATACGTAAAGTTCGATATTCTAACCAAGCCACTAGCTGAGATCAGATTCAGAGAATTATGCAATGAGTTAGGGCTTCTGGATCTTGGAGAAAAAGCACAGAAAATGCTTGATGGACTACTCTCCAGAACCAGCTGGTTAAAAGACTAACCAGGTTAAGAGAAATCAGTTGAGTTTGGTATCTCAACTGATCAGAAGATCAGTCAAGGAACTGATATGAGAAGATACTGATCAGGTTTAAGAATTTTCAGATTAAATGAACTGATCAGATTTACGATTTGTCAGATTAAAGGAAAGGCTCAGATTAAAGGATTATCTGATTAAATCAGTTGGTTATGTCATACTTTGTAAGTCGATTAAAGATGATATTCAACAAGTATGGATTCACAAGATTAAAGCTTACATCGCATAAGAAAGCAGAAAATTTACACAACAATGGAATAATAGAAATTTTCATTGATAAAGACCCGAAGGTCAGGTTACATTACAAGCTACAAGTACAAAGGACCCGGAGGTCAGTACATAAACCCTAAACCTTAAACCCAAAACCTATAACCCTAAAACCTCATCCTAACCCTTAAAAGTGGCGGAGAGAGAGAGATTTTAAGATCTTATGCTCCCATTTTCCCCCACTTAACAGGGGTGAGAAAGGCTTTAAAATAATCCTAAGCCTCTCGCTGAAGCTAAAACCAATGGAGCGAGAGAGGCCTTGATAGGATTTTTAAGCCAGGAGTCCTTAGACCTAAAGTCAATGGGCTCTCCAGATGTTAAATGGAGCACATGTGCCAAGAAAGTGATACGAAGATCATAAGGGCACATGTGTTACATGCAAAAATTGAGTTGATATACGAAGATCAGCTGTTGTCTGATCCAGACCGTATATCAAACTCATGTTTTATATCAGACTGAGTCTGTTGATGCTGGTTACGTCATCTCGATAGACACACAAGGTGCATACGGTTAGGAGAAGTGTCTTCTCAGTTGCGACAGCAGATCCGCCGCCTTGGTGGTAGAGAAGCTTGGCAACAATTGTATGTGAAATCTGTGATGACGACGAAAAGATTGATAAGGGACACACAGGGTTGATTTGAGAAGCTGAATTCATTGGAAAAGGGGTAAAGGTTTTTGCCGGAAGGTTCACCGGAAATAAGGGTTCACCAGAACACATGTTTTACAAAGAAGATAAGTATGGTGAATGGGTTATGTTGTGTAAAACATTGGTCCAATTTATAGAGGCCAAGCAAGGGTGCAGATGCAAATTTTGAATTCTCAAAACCTTTTAGAGAAATCTGTATCCCAAGGACAGCGTGTAGGAATCACACGACTGATAATTGGATAAATTTACGATGGATTGACATATCGAGATATTCAGACTATAATTACACTTGTCAAATCGTGCCAACTTAGGGAATAGAGACTACTATTCTAGACTAAGTTTTGGCGGTAACACTTATCCCAAGAATTGGCTTGATCTGAGAAGAATCAGATTAGGTCAACAGAAATCTGATTGGATATGAGACTGATCTTATGAGAAAGATCAGTTGAGCTTGATACTTCAACAAATCAGATATATCAGTCTATAAGAAATCAAATATAACAGTTGAAGGGGGAACTTCAACTGACCAAGGAGGATCAGAAAAGAAAAATCAGATGGGAAGTGAAACAGATCAGTTGAAAAGAACAGTTGGGAAATTATAAGGATTAGGCAGAAAACTATCGGATCAAGATCAACAAATGGAATCAAGATCAACAAGTGGTATTGACTGATTACAATATCAGTCAATCAGATACGCATTTCTTTTTCCTTGTTTATTTGCTTACTTATCGGATCTTATATGATATTATTTGCCTTACTGTACTCATTACTTTTGTGACGTATATCCTGCAAGCTATTTAATGCGGACGTGGGTTTACATGTATTAAATGCCACTAAATGTGCTTTTAAAATCCAAAAGGCGATCGTGTGTATATTTCCTGACCAAACGATCAAAACCGATCAATCTGGATCGTTTAAACTTTTCAACCGTTTGATCTTCTAATCTCGTTTTTCCCTCCTTCTTCTTATATGTTTTCAAAACCTAAAACCAGAGCACTCTTTATTTCACAATCTTCTTGCAATCCAGTCTCTGAAAAATCAAAATTACCTTACTTACGATTCAAGTTTTTCTTGTGATTCAATCTTATCTTTCCAAAAAACAAAATCTGGTAATTTCTGATTATTTGCTGAATTGTTTTTCCAAAAATTCTTTGATCGTATAGATTATGTCAATCTATGGTATCCTGTGATATGCTTTATTGTTTCTTGGTATCCGTATGTGTTCCTCGATTACTAGGCCTAAGAATATGGTCTGATAATCAATATATGACACTTTTATGATTATGCACAACTTTAATCGCGTCTATCTTATTGTAGATGGCCACTCACGGAATGGGAAAAATAATGTGCAACTATGCGGATCTAGCTACACAGATTGTCGATGACAAATTTGTACAATTTGGTATCACTTGGGATCCAGAATCTATGGAGGTTGAGCAAATTCTGAGAAAAGCAAGTCTTGAAAAATATTGTGCCGCTCACTGCAATCCAGTGATGCAATATGAAGCACTAGAATTCCTAAGGAATTTGAAGGTGGATACAGACAACCCTGGAGATGAACTGATCTCTTCAGTTAATGGAGAGGAGATCAGACTTTCAAATGCTGATATCACTCGTCTGTTCAGCTTGCCGAAAGGAAAAATCTCTCCTGCGCACTACAGGGAAAATCAAGATGAGCTGATCAGACATGAACTCTTCAAAGAGGCTGACAAACAACAGACCGCAGGATTTGTCAGGCCGATGGTGAAAAGGAAATACCGTCTGTTATTTGACATTCTGTCAAAGATAATCATGGGTATTTCGTTCAGCCCAGATGGACTAACATCTGTAAAGATGTATAGCATGGCCGCCATAATCGATGAAGCCAAGAATATCAATTGGCATGGCTTCCTGAAGGCCATTCTGCTCCAAGAACATGAAAATTTTGGAGTCAATGATCGAAGGCAGGTCTATCTGAAGAAGAGGATTAGCAATCTCAACAAGGTTGCAGTCATTCTGAAGGATAAAATGCCAAATGCTGAATGGGATCAGAATGGACTGAAGTCCTACAAGGCCTTTCTCACCACCACTTCAGCCATATATGGGCCACCAGATGATGATATGCGGCCCACCCCTCCAAAGGCGAAGAAGGGAGCAAGGAAGGGAATTTCGCTTACACACCAGATGCTCCCCAGAAGAAGAAAAGAAAACTGGTGAAGGCTCAGGAAAAGAGGCCAAAGAAGGCAAAACAGGCCTCCATGACTCTGTTTCTAGAAGATGAGTCAGATAAAGAAGGAACGCCAGATCAGCCTGATGCGCCACAAAAATCGTGAAAAAATCGACAGCAGCCTCTCAAGCCGAGAGTCAAGCAAAAAACATTCGGAGGAAGAAGCAAGAGTCGACGATCTTCTTCTCCTCCAACTCGAAGCCGATTCCACCGCTTTCGGACTACCGGTCACGAAAGCATGTTTCTCCCTACTCTTCCACCTGCCCGCAACACGAAACTACATCGGTTCGCGAACCGAAGCTTACCTTTGTAGAACCAGGCCGCACTGCCTCTAAATCGTAACCTCTGCTTGGTCGAACCAATCGCATAACTTCCGCCTACTCAAGCACCACCGGAACCATCCACATCTCATCAACCGAATCCGGATGGACAACTCCCGAGTCCAGATCATCAAAGACCATCACAGGGGAAAATGGTCGAATGCAAATTGAACAAGATATTGATGCGATGTATCCAGAGTATGGTAGCCCATCCTGTTATCGAGAAGTTCGAGATCCTCACCGGAGAGATCTCCGTTTAAAAGCTTCTCGATTTTATGATGATTATAGAACGGATGGGAGGTGTTGATGAGTTTGCGATTTTGATTTCGATATGAGGAAATCTAAAGTGGGATCACCAAATGAAATTTTATCGAATGAATCAATCAAAGCTCGATCCACGGGAAGTCGGCGTTGATCGAACAAGGAGAATCGAGATGGCGTTAGAAGCTCTCGAAGCGGATGCTCCTATGAAGGATGCAGGAGGAGGCCGATGATAGTGGAATCGTGTCTTTGCAGTTCATGACCAACCACTGGAGGCACAAACAACTGAAAGAGATCAGGTGAATCAAGAAATTCCTACAACTCACTTCACCGCTGATCAACTTCAGGAGATCAGATCATGTTTCAAGGATCTCCCAGAAGAACAAGTTGAGGGAGTGATAATCGATCGAGGCGATCGCCTCAAAGAAATCGCGGATCAAAGGGAATTGGCTATTTCCCAGATTGAGGCAATCAAAGATCAGTTCTCCCAAACTATGACCAACCTGTCTACCGAGCTTATAAAGTCAGTTGATGACAAACTAATTCAGGTTGATCAACAACAAGTTTCTTTTCTGATGGTCACTGAAAAGCTAGAATTGACTGAAGAGAAACTTGACAAACTGATTCTTACCCTCTCTCTTTCGCCGTGGAATCTGCCAAGATCGAAACCGATTTCAAGGTTCAAAATCTAATCGCTCAAGCTCAAGGTTTATCTGCTGCGGATCTCAACAAGGCAATATCGGGATCGGCTTTGGTTCTCTGACCTCCCACCTCACTGCTCTTTTTGATCAAACCAAAAAGGGGGAAGGACAGATTGAGAAACCAGCTGATACGATCAGAACAACAGAAGACCTAATTCAGACAGTTGAATCCTATGGACAAAGACTAGACCATCTGGATCTCTTTGCTAACGAAGTTTCAGAGAAGATGGAAAAGTCAAAGGCAAGAAAGTTAGGCGCCAAGGGTGCCGGGACATCACAACTGTGTTTATACACTCGCATTTAAGATAGTCACAAGAAGCACAAATAGCCGAGATCTGGTAGATAAAGAACTGGCCGAGAAATCGCTCCAAAGAGCGCATCAAAAAAGCCCGAAAAAGCGAAGAAGAAAGAAGGACAGAAAAACTGACAGAGGCAGAAGATCTGAAGAAGAAGTACAGATCGAGAGCGAAGAAAGGAAAGGCTGGAAAATCTGTACCAGAACCTCAGCTGCCAGCAAGAATTGATGAGATCATTCCTAAAACTACCGCATCTTTGAAGGTTTGAGGAATGGAATAAGATCAGAAGTGAATGTCTTCTGGATGCCTTTGTCCTAGATCTTGTTCCACAAGAAGAATCTCCTGATGCAGAATTCCTCAACTGGTTGGAAAATAAATATCCAGATTTTCTGAAGGATCTAGAAAATGAGGCCAAAATTATCAATGTAAAAATATCTCGCCAAGAGTATGATCTGTTAGACTACTCGAAGAAGGCGACGGCTCATTTGATGATCGGCATTTCGAGGTTTTATTTTGACATCCTGAGCAAAAAGCACGATAAACTCGATCCTCAGCAGATCAATGATGTCAAATGGAAACTATATCAGATTTTCAACATCCCTCAAGATCAAAGGGAAATGCCAGAAAGATACAAGCCTAAAGAGTGAAGAATCAGAAGACTTCTCAGGATCAGCTGTTTTTAATTCAAACTTTTCTGATGTAATATGTAATCGACAAATCTAATGAAAGAAAAGTTTATTTTCTGATCCTAAGACAAAATCTCATTGTCTTCTGATTATGTGCTCTTTACTGTTCTATATTTATCAACTGTGTTTGGTTTCTCAATGTATTTTGGTTTCATCAAAAAGGGGGAAATGGTTGGGAAATTTAGTTTTGATGAAAGTTCCAAAAACACATGTAATAGGACCAGTCAGACCTGTTAGCTGACTGATGTTTTTATTACCGCTTATAGAATACCAGTTGATAATTATTGTATAGAACAACTGATGTAATAGATAGGTCACATATTGAGGGGGAACCTCAATATGTATAGATCAGATCTGAAGACTCAAAGAATAGCTGATATCCGACATACCAGAAAGCAAGAGAAGAACAGAAGATCAGATCGATCTGATCAAGTCAGATATCTCAGCTGAAGTCATGAAGCTTAAACTCAGAATACTTGAAGATCAGATGACTTCCTGAAGATCAGATCAGATGACCTACATCAGTCGAGTCTGCTAGTTGAAGCTAAGTCAACCGGCACCAGAAGACTCCATCAGGTAGACTGATCAGTTTAGACTGATCAGGTCAGCTCACCAGGCGAAAACTGATGTTTCACCTAATCATACGTCGATGATCTGAACAAGAAGAATGTCAAGCTTAGTTGGTAAAAAAACACTGAAAAGTGCTTCTGTTAACCAATAAGAACGAGACATGTATGATCAGAGCCGACAATTACGGGATTTGATGCTACTCTCTCTAATGGCTATAAAAGACACTATTCATGCTTTCGGCCATGTCGTTCCTGAAGCACGTCACATCAATCCTGCAAGTCTACCAAATATAGCCTGAAATTCAAATTGCTCTCCAACGGCTCTTTGATTTCAAGGTCTATAAATATGGGATCACACTTCAGAGTGAAGAGACGGAAACTATCAAGAAGCACAAACTATACTCAGATTTCCGCACGAAGAACTCGAACTTGAAGCTTATTTTTCTATAGTGTTCATCCCATAAGTTCTTAGCAAAGAAATCTTTTCATCTAGCTTATAGGCTACCTTAAACACTAGAAAAGATTTCATAGTTGGAACCAAAACACTTATCCAAACCCAAAGTTAGGTTAAGTTGTTAAGCAAGATTTCAGACTAGGGTTTCTAGTTCTGATCTCTGGGATCGGTTGAGTGAGAACTCCTTAAACATCTGTTGGTGTACTGTGTTTGGACTAACACATAAATCTAAGTCCAGTTGGTTTAGTTGGTGCCCCTTGTGATAGGGAAGAGTGGACGTAGGACTGGTTTGTCAGAACCACTATAAATCTTGTGTGCCTTTACCGCTTTGATTAACTGTTTACACAATCGCACACAACCTTTAAAGCAGCATACATATTCTAAGTTAAAGATCAGCTAGCATCAAGCTTCTGATCTGATCAGTTTGACACTTGAGTCAACTGATTGAAAGACTGACTTCAGAATCTGATTTATCTAAACTGGTTTTTCACACGGGTTAAAACTTAGCTTCCGCACATCAGTTAAACTGATAGTTACCGAACTAATCTGCCTTCAGGCGATTAGTAAGTTGGTTATCAGTTCAAACTGATCCACTCGCACTCTGATCAGGCTAACTGCTTTCACACCTGATCTCACGAAAAGTTTTCAGAAGTCTATTCACCCCTCCCCTCTAGACTTCTGCCCTCACAAAACCCGTTCGGGACCTACAAATTCAAATAATAATCAATTCAACAACAACATGCAAATAAAATTTCACGTAAAAGATCCTAGCATGCGGAATTTCTAGGAGTTTACGTAAACGTACCCGTTGGAGAGACGATCTGAGACAGACAAGATCAAGTATCTGGATACCCATCAAAAGTCCTTCTCAAGTATTCCCAAGTCCTCGTCCAATAACCCCGGTGGAAGGTTCTCCGATGAACGATTTATAAAACAAGGAAAATAAAAAATATTGTTGCACCACCTTTGTGGATTTCTAATATTTCCAACACATGGAACACTAGTTGGGAATGAAAAATTCATCCCCTATTTATAAGTAGAGGGGTGGTCGAAAATTTCAAGGCAATTAGGGTTAGGAAAGATCTTTTCTTGATCTCCAAGAAATCTTGAATATATCAAATATATTCTTCTTTCCTTGTGTATTTTTCCACAAAAATCTCACACCCTTATTTTCAAAAAAAACAAGAAAGAATTTCAAGATTGGATCTTTCTTGAATTTATGATATATTCTTGTATTCCAAGAATACATATCTTCCATAAAATCTTTCCAAAAAAATCAAGAAAATCTTTCTTCCCTTTCTTATACAAGATTTTCGAAAATTCACTATTAAAGAGGCCAAGTGGGAGTTTTCTTGAATTTATGGGATAATCTTGTATTCAAGAATACATTATCTCCTTTCCATAAAATCTTTTAAAGAAAATCCTTCTCCCTCTTTTCTTTAATATTTTCGAAAATAATAGGAAATATTGCAACAATAAATTTATTTTATTTTAAACACCTTTTATTTATTGGACTATAGTTTGGGCTACTTGAGGGGCATTTAGGAGAATTAAGATGGACCTTCCAATGGACTTCTGAATTTCAATATTGAGCCACAGTATAATTCAGCCCATTAATATTAATTAATACCACTATATAATTAATATTGCACTATCCAATCTTAACCCATATTACGGTAATATGGCTCCCGGTTATTATTTCTCCTGTTTAAGATTGTTTAGTCCATTAATTAATTAAGCCACTGAAAAGCTTTATATTAATTAATATCTTTATCCTTGGAGTAAGGACAACCAGCTTTATTATCCATACCGAAAAATTAATTCCACTTGCAATATTTGGTATGATAAGGTTCCGGGCCAACCAAGGGGACCAATCAAGCAAGACTTTTGCAAGCACACGATTCTCTGTATTAATTTAGCAATTGTCGTGTAAATAATATTATTGCCCAAGATATAGGGTATCGAAGTCGCAATGATTCTCTTCCCATTTATAAGTCAAAGTAATAACTACTAATCACACACAATCCTTATTAAGTGATAGAGATTAAGAAATCAACAAACACCGAGGTCTAACTCTTCATCCCTTAAGTCAGTGCGTATGAGTTTATCGTCTCTGTAGGTCCGCTTCAGCGCATCGAATGCACTAGTGTAATATCTTGGTCAAGACAAGCCAATCTGAGCCTTACACATCAACTTCTACCAATAGATTGTTCGATCTATCTAAGTTGTGAAACACGCACTCGTATACAAGGGACTGTTAACGTGATCTTCTATGATCTGGTATCACCACGTTAACTATAATGTAACGCTTGCTACGAATGATTTGCAATAAATATATATAACATTCAATCATATTTAAAGCAACAGTGATAAACAATTTATTTCAGTAAATAAGTGTTTAATACATAGGTTATACAAAGTAAAAGCGTACTTTTACGTATAACCCCAACAATCTCCCACTTATACTCAAAGTCTTCTTTTAAGTATACCACACCATGTCTGATGTATTATCTGGTGACATCTAATGTCACCTACATCAACCTAGTAACATTTCTCCCACTTATACTCAAAGCAGATTGGCAACGCTCTTGACACCCATTCCTTCCACATGTCTCTCGAATGTTAACTGAGGCAGACCCTTTGTGAATGGATCAGCTAGGTTGTCTTTCGACGCGATCTTTGCCACCTCTATATCTCCTCTCTTAACGATTTCTCGTATAAGATGGTATTTACTTTCAATGTGTTTGCTGGCCTTGTGGGATCTCGGTTCCCTTGAATTTGCAACTGTTCCAGCATTATCACAAAAGATCGTGATTGTGCTGGGCAAATTCGGAACAACGTCCAAGTCCAATAGGAAGTTCCTGAGCCACACCGCTTCTTTCACTGCTTCATAAGCAGCTACATATTCGGTTTCCATGGTAGCATCTGCGATGCATTTCTGCTTAACGCTTCTCCATGTTACAGCTCCTCCCCCCAGACAAAACACACTACCCGAGTTAGATTTTCTGGAATCTAAGTCTGATTGGGAATCTGAGTCCGTGTATCCCACTGGAAATAAATAGTCTGACTAATAAACCATCATTCTATCTCGAACTCTTTACAGATACTTTAGAATGTTCTTAACAACAATCCAATGTTGATTTTCGGGATTACTTTGATATCTCGCTACCATGTCTACGGCGTAGCAGATATCCGGTCTCGTACACAACATAAGAAATCCCTCTCATGTCATATATCTCCCTTTTTGTCTTAGGGCACATGTCTTTCGATAGATGGATTCCGTTCCTGAAAGGTACAAAACCCTTCTTGGAATCTTGCATGTTGAAACGCTTCAAAACAGTATCTTTGTATGAAGCTTGCGATAAGTCGATCATTCTTTTCTTTCGATCTCGAGTGATCTTGATGCCTAGAATATGACCGTCTTCCACTAAGTCCTTCATATCAAACTGTTTTGACAGCCATACCCTTACGTCTGACAAAACCTTTACATCGTTTCCGATGAGCAGAATATCGTCTGACAAAACCTTTACAAAACCTTTACATAGTTTCCGTCACACTTTCTATAAACACAACTCTCGAAATCGTTTTGATCAAACCCATAAGATTTTATTACATGATCAAAACATTGGTTCCAAGCCCGAGATGCTTGCTTAAGTCCATAAATGGACTTCTTTAGCTTGCACACAAGGTGTTCTTGGCCTTTTTCGATGAAACCTTCGGGCTGTTGCATATAGATTTCCTCGTCAAGACTCCCGTTAAGGAAAGCTGTCTTGACATCCATTTGCCAGATCTCAAAATCTAGATGCACAGCTATAGCTAAGAGAATACAGATGGACTTAAGCATGGCTACAGGCGAAAAGGTTTCTTCATAATCGATACCCTCTTTCTAAGTGTATCCCTTTCCCACAAGCCTAGCCTTAAAGGTTTCCACCTTTCCGTCCGGTCCTCTTTTCCTCTTGTAGACCCACTTGCATCCAATGGGTTTTACCCCATTGGGTGGGTCAACTAGCTCCCACACCTGATTATGATCCATTGAGCCCATCTCGGCTTCCATCGCAGTTTGCCAGAATTTCGAATCCTTATCTTGGACCGCCTCCTTGTAGGACCAGGGGTCTGATTCATTATCCCGGGGACCAAATCCGGAAATTCTCCTATCCCCATGAATCTCTCAGGTTGTCGAACAACCCTCCCACTATGACGAGGTTTTGATTGTGTCGGTGTGACGCTTGGTATATCTACCTGTACAGTTGGTATAGGAGTTTGCCCTCTTATTTCGTTTAAGCTAATCTCACTTTTGGGCTTTCGATTGTTCATAAAGTCTTCTTCCAAAAATCTAAAGTGCGTACTTATTACCACCTTTTGATCTTCAGGACCATATAACATCCACCCTTTCGTTCCCATGGGATATCCTATAAACAACCTTAGTTTCGATCGTGCATCCAACTTACCGGCTTCCTTGTCTAGCACGTATGCCGGCCACCCCCAAATTCTGAGGTGTCTCAGACTGGACTTGCGCCCGGTCTACAACTCTTTAGGGGTTTTGGGAACCAATTTGGATGGCACCAGATTTAGAACGTAAGCCCCTGTTTCCAAGGCATGACCCCAAAATGACTTGGGTAGATCTGAATAACTCATCATGGATCTGACCATTTCTAAGAGTGTTTTGTTTCTTCGTTCTGCAACCCTGTTTTGTTGAGGGGTTCCAAGTGCAGTCAACTGGGAAATAATGCCCTCGTCTGACAGGTAGTTCAAAAACTCATCGCTGAAGTATTCGCCTCCACGATCAGATCGTAGAAACTTGATACTCTTTTCCTGATGATTCTCCACTTCGGCTTTGAACTCTTTAAATTTATCAAAGGTTTCCGACTTTTGTTTCATGAGGAAAATGTACCCGAACCTTGAGTAATCATCTGTGAAAGTCACGAAATACTCATAGCCACCTCTAGCTTTGGTTGACATTGAACCACACACGTCAGTATGAACAATTTGCAACACTTCTGTGGCTCTATTCCCCTTGGCTCCAAATGCCCTCTTGGTCATCTTACCCTCCAAACATGATTCGCAGGTTGGAAGTGGTTCTAACTGTAGGCCCGACAGTGAACCATCTTTCACCAACCTTTGGATCCTATTTAGATTAATATGACCTAGTCTTATATGCCATAGAAGTGTCTCGTTCACATTTTCTGAACGTTTTCTCTTATTACATGAAACAGTCGATGTGTTATAAGATGCATTTTGTGAGTGATGTGCACAGTTAATAGTATAGAGATTGTTCCACAAAATTCCATGACAGATAAACACATCGTTACGGCAAACAGTAACTTGCTTAGAAAAACGAACATAATATCCATCATTAATAAGTTTAGCAACTGAAATAAGGTTTTTGCAAAAAACTGGAAAATAAAGAACATCTCTTAAAACTAAAAACTCATCTTCAAAAGACAGGTGCACGTCTCCCACAGCTTCAGCTGCTACTCTCGTAGCATCGCCCAGTGTGATGAGGACCTCACTCCCACTAAGTTGTCGGGTCAACTTGAACCCCTGTAACGTGAAACAAACATGATCAGTGGATCCCGTATCCATTACCCACGAGTGGGTAGCATACGCCGCTAAACAAGTTTCAACAACTAGTGCGTGAGAATTACCTTTCTTTCCATTCCGCTTAGGATTGGAACAGGCTGACCTGCATTGTCCCCAACTTCCGCACTCTGAATGTTTCCTCTTACTTGAACCTTCACTCTTGAGGGACATTGAGCCCACTTGGTTTATCCTCTCTTTATCATCGTTCTTACCACCAATTGGCCTAGAAGGAAAAGAAGACCCTTTTGTGACCAAGTACTTTTTCTTGCGCTCTGTTTCCTCTTCAACCAATGTGAGAGCATTTACTAGATCATCCACATTGAAATATAGATCTTCCATTAGGTACTCTAGATAGGGATGATCATAGCTCTTTGATAGAGTGTGGAGAATGAAATCAACATTAGTTTTGAAATCACATTTTTTGCCAAGAATCTTAAGTTCCTCAAAGAGAACCATAACCCTAAGAACGTGCTCCCTTGCGGTCGTTCCTTCTTCCATTTTTATCTTGGCCATATCAAGCCTTATGCTTTGGATAGCTATATGGGTCGAATGTGCAAACATCTCTTCGAGATTTCGCATAATGTCTACAGCTGATTCAAATCTTTGATGAAGGCGTTTCAACAAATCAGACATATTTGTCAAGATTGTTTCCCTCACCAATTCATTAGTCAACTCCCATTCACTATGTTCCATCTCGTCCCATATACCAGTATCTTTAGCAGGTTTTTCAGGTTTTGGTGTGTTAAGCACCCATTTGGATCCTTGTGCAGTTAGGACAATCATAATTTTTCGTTTCCAAACAACGTAGTTATCACCAGTTAATTTATGTTCTTTGAGTGTATATAACAGTGGATTAAAAGGTTGCGACATGCTGAACTGAAATAAATAACAATTTGTGTAAGCACAAAATTATCACACGATTCGATCACATAGTTCATATCAAAATCTCAAAACAATATGAACATGCATCAGCCGACATCTCAAAACAGTTTAAATAGGTCACGTTGGGTGAACTGTCTATTTAAATACATTCAAGCAGGTTACAAACAAGAACAGTTACAAACCTTTAATTCAAAATTAATAGTCGGCTCCCACTTGACCAATATAAAATTGACAGGGACTTCGGAGAAGTATATGCATATCAATTTTATACCTAAGTAATAACCATGATTAAATACAAAATTATTACTTCACTTTGTACGAGCCTCGTTGGGAGGGTCATCGTTGCCACTAATAATAATTCACAATCATCCTTTTGGGAATTTATTCATGTGAAATCCATCTTTTGGCCGTTCCGTTGAGGAAATTTCTCCAAAAGAATTCACAAATAAATAAATCATGGAGGTCAATTTGACGTAATTTTATTATCCGGAATAAAATTTGTCAATAAAACATACTTAGTAATTTTCGAAAGTGAGATTTTCTTTTAGACAATTCTAAATCATGCAAACACATTTAACAAATAAAATTGCACGAATTTAAAACAAGCATCAAGACAAAATAAATCACGTTGGGCACATATATCCAACTGTCATGGTTTAAATTTCAAATCTTGATCTTGAGAAATCGTCCCTTCTTTTTGCTTTCATCATTCATCTCGAAAAACTCCAACTGAATCCGCAACAATTCTTTAAACGTCCTCCATTTTGGGTTAGGACGACGTCCGGAAAATGAGTAGCTCACGACCCGGGCAAATCGAAGTCGGCTAAACAGGCACACGCCCGTCCCGGATCGGCCATCCCGCCCCATTGCCCTTGGCACATTCGTGTGGATGTGTCCGGGTCCTCCATACGCCCGAAATAGCCACGCCACTGCCGCCCCACACGCCGCGCCAAGATTGGTCGCTCGACGCCAATGACCTCTCAGCGCTTTAGCGATATGACTTCATTCGCCATGCCCCGTTCGCGATCGCCCGGGTGGTGTGCCATGATCGCTAGCCATTCTGCCTAGTCGCGTGCTCCGCCTTGGCTCGCTTACATACGGGCACTCGGACATCCGTCTTTAATTCATCGTCTCCGTCTTCGTTCACGATCCGGTTACAATTTATTTACGAAAAATAAATAAACCTAGATCTAGACTAGTCTATTACACTGATCAAATCAAACAAATCCTAATCTACTCGTGAATTTTCTCACGAGGCAAAATGAATCCGAACGAATCGAATTAAAAACCAACAATTTATTTGCAAGTAATATCTTTAATTACGGTAATATGGCTCCCGGTTATTATTTCCCGTGTTTAAGATTATTTTGTTCATTAATTAATTAAGCCACTGAAAAGCTTTATATTAATTAATATCTTTATCCTTGGAGTAAGGACAACCCAGCTTTATTATCCATACCGGAAAATTAATTCCACTTGCAAGATTTGATATGATAAGGTTCCGGGCACACCAAGGGGACCAATCAAGCAAGACTTTTGCAAGCACACGATTATCTGTATTAATTTAGCAACTGTCGTGTAAATAATATTATTGTCCAAGATATAGGGTATCGAAGTCGCAATGATTCTCTTCCCATTCATAAGTCAAAGCAATAACTACTAATCACACACAGTCCTTATTAAGTGACAGAGATTAAGAAATCAACAACCACTGAGGTCTAACTCTTAATCCCTTAAGTCAGTGCGAATGAGTTTATCCTCTCTGTAGGTCCGCTTCAGTGCATCGAATGCACTAGTGGAATCTCTTGGTCAAGACAAGTCAATCTGAGCCTTACACATCAACTTCTACCAATAGATTGTTCGGATCTATCTAAGTTGTGAAACACGCACTCGTATACAAGGGAATGTTAACGTGATCTTCTGTGATCTGGTATCACCACGTTAACTACAATGTAACGCTTGCTACGAACGGTTTGCAATAAATACATATAACATTCAATCATATTTAAAGCAACAGTGATAAACAATTTATTTAAGTAAATAAGTGTTTAATACATAGGTTATACAAAGTAAAAGCATACTTTCACGTATAACCCCAACAATAGCCGCATCATTGATCTTCTTAGCCGCATCATTGATATTAAGAAGATCAAGCCAAAGAGTGCGGCGAAGAATACCAGAGTTCTTAGCATGAACGAAGACTAGGACCGAATCAACCATCACCATGGCAACAAATTGTTCCGACATGGTCAACACAGTAGCTGCGGCAGCCAACTGTGGGCGGCAAAGGACCCATATGTTCGGCTTCATGTTAGCCCTTTGGTTTTCTGCAAAGAATGAAAGGCGAAGCTTCGAAAGGAAATTGCGAGGCAGTCTACTCCTGCTGATCTTGGGCTCAAAGATAGAAACCCAATCCAGATGGTGGGTAAGGCAAAGGTGATCAAGAACTCTCCCCGTTTGCTCGTTACCCAACCCACATGCATTCCAAGCGAGACATATCATAAATCACCAAAATACGACCAGTGCATCGGCGGGTTATTTTCCTGCTCACATTCATCTGCCCAAGAACTATAATGGGACATACCTGTGGTGTCCAGACGGGGGTCATCTAGACGAAAAGGGGTAGCTGATGTCGAAGTCGCAATAGTAGAATTAAGCCAAAGAAACTGACACACGACTCCGTGAAAGCATTGGAAGTAGGAGGAGGCAGGTTTGGAGTGATCGTGGGGAGACCGACTTCTGCCGTGGGACCCGTTCAAAACCATCATCAGACCCATGACCATCCGAGGCAAAGTGGACGTTCGCATGGGCAGATCCATGCAAAGGAACTAAATCGGCCGAGAGAGAGCGGACTGTGACAAATGGAGAGAGCTCCGAAGGCTGGGCTGCAGCTGGCAGGCTCGCCGAGGCCTCGTGTGTATCAACATAAGATGATGCAGGGAGTTGCAAGGTAGCAGCATGACTGAGTGCTGGCGATACCTGTAAAGTAGCAGCTGGAAGCTGCATTGTACCAACAGAAACAGGGGTGGTAGTGGCTGGTGGGAAGGCCTTTTGGACCCACTCTTTAGTGGTTTGGCGTGGCTTAGTAGTCGATGGCCCCGGCTTAACGGGGAGACCAGGTTTGCGTCCAGGCTCTGGAGTGCGTTTACACTCCGACGAAGGGTGACCAACAGATTCACAAGCTGAGCAATAAGAAGGGTGACTCTCATAACCCAATATGTTTTAATATTTAGATGTTTTAATAATATATAGATTCTTGAATAACTTTGTAACATCTCAATCTAATTGTCCTTATATTTGAATAAATATGTTGTTTATGCATCTAATAATTAAAAAAAAAAAAAATTGTTGGTAGCATTTATTTAAAGTATGTCATTATTCATATGTTTAGATAACTTAATTTTTTTACTTAATATGTACATGTAATTATAATAAATTTTGAATGATTTTGTATGATTTGATTTTAATGTTATTTTAACATGAGTAATTATTTTTATTATGTTCTTAAATGATAGTTAATTTTATTTTAAATTTTTTGCATGCCTTTAAAATCATTTAATTTTTAATATTGTTGAATTAATTTGTTCATTATGACTTTTAATTTTTTGGATTTGTAACCTTTTCTTTTAATGATTTTTTTATTTGTATGAATATTTTTGTTCTGTCTTTAATTTTTGTTTAATGTTTATGTTTTTAAATGCTTGTTAGAATTCATTGAAATTTTAAAAGTTTCGTAATTGATAATATGTTGTTTCGGTATAGACTATTTTGAGAATTTTGTCCATAAGATTTTATAAATAAGTTTTTATGTTTTAATATTCAGTTGTTTTTATAATTAATACTTGAATATCTTTGTAACTTCTCAATTTAATGGTCCTTTTATATGAATAACTATGTTGATTATGCATGTTATTTTTTATTTTTATTTTAATTGTTGGTATCAGTTATAGAAATAAAAAATGTTACTATTTAATTTTGTAGACTTAATAATGATCTTCATTTGAATGTCCCTATTCTTTGATTTTAAATTTTTCCTAGCATTTAAATCTGGTTTTTCTTTAATAATGTAAAATTATTTTGTCAATTATGATTTTTAATTTTGTTTAATTTATATATTTTGTTTTTAATGATTTTAATGTATGTTGGTTATGGGTTTTAAGGTTTTTGAATTTTAATGGCCATATTTAATGATTTTTATCAATTTAAAAGTCACCGTCAATCACTCCACACACATAAATTATATTATTTGACAAAGAGGTAGTGGGACATCTACTCTGATTCTTCCATGTTCTGCATACTTGCTTTTTTTCTGTTAAAAAAGTAACAAAAGTTATATTTTTTTGTTAAATTGTTTGGTTCTTTTAGCCTACTTCTTTAACACAAATTGAAAGTATATTTATCAACATTAATAAAACCAAGATTTTCAATATAAATATTTTTATTATGCCTTTAAATGATAGGTAATTGTTCTTAAAAAAACTTGCAAGCATTTAAATGCCGTTGTATTTTATTAATGTACAATTAACTTTTCAATACTGATTTTTTTTAGTATTTGTATCTTTTATTTTTAATAATTTTAATAGATGTTGGTTATGTTTTTAAATTTTCTTTAAATTTAAATGTCTCTACTTAATGATTTTTTATTATGTGTAACTATTTTGGTTATGTCTTTAATTTTAGTTGATTTGTTTTTTTTTAATATGTTTGTGAGACTCTTTTGAAAATGCAATAAGAGTTGTCAATGTGAATTTAATTCAATTTATTTTTTAAAATTGATTGCATTATGACAACTTATTTTTCGTGTGCATAAGTTATATTCTTTCAATTTAAAAGAACATATTATCAATCGTTTCGAAATTATATGATAAAGATCAATTTGGATTGTAATTGAAAATTTTCAAAATCATGATGCTAAATATGTCACCAAAACATACTACATATGCACACATTAACATTGATGATTGCTGGTTTATCCTTGTATGGAACCAGGCTGTATTTTAAATCTCAAGTTATCAGAGATGCAATCTTTTCAAACTCCATTCTGTAAGTATGACATGCATTTTAAAGTACATATATAAAGCATAAGCAAATAATATAATGCATTGACAATCAGCTGGAGCATTAGTAGCCATCAATGTAAGTCAATGGCTTACATCAAAATAGCATGCCAAGCTCACACCAACTTATGGTATAAAAGAATATACAATTCATAATATTTTATGATCTGATTAAGGTAGAGCAGATTACGCACCTGCATACGCAAAGCTTTCAAGTTATGGTCATCTTGAATTTCATGGATCCCACCACTTATTGCAAATAGAGCTTTTAAAGGAACACATCGGAGCTGTCGAAATAAAAGCAGGAATTATAATTTATTTTAAATTTCACAACAACAAAGAAAAATAAAAACACCCCAATGGTCCAATCTACATGGCCTTCGAAGATCTATTCAGACTCATAAATGTCGGGTTGATTGAAAATTCAATCATCAAACTTCTTGAAAGGAACTAATACTCAGTAGAAAATGCAGGTGACTACAATAAAATCTCAACCACCGCACTAATATCTAAATCAATATGAGAGAAATTAAAATATTGACTTGTGTGATTTAGCACCTATTCTTGTATGTACAATAAAGAGTCTAAAATTCTAAAAAGATTTGAATAATAAGAATGGACTTTATCATTCACTTAGGTGTTTTATTATTCAGATAGCCATCTCTTCTTGTTGGGAGATGAATTTAAATAAGATTTTGATTAGATCTCAAAACCCCTGAGTATGACATGTTCAGGATAATCTTGATAGTCTGAGAAGTCAGGTTTCAGTATATAATAATCCAGGAGATATCTGCACCGTGTATAGTCAGCAGATATTACTCGAGATTGTTAGAAATCGAAGACACCTTTGAAGACTCGGATATATCTGAAGACTCAGAGAATACTGAAGAATTTGAAAACACTGAAAAAATCGAGAAGACACCAAGAATCGAAAGACATCAAGACTCGGAAGATATCAAGACTCGAAGATAATTTGAAAAGCTCGGATATTCTCAAGACTCGGGGCGACTCAAGATTACTTACGAGAACATATAAAATCGAGAAAGACGACATTTATAAAAAATAAATGTTGCTCAAATAAAATGATTGCGATAGAAAAAGAACTAAAACTAAGTGTTGAGTAAGGTTGTCTCATTCAGAGATTGACCTAAAAAAGAGCCGTTTTGTTTGTCTTTACATTCACCGAAGACAAGAACCAATCGAGAGAGACAACAACATTTCTTCCGACACCTTTGAAAGCGAACATATAAATCAATTATGTCAGTTGTACTATGTTCCAGACTGCAAAACTTGGTGATTGGCTGCCATTGGTTACATGTTACCCAAACCATGCAAGGACATTTTCAAACCCTAAAATAGTCGTTCATCAATAACCAAAAGAGGAAACCCTTGATACTATCTCTTCCAACGGATAGTTTTCAAGAGTGACCTTGGGGAAGTTTCCTATAAATACCAGTGACCTTCACCATTGGAAGGTTATGGGAAATCAAAGGAACTCCAGAGCTCATTCGTATTCTTGCAAATTAAAGCACTCAAAAATCCTAAGATTTCCCAAGTGTTTCACATTGAAGAGAGCTCATTTACTAAGCCTATAATTGTTATATATCCAAAGCTTAGTAGAGATATCCTAGCCTTTGAATTTGTTCTTATTGTCAAAGGATATCTCACCCTAGTTGGAAACCAACCTAACCCAAACCCTATTATTAGGTAGTTTGAGTGTGTGTGTGATTGTTGGTGAGAAAGAGTTGTAAAGAGTGAGTAAGTCTTGCGGTTGAGTCGACCCGAAAAGCTCTAGAGAAAGAAGTGAGTAAAATTTGTTTGAGACAAAATCGAAAAGCTTGTGTGTGTTGAGTTAGTAAGCTGCAATAGTCAGCCAGAAAACTCAATGTAGAAAAGTTAGTAAGCTCCTGTGTTCAGCCTGAAAACTTTAGGTGATAGTGTGTTAAGAAATTTCTCTGAAGACCAGAGAGAGTGGACGTAGGAGCTTTGTCTCTGAACCACTATAATTTGCTGTGTTGTTTACTTTTTGTTTTGCATTTTATTTGTTGCATACTTTCACTGAAAGCATACTATTTTTCTTCATATTCAGTTGGAAACAATCCACTGAACTTGCATCAAACTTGATCACAGCCTTAACCACTGTTTTACTAAGGAAAATATTTTCAGCAATATAAAACGAGTATAAACTTAGGTCCAACACATTCCGCACCCTTGATAAGCTAGAAAAGATAATTACCAAACTGAACAAACTCTACTGAGTATTCAGTAAGATAATTATCTTATCCAAGCTTCTCAGGAACTCTGATAACTCAGAATCAGTTGGGCTAATCTGAAGCTACTAAAAAAGTCTTTCAAGATCACTTGTCTCGATGAGACTTTAACTTCGGGGCAATTTGTGCTTCTCGGGAAAAATCTCGACCCTCATCCGACCTTTGATTTCGATAAAAAAAGTTTAAAAAATCACTGAACACATGTATTCCCCCCCCCATACACGTGTGGAACTGGTTGCACCAGGACCAATAAGTGGTATCAGAGTAGTAGTTCATTTTGAACACTTGCTTTGGTAGCCATAATCTTGTTTGCTGAAAGACTTTGGTGGTCTACTGAATAGATCTTATTGCATATATCTTACAAGGCTCATTCATCATGCCTTCTAAGAAACTTCCTATGTTCTCTGTTGAGAGCTATGACCTATGGAGATTGAGAATGCAGGCACATCTGTATTCTAATCATGAAAGAATGTGGAGAATGGTTTCTCAAGGACCATTTAAGTACACTGTTGTGAATCCCAGAATCACTGATGCTGAGAGAGATGATCCCAGAGATGAATTTCCTAAGCCTGATGACCAACTTACTCCTGATGAGAGAAAGTTAGTCAACTTAGACTATATTGCTAAAGATACTCTATACATCACTATTGATGATGGTGTTATGGGGATGATTTCTCACTGTGAAACTGCCAAAGAAATATGGGACACACTTGCTATCATGCGTCAAGGCACATATCATATTAAAGAGAACAAACTTTCTGTTTCCATTGCAAAGTTTGACAGCTTTGCAATGGAAGATGGTGAATCCATTGACAAATTGGAAGTCAGATTCACTAGCATCATGAATGATCTGAATGCTCTTGGGAAAAGATACCCACAAAGAGAAGTGGCACTGAAAATTCTTAGAGGATTGTCTAAGAAATGGGATATACATGTTGTGGTGATTGAAAACGCCAAAAATATTGATTCCATGCCATATCAACAAGTTTTCTCTGAACTGAAAACTTATGAATTTCTGATTGATAAGAAAACTAAGAAATCTGATAGCAAAGATGAATCTTCATCTAGTAAGAATGTGGCTTTCAAAGCCCAAGAGAAATCCTATAAAGCTAAAGAGTCTGATAACTCACTTGCCAAAAATCAGGATGAGCAAGAGGATAAGCTAGTACTGTTGGCAAGGAGGTTTGAAAGACTCGATAGCAGATATGGAAAATACAAGAAATACTATAAGAACAACAGGTACTGGAACAAGAATAACTCAGAAGCTGAGGACAGATCCACTGAGAAAAGGAAGGACCACAAAGCTGAAGGAGCCTCATCCAGAAAGAAGGACTCCAAAACCAAGGAGGAAAGTGATCAGGATGATGATGATGCCAACAGTTGCTATAACTGCCAGAAGAAAGGTCACTTCCAGTATGATTGTCCTGAGCTGAGTGCCAAAGAAAGAAAGGAGAAACAAGCCAAGAGAGACAGAAACATCTCTAGCAAGAAGGCTATGATTGCTGAAGAAGAAGAACAATCTGAAGAAGGATCCAGTTCTTCAGAAGATATATTCTCAGACAGTAACAGTGATGATGTCTGCCTTGTTGCTATTGAGGAGGTAAATTCTTCTATCTCTGTTGTTGCTGCTACACAAGCACCTGCGTTATCAAGTTCATCTGTAACCAATAACTTTGACCTGATGGATTCTTTTGAGAATCTTATGAAGGACTATTCTGTGTTACAAGAACTGCTCATAGAAACTCAAGAGCAGAATAAGGAACTGACTACTGAAAATTTGAGGTGGAAAGACTCTAATGATGCTGAGATCACTTCTCAATTGATGGGAACTACTGATGAACTGGATGTTCTGAAAGTACAACTCTCAGAAAAAGAGAAAGTGATAGAGACCCTGAATGGAAAATTAGAGAAATCCACTGAGGAGAATCAGCTTATCAGGACTGAATTCAATGACCTCTTTGAGAAGCATGAAACTCTAAAGAAAAGTGAGGATAGTCTGCGGAGAAAGTTAGCTCTATTGAATTCTGCATCTAAAGCAATAGATGAAATTCAGAGTTATCAAAGACCTGCAACTATAAAGGCTGGATTGGGATATAATCCAGGGGGAACCTCACAAGGTCTTCTAAATGCTGCTTCTTCTAGTAGCACCAAGATTGTCTTCGTTAAACCGGTGGCATGTACTGATCTTCTTATTGAAGAACAACCCCGTGTTTTAGACAAGGGTAAAGGACCTATGGTTTCAGAAAAACTGAAAGTTCAGGAAAGAAAGCCCAAACCTCAGGAAAAGGCTAGAAAACCTGAACACTCAGTAGGAAATCCTCAGGCCAGTACTTCGAAGCCTCAAGCTAAGAATACCAACCTGAAGAGATCTGCACTGAACCATCAGAGGAATCTTCAGAAGAGAAACACTCAGCAGAGATATTCTCAACTGAAGAGACCAAGTCCTCAGGATACTGAAAGAACACAATTTCAGTACAGGCAACCTAAACCCCACTTGCCTAAGGGTAAAGGTTTCCTGAACCCAAGTCAACAGAGACATAGACCAGCTGCACCAAGGCCAAAGCATTGGAACAAGAGGCTTGAACCCAAGAAGAATTCTAAGGCTCATGTTCATGCTAAGGCTGACACTCATACACAGGGTACTGCCAAGGTACCTAGGGTGGTGAATGTGTATGTAGATGTTTTTTGGGAGACAAATCAGCCACTCTAAAGTAATTAGAGTTATCAGACAGATTTGGGTTCCAAAAGGTACAGCTAACCTGGTAGGACCCTACACCAAATGGGTACCTAAGGCCTGATCTGTTTTTTTTTAGTGAAGAAGGAAAAGGGCCTTTATAAGTTGAATGAAGAAAACCTAGCCCTGATGAGTGGAAGTGAAGTAGCTCCTGCTGCATGGTATCTGGACAGTGGATGTTCAAGGCACATGACATGATACAAACATTTACTCATTAACTATGTTGAGCAAAATGGCCCTCAGATTACATTTGGAGATAACTCCAAAGGACAGACTGAAGGATATGGAACTCTTGAAGTTGATTCTGTTCGTATCCATGGTGTTTCATATGCTTCTGGTTTAAAGCATAATTTGCTTTCTATCAGTCAATTTTGTGACAAAGGATTCAGTGTTGAGTTCTCAAAGAACTTATGTTATGTGAAAGATAATACTTCACAACAAATATTACTGACTGGTACTAGAAAAGGGAATGTATATCTTGCTGATTGGAGACCAACTCCTAAAGATACATGTTTGGTTGCAAAAGGTTCCACATACCCGGTTGGTTGTGGCATAAAAGAATAACATAAAGCAATCACTTAAACTTCAAACCCGATTTACAAACTTGCAAGATTAGCAACTTAACGTGAGGGGTTACAAAATGAAGTGTTCAACTAAAGATCATATATGTGATGCTTGTCGGATTTTAAGGAAAACAAATCGAAAAATCATTCAAAAGTAAAGTAGAAGTGTCTAACTTCGACATAATTTGTTTGGTTTTAACTAGGTTGAGATTTTTCCTTACATTTGTTTAGCCTCAATGCAATTGTTACATATGGACTTATTTGGTCCAGTAACACCTGTGAGCACTAATGACAGGAAATATACACTTGTAGTAGTTGATGACTACTCTAGATATACTTGGGTCATATTCTTACTCAGTAAGAAAGAGACTCAGACAAAACTGTCTGAATTACTGAAAAGACTCAGTATTGAAAAGAATATGAGTGTGGTCAAAATCAGATCAGATAAAGGAACTGAATTTATCAACCATATTATATCTGATTATTGTGCAGCAAATGGAATAGCTCATGAAACATCAGCTGCAAGGACTCCACAACAAAATGGTGTTGCAGAAAGAAGAAATAGGACTCTAAAAGAAGTTGCACGAACAATGATTGTTGAAGTTGATATTCCTAAGAGAATTTGAAGCATCTTCTTCAACAATGCATGCTACTCTCGATTAGCTTCAAATAGATCCATCTTGACAAAAGAATCAAGGAAAAACACCTTATGAGTTGTGGAATGAAAGGAAGCCTCTTGTTTCTTTCTTTCGTGTGTTTGGTTGTAAGTGTTTCATACACAATAATGGTAAAGATCAGTTGAAGACTTTTGATAGCAAAGTTGATGAAGGGATATTCTAAGGATATTCGAAGTTAGTAAAGCCTTCAGAGTTTACAACTGTAGGACCCTTATTGTGGAAGAAACACCTCATGTTGTTTTTGATGAATCTTTTTGTGTTCAGAAGAAATAGGAACATGACTCAGGAGATCTAATCAAGAGAATCACCAGATTAAGCATAAAGAAGAATGATAAAACATCCTATGAATGGAGTGAATCAGACTCAGATAAAGAAGTTCAGGATGGAAATACTCAGACTGGTGAAACTCAGGATGACAGTTCTCCAATGAAGGAAAGCCAACACACTGAAGCTGGCCTATCTGAACATACACCAGTTCAGACTTAGGTATGTAATGCCAATGAAGATTTGGTCACAGTTGAGGCAAACTCTGAATCTATCAACCAAGGGGGAACAAATGTCACTGACAATGTTCTGAATGGAATTTCCCCTGAGGAAGATGATTCACTCTCTCCTTTTTTGTTGTTTCCTGAATTTAATGAACTGTCTGAACCTAACATTTCAAATGTTGAGGATACTACTGAAGGGGGAACATCCAGGAGAAGATGGTTGGATAGTCATCTTACAAGTCAGATTGTGGGTGATCTATCAGAAGGTGTTAGAACAAGAAAGTTCCATGGTGAAAGTGCTTTATTCTGCTGCTTCCTATCTGAAAAAGAACCAACTGAGATTGAAGAAGCTCTTAAGGATTCATTCTGGATTACTGCTATGCAAGAAGAGCTGAATCAGTTCACAAGAAATGAAGTTTGGGAGCTAGTGGATAGACCTCAGAGGCACAATGTGATTGGAACTAAGTGGGTGTTAAAAAAAAGAGATGAAAACAACAACATTGTAAGAAACAAGGCAAGGCTAGTAGCACAAGGTTATTCCCAAGAAGAAGGCTTGGATTATGATGAAACCTTTGCACCTGTTGCAAGACTAGAAGCCATCAGATTGTTTCTTGCATATGCTGCCCACATGAAGTTCACAGTCTATCAGATGGATGTGAAAAGTGCATTTCTAAATGGTGTGCTTAAAGAAGAGGTTTATGTGGAACAACCTCCTGGATTTCGACAGAATGACCAAGTTTACAGGCTCAGAAAAGCCTTGTATGGTCTTAAACAAGCACCCAGAGCATGGTATGATACTCTTTCTCAGTTTCTTACTGACCATGGTTTTACCAAAGGAACAGTTGATAGAACCTTGTTCAGGATAGAAGATGGGAAGGATATCTTACTAGTTCAGATTTATGTGGATGACATCATATTTGGATCTCCAAATCATCAGATGTGTGAGAAGTTCTCTGCTCTGATGAAAGGAAAGTTTGAGATGTCTATGATGGGGGATCTGAATTTCTTTCTAGGACTTCAGGTGAAACAATCTAAGGAAGGAATATTCATCAATCAAGCAAAATACACCAGAGATCTGATTGCTAAGTATGGTGTACAGAATTGCAATGCAGTTAGATTTCCTATGAATACTAACTACAAGATGGATCCTGATCCTGAAGGAAAATTAGTAAATCACACTGGTTATAGAGGGATCATTGGATCATTGCTATATCTCACAGCAAGTAGGCCTGATATTGCCTTTGCTGTTGGGATATGTGCAAGATATCAAGCTAATCCTAAGGCTAGTCACATGGAGGCTGCCAAAAAGATTCTGAAATATCTTAAAGGCACTGTGAATAGAGGATTATGGTATCCAGCTGATGATAACCTTGAATTAACTGGTTATTCAAATGCTGATTATGGTGGATGTAGAATTGACAGGAAGTCCACTACAGGAACTTGTCAATTTCTTGGAAGTAAACTGATATCATGGTTTTCAAAGAAACAGACCTCAGTAGCAACCAGTACTACTGAGGTTAAATACATGGCTGCAGGAAACTGTTGTGCACAGATTTTTTGGCTCAGACAACAATTGAGGGATTATAAAGTTGTAGCCAATGAAGTACCTATATTTTGTGACAATAATAGTGCAATTGCTATTACACAAAATCTGGTATTGCACACCAGATGTAAGTATGTTGATATCAGACATCATTTTATCAGAGATCATGTTGAAAAGAAGGATATCAGGATGGAGAAAATTCATACTGATAAACAGAGAGCTGACATCTTGAATAAACCTTTGGCTGAATCAAGATTTCAGGAACTATCAGTTGAATTAGGTATGTTGGATCCAGGTAAATAAGTAAATCTGAAAAATTGAAGGTTTTCAGAATGCATGAAGTTTTTTTTTTCAAGATTACTGAAAAATTCATGATAAAAATAAGGTTCTGACCACTGAGTCTTGGGAAACTCGGTAACCTTAAGTTCAGTTCTCAAAATTTCACTGACTTTTTATCAAGGTCAAAACTCAGTAAGACTGATAAGTTAAAATTAGTCTAAAGAAGTTAATGACTCATGCACCTCATTTATTGCCTAACTGATTCTCAGAAATCATTAGACATAAATGATAAAACACCTGAGGAAATAATGAGCGGGACGTTTGAAATTCTCGAGGAAAAGTCAACAAATCTGCAGGAATAGTAAAAACATTGTTCATTATTCACCAATAAGGATAAAAATTGGCGGCTAGTACTTACAAAATCGTCCTTTCAAATACCCGATTTTAACCTAGTTAAATCGTGACCGTTGATTTCGCTTTTACGCGATTACCCATGGATCAAAATCTTTCCAAGATATATACCCATTTCAAACCTCCATTAAAACCTTATTTCAAAAAGCTTTCATCTTCACGATACTCTATTTTTTTTTTCAAAAATCTCCGATTACTCAAATTCTCTGCTATCCCACAACCATTCAAAATTTCTAAAATGACTTTCACCATTTATGATAAGCTCGCGGTTACAAACAAGCCATGGTACGAGAATGTTGTATCTCTGGAAGGTATATCGAACGCAGTGCATGAGGAAGAGGCGCTACACATGCTCCGTTTGGCGAAGCTAACATGTCTAGTTGCAAACCATCCAGATGCTGAATATTCACGAGAGGTAATCGAATTTGTGTTAAATATGCAATTGGATGAAGATAACTGCATAGACTCTAAGATTACTGTCTCTCATTTGTTTCGGGGTGAAAAATATGTGGATTTTGTTAGGGAATTATACATTATCCCTAACAACTTGAATGTCGTATATGAATTGAATGATAGAGGGGAAGACTCTACAATGTATATAATGGGTAGGGAACAAGAGTTTTTGGATAGGATTGTTGAAAATCCTGTAAAATTTGAGGCTACTTTGAACAAGAAGCATTTGAAACTGAAATACCGAGTGCTTCTTGACGTTGTTAGCAAGTGCATTATGAGTTGGTCTGGTAGTTTTGAGCAAATCAGCAAGCCAAAGTTGAGGTTGATGGCGGCAATAGAAGACTCTCCTTCAAAGGACATCAATTGGCTGCAGTATCTGATAAAAGTGGTGAGTGACCAAGCCAAGCATATTAAGAAAGATGATAACACGGTGGTCATCAAAGGAAGGATTCAACATGCAACCAAGATAGCTTTTATCTTGGAAACTTGCAGGGAAGAGGAAGACATATTTGCTGATTCGGATTCCTTCCCAAAATCAAAAATCATGTTCAGGCCAACTAAGAAGACATTGAGGGGGAAGAAAGAAAAGTCTATTGAGTCTCAGGAGGAGACTGCAGAGGAAGAGACTGAAGAGGATGCTCCAGTGGCTGAGCCAGCTAGGGAAACCAGGAAAGCCACTCACCAATCCACTGAGCCGAGTGAGGAAGAAGTCAAGCAGGCTAGGGGGAAAGCCTTGATGAAAATCAAGAGGGAGGCCGGAGAAAAATTAAAGAAAAAGGCATTGGCTCCTCAGAAGCGAAAAAGACTTCATACTATAGCTGAAAAAGAGGCCAGTGAAGTTGAAGAAATTCAAACTGAAGCTCAGCAAGGGATAAAATCTCCACTTCAGGTTCTTGATCAAGTGGTGAAAAATGTTCAAGAACAAGAGACTGAGGAAAATGTGTTTTCAGAGGTGTTAGAGACTTCCCTAGGCTCTGACAAAATTTCTCAGGAAATATTCAAGGGACCTCAGATCACTTCAGAAGAAGGACAAGCTCAGGCCAGACCTACTCAAACCTCAGAGCAATCAGAAACTCAGGAAATGCTGATTTTGGATGCTATCTTGAATGAACCATACCTTGAGAGTCCAGAATTGAACCATCCCTCAGCTCTTCAACTCGTGCAAAAAAGCCTCTGTCCCCCGAGAGTCCGAAATTGAAGAAGGGAGAGGCGGAAAGAATCAATGGCGCAACAAAACATGTCTGGACCGGATACCACTAACTAACGGCTTATCCCGACCTTGGGATCTCTTCTTTTAGTCTCAACCCACGATCTATATCCTAAACCAATCACTCCCGGTAATGCTGAATATTGCCTCCTTCAGAGGAGAAGAGTGGTGGAGTGCTGAGACTGCTGTTTTGACAGAGTTCTTAGGTTTTAGGAAGACTAAGCTCAGGATAAAATTGTTGAATTTGATGAGCTGGTAAAGAGAAAATTGGCTGAGAGGAGGACTACTGAGGCTGGTGAATCCAATTCTCAATATTAGGGAGGAGAAGGAGATCAAGGAGGTGAAGGAGAAAAAAGATCTTGAGCAACGAGAAAAAAAAACTCGAGAGATATGGAGAAAAGAAATCGAATCCGAATGACTGATCGTCGATAACCTCGATCGAAGTTAGCACTCTTCAGGTACCTTTTGGCACTATTGTAAATTATGCCGAAGCTACTGAAGTATCTATCTTTAAATCTGTTGTTTATGATATGCAGACTGAGGCTCGTTTGGAGCACCCAGCTCAGATGGAGACTGTTATACAAGCTCCAGTGATTGACTTAACTCCAATCCTGGATGGGCTGAAGAAGATAGAGCCAGTCATGGAGAAGATGACTCAGATGGAATTAAAAATGACTGATCAATCTCAAAAATGGAGAGCCTGAGTTCATCAACTGATATGCTTCAAACTATCCTCTCTGACAAGATGGCTGTACTAGATGAAAAATTGATGGAGTAGGGAAAGAGCTCAATGCAAACATAGAGCAGAAGTACCAGGCCAGAACTGAATATCTTGAAGCCAAGCTAGTTGAGAAGAATGAGCAACTGATCAAATCCGATGTTGAGGAAATGAGCACTCTGCTCATGACCAAGATGACAGAGATGATGCACAATGCCTTCTCAACTCAGTTTGCTCCACTTTCAGAAGAAGTGTCTATGGCCAAGAACTATCTGATGAGGCTGGAAGATGAGCATGATCAGCTGGCTGGGGAAGTGCGCAGTTTAGGAAAAGAACAATTCTATATGGATTCTGCACTGTCCCAACTTCTCCCAAGGTATGATGCCAAAAAGGGGGAAAGACCATATGCTAAGGGACAATTGGATAAGTTGTTGGCACAGACCTTGGAGAAGAAAGCCCAAGAAGAAGCTGAGGCTAAGAAAATCATGGATACTCTGAGTGAGATTGAGGCCACAGAAAAGCTGAAGTTCAAAGAAGTTGAAGAACCTGGTCTCACTCAGACATCTGAACAAACCGCTCAGGAGGTTATTGAACAGAAAATTCTTGAGAGAAGGGTGGTGGAATCAAGCAAGGCTAGTGAAGCACATGCTAGACCAGAAAAGAGGAAGGTTGTTGCTTTTGTGGAACCAGAGAAAAAGAAGAAGCCAAAAGTAGCAAGGCCTATTCAGAGGAAACTGGTTATTGATTTTGATGAATCTGAAGAAGAGCCTGAGAGAGCTGAACCTAAAACACAACCAGAGGTCTTCGACACAAAGAAGACTCTGAGAGCCCTGCAGATAGAAAAGGAGAAGAGAACTGCTGCTTCTGTATCTGGTGTACCCTTGATCAAGAAGAAGAAGGAAGAAGAACAGAGAAGAAGGGGTGGTTTCAGGAAATTTATCAGCAAGAGGAGAGGTACTGTAAAAACTCATAAATGGCCGCACATTGACAAATGGATGCCTATTCAGATTAATGATGCGTGGGAGGAAATAAAGAGAACCTTCTGGTTCTATTATGAAATTCTGAGGGAATGGAGAGGGAGCAGCTCAGATAAGAATGAAGCCTTCATTGAATATTTGTTGTTATTCTACCATGAGTATTTGCAAAAATGGATTAATCTAGAAGATGAGAGCAATGCTCAGATTGTTGCTCCAGGGCCATACATGTATCCTGCTCCGAGGTTTGAGAATGGCTATGTAAATGAGGCTGCCATTTCTCAGGAAATTGCTCAGTATGCTCTTCAGCTAGGCTTGACAGGAAACAACCCGGAGATTATCAAAGAAAGAGATGAACTAAAGAAAAGGTACTTTGGGATGTTCAACCTTGAAGTCCCTGAAGATGAAATTGAAGAGAATTGAAGATCAGACATCTTTTTGTTATGTATCTATCTTTCATGTTTTCATTGTACAATGTAATTCTTATCTCACATCAATGAAAACTTGTTTTTGCGTGCTCATATCAAGATAATATCTCATTATCTTTTACTTATGCTTATGTTTTTACTTATCTGGTATGCCATTTAATGTAATAGACAACTGAAACCTGAGTATAGGTTGGGTTTTCTTAAATGTAACAAGTTGGTTTTGGCATCATCAAAAATGGGGAAATTGTTGGGAGATGATTTAAATAAGATTTTGATTAGATCCCAAAACCCCTGAGTATGACATGTTCAGGATAATCTTGATAGTTTGAGAAGTCAGGTTTCAGTATAGAATAATTTAGGAGATATCTGCACCGTGTATAGTCAGCAGATATTACTCAGGATTGTTAGAAATCAGAAGACACTGAAGACTCAGATAAATGTTGAAGACTCAGAGAATACTGAAGAATGAGAAGACGCTGAATAATGAGAAGACACTGAAGAATTAGAAGACACTGAAGAATCAGAAGACACTGAAGACTCAGAAGATACTGAAGACTCAGAAGACACTGAAGACTCAGAAGATACTGAAGACTCAGAAGATACTGAAGACTCAGAAGATACTGAAAGCTCAGATGTTACTGAAGACTCAGACGACTCTGAAGATTACTTACCTGAGAACATATAAACTGAGGAAGACACACATTTATAAAAAATAAATGTTGCTCAAACAAAATGATTGTAGACAAAAGGAACTAAAACTAAGTGTTGATTAAAGTTGTCTAATTCAGAGAGATTGACCTAAAAGAGCCGTTTTGTTTGTCTACATTCACTGAAGACAAGAACCAATCAGAGAGAGACAACACTGTACTTCACTGACACCGAAAGCGACAGGGCACTGAATTATGTTAGTAGTACTATGTTCCAGACTACAAAACTTGGTGATTGGATGCCATTGGTTACATGTTACCCAAACCATGCAAGGGCATTTTTAAACCCTAAAATAGTCGTTCATCAATAACCAAAAGAGGAAACCCTTGATACTATCTCTTCCAACGGATAGTTTTCAAGAGTGACCTTGGGGAAGTTGCCTATAAATACCAGTGACCTTCACCATTGGAAGGTTACGGGAAATCAAAGCAACTCCAGAGCTCATTCGTATTCTTGCAAATTGAAGCACTCTAAAAACCTAAGATTTCCCAAGTGTTTCACATTGAAGAGAGCTCATTTACTAAGCCTAGAATTGTTATATATCCAAAGCTTAGTAGAGATATCCTAGCATTTGAATTTGTTCTTATTGTCAAAGGATATCTCACCCTAGTTGGAAACCAACCTAACCCAAACCCTATTATTAGGTAGTTTGAGTGTGTGTGTGATTGTTGGTGAGAAAGAGTTGTAAAGAGTGAGTAAGCTGCAGTTGAGTCAGCCAAAAAGATCTAGAGAAGAAGTGAGTAAGTTGTTTGAGACAGTCAGAAAGCTTGTGTGTGTTGAGTTAGTAAGCTGCAGTAGTCATCCAGAAAACTCAGTGTAGAAAAGTTAGTAAGCTGCTGTGTTCAACCTGAAAACTTTAGGTGATAGTGTGTTAAGGAATTTCTCTGAAGACCAGAGAGAGTGGACGTAGGAGCTTTGTCTCTGAACCACTATAATTTGCTGTGTTGTTTGCTTTCTGTTTTGCATTTTATCTGTTGCATACTTTCACTGAAAGCATACTGTATTTCTTGATATTCAGTTGGAAACAATCCACTGAACTTGCATCAAACTTGATCACAGCCTTAACCACTGTTTTACTAAGGAAAAAAATTTCAGCAATATAAAACGAGTATAAACTTAGGGCCAACACATTCCGCACCCTTGATAAGCTAGAACAGATAATTACCAAACTGAACAAACTCTACTGAGTATTTAATAAGATAATTATCCGATCCAAGCTTCTCAGGAACTCTGATAACTCAGAATCAGTTGGGCTAATCTGAAGCTACTGAAAGCTGCTCAGGATCACTGTCTCAGTAGACTTTGACTCAGGGCAATTTGTGCTTCTCAGGGCAAAATTCTCAGGACATCCTGACCCTACTTATTTCAGTAAAGAAAAGTTTTAAAAATCACTGAACACTTGTATCCCCCCATACACGTGTGGAACTCGTTGCACCGGGACCAACACTTCTGCTAAATTTTCAAAATCATGATGCTTTTCTTTGTCAAAAAACATACTACATACCACGATGGAATTTACGAGCCCGCCCTTCTCCTATCTGCTTCAATTCCGATTTAGATCGATATGGAACTTTTCACGCCCATTCGTTATTTCTCGACTCAAATTATAATCCGACAATCGAGATCGAAATAGGTTTTCTTTGTGAAATTCAATCGGATGAATTAGATAGATAAGATTATTAGATCAAAATAGCTGCATAGACGTTTTTTATATTTTTGATAAAAAATTAGATGGCCACGTTTTTGATAGATTAAATAGATTATTAGATTATTATTTGATAAAATATATAGAATAGAAATTAAATTTAAAAAACAAAGAAAAATGGCTCTTTTTTATTAGAAATTAAATTTAAGTGGCTCTTTTTTATATGTAGATTAGATAAATTAGATTTATTATATAGAATGACACGTGGCAGATGGGAGTTAAGCCACTTGTCAGAATTTTAGAAGTGGAATTTCTCCTTTTATATATATATAGATTTTGACTGAACCAGTTAATTAATATTGCAGACTACCGAAATTTTTATAGGACCAAAATTGATCAATGAAATGACCAATTTTGTAAATTTCCTAATGTTGGTGTCTTACGCATCAATTTCCGTTAGTTTTGAACGTAAAACTTCTATAATTCAAACCGTGAACCAATGAAAATGCTATTAACCCTAAGGTATATAATAAGGTACTATATAATAACGATTCTGATTTCATTCTAAACCATCTGGCCTACATAATATATATATTTTAATTTTTCATATGAAAACTCTCTGTAAATCCCACAAATCTTCGCCACCACAACACCAAGAAGAACGCCTGAAAGCCACAAACAATAATGAATATGTTTCGCAGAGTAACGATAGCGCGTGGTGGAGCTCCAGTTATGATTTCGAAAATGGCTCCACCAACTCCAAGGAGTCCGATTTCATGATGCAGTCGCCGGAGAGCCCGAGTGATGATCAACAGCCGCCCAGAGTAATTCGAGTTTCTTTTATCGAGAGCGCCGAGCAAGAGCCGAACCGCCCAATCCAATCTTGAACCGGAGGAGGTGGCTGGTGTGTAGCTCAACAGTTCTTTTCGGAAGAAATCTCATTTGATAAGAAGTAAAACTAAGTCAAGATTGCTGGACCACCCGACATCCTAGTCTCAAAGAAAAGGGACGAGCACGACTGAAGATGACCTGTTCATTGAAGAGGATTTACCGGATGATTACAAGAAGATGAAGTACAACAATCTTTCTATAGTACAATTAGTATGTTTGATATTAATTATTGCGGCATTAGTTTGTAGTTTAACTATTAAAAGGTTGAGAAGGCATAATAATGCGGTTGGATTGGGGCTATGGAAATGGGAATTCATGGTTTTGGTTTTGATTTCCGGGAGATTGGTCTCGGGTTGGGCGATTAGGATTATTGTTCTTTTGATTGAGGGGAACTTTCTGTTGTGAAAACGGGTTTTGTTTTTCATATACGACTTGAAAAAGTCCGTGCAGAATTGTGTGTGGTTGGCTCTGGTTTGGGTTGTTTGGCATTATATTTTTTATGAAAAAATTGAAAAGGTGGCGAATACACGGGTCTTGTCATATGTTTCTAAGATTTGGATGTGTCTTTTGGTGGGGACATTGATTTGGCTAGTGAAAACTTTGCTTGTTAAGGTTTTAGCATCTTCCTTTCACGTGAGCACGTTTTTTGATCGGATTCAAGAAGCATTGTTCAATCAGTATGTGTTTGAGAGCCTTTCAGAGCCACCATTAATTGAAATTCACCAAGAGCAAGAAGAGGAGGAGAAGGTGACTGTTGAGGCGACTGTTCCAACTAATTTGAAGGTCAATATGTTACCAAAGAGTGGAAAATTTATTGGTATTTCAAGGAAGACTCCCACATCAATAGGTTCGAAGAATGGTATTACCATTGATCATTTGCATAAGTTGAATCAGAAGAACATTTCAGCTTGGAATATGAAGAGGTTGATGAGCACAGTGAGAAAATGGGCGATTTCAATTATAGATGAGAAAATACAGGGCTCTACATATGAAGATAAGGCAATATTGCATATTACAAGTGAAGATCAGGCTAGATCAGTCGCTAAGAAGATCTTTCTCAATGTTGCAAAGCCAGGATCTAAGTAAGTTCCTTTTTATGAAGAATTTGGATTTTAAAATATATAATATAAGTTATTGTTAATATTAGGATCTGATTATTATGTAATGTATCTCAAATTTTGATATAAATGTATATGATCAGGCATATATTGATAGATGATTTTAAGCGTTTTATGCGGGAGGATGAGGCTTCAAGGACTTTAAGTCTCTTTGGAGATGGAATCGAGGAAAAGGGAATCAGCAAAAGTGTTGTTAACAAACTGCACCACATGCTAAATGTCATGGTTGGGATACTCATTGTTGTCGTCTGGCTTCTTATACTCAAATTTGCAACCACACAATTTCTCGTCTTTTTAAGCTCCCAAGTTCTTTTAGTGGTATTTATGTTTGGAAACACGTGCAAGACTACATTTGAGGCGATCATTTTCTTATTCGTGATGCACCCATTTGACGAGTGGGCGATCGTGTTGAAGTTGATGGAATTCAAGTAAATTTTTTTGTGTTATGAGAATCTGCACATTTTTGTAGTATACTTATTGACAATGTGCATGCACATTGTAGATGATTGTTGAGGAAATGAACATACTAACACCATTTTTTCTCAAGTCCGATAACCACAAAATCTATTATCCAAATAGTGTCCTTTGCACTAAGCCAATCCACAATTATTATCGTAGCCCAGATATGGGAGACGCAATTGATTTTTGTATCCACATTTCAACTCCAGGGGAGAAGATTGCGACGATGAAGGAAAGGATCACATGGTATGCCTTTGTTGTCTTCTTTTCCCTCTATTCATTTAGCCACTTATCTTTTCCAACAATCAGTAAACTTATTACTCCATATCTCTACGTTTCATAAGTATTAGCTATTGGACTGCTTTGAAAACAGAGTTTATCATATATTTTTTTATCCGCGCTCAAATGATGGCTCTTCGTCTAATAATTAATATTAACAGTACGCAATGGTTTGCTTGTAGGTATGTTAATAACAAGAGCGACCATTGGTACCCTGCCCCAATGATTGTGATGAGAGACGTGGAGGACATGAACAAGTTGATGTTTTCCATATGACTTTCACACAAGATGAATCATCAGGATATGGGTGAGAGATGGACAAGGAGAGCACATGTTATGGAGGAAATTGTTAAAACTTTTAGAGAGCTCGATATTGAATATCGCTTGTTGCCTCTCGATGTGAACATACGCAACATAAATTCGAGTAGGCTACCATCTAATTGGACCTCTTGCTCTCCTAATTGAGCTTGCTTGTTCCATATGGTAAATAAACTGTGGGTCAAAGCAGTATTGTAGAAGAAGAATAAGATAAGCCATTTTATCTTGTTTGAGGTTGTGAGGCTTATAAAGTATGTATAAAATGTTTATGAGCTTATAAGTTAAAAAATGTGTTACGTAAGATAAAATTTATAATTGTTTTAAGAATTTAAAATAAACTTTTTACATCATATAACCTCAAAAAAAAGTAACAACAAACAAATTTATTATTCTAAAATCTTTTAAGCTATAATAACTAAATAATTGTATATTCAAAATGAAATTAAAACAAAAAAAAACAAAAGTAACCGCGGTCACGCCACCCAAATAATTTAAGGTGGTTGACAATGACTACGGAGGTGGCGGCTGTCCTTGACCCATCAAAACCGATTAAGAATTAAAGAAAACCGACTCTCTCATTAAGAATCGATTCAATTTCAATTTGGATGAAAACATCTACATCCTAAACACTAAATAATGAACCCTAAATCATGATCTATTCGGGCCGAGTGAACCATGAACCACTCGGGCCGGGTTTCTTTTGAAATATATTTTTGACATTATAATTGTATTTTGGGCTGGGAATTAGAGAATTTGAAAAAAAAAAACTAAAATTGAAACTAAAATTAAAAAGAAAAGATAAATTGAAAAAAAAAAAAAAAAAAAAAGCTAAAAATTGAAAAAATTAAAATTAAAATTGAATTGCACCAATTTTATTAGTGCATGTGGTGCACATGAGAATTTGCCAAAAATAAAAATATATTCAATAATATTAAAAATATTCTCTCAAATTATTAGAAAATTTTATTTTTCAAAAACTTTAAAATTACATTTTATTTTAAACTTTTGAAATAACTTATAAGAGATGTTAGACTCTTGGTATATCAGATTATGTAATTCTTCTTCTATAAAAACTTCTTGATTATTTTATCCCTCCTTTTTCTTGTCCTCTCTAACACTTATTATTGGAATTTAGAGGCAAAATAAACACATAATGAACCATCTTGGGTTCGGGATGAAATAAATAGTTCACCAACAAAAAAAAAAACACGTAATTGCATAATTGAATACGATAAACATAAAGAGAAATCTTAAAAGAAATCGTTCTCTCATATTTCTCAACTATGGTATCCACGTAATCCCCGTTCTTCTTCTATAAAAGGATTATTTTATCTCTCTTTTTCTCTTGTCCTCTCTAACACTTATTGTTGGAATTTAGAGGCAAGTAAACATACTTGCCGCAATTTGTGTTGTTGAATCGAGACGAATTTGCTAGGAAAATTCCTATTCTAGATTTTATGGAGAAATATGAATTAACATTGTTTGTGAATTCCCAAGAGCTCATATATATAGGGAATGTCAAGCTTAAATCTTAAGCTAACCTAATTGTGAAATAAAATCCCTAATCTTTATTTAAATAAATCTTTCAAATTTATTTTCCACATATATGTCAAATCTGTATGATTTGATTCCATGTATATTAAATGTTATAATAATATTCCATATATTATTATTGGGAATCCTATTTAATTCAATTTAATTAAACATTAATAATAATTAATTCTAAATTAATCTATTATTAATTAATTCTCCATAAATTAAATATTAGATCCAATTTAACATTTAATCAACCAACTATAATCCGTAAAAGGGAACTACTTGTTGTGTGACCCATAGGCCCTCATATATCGAGCGATTAGTCAAACTAACAGTCTTAATTGAACCTTAGACAATAAATCAGATATTCTCAATATATGAGGTACGTTGTGAGAAACGTGCAACTACCTGTAACTGAAACATGGGCTATTACGATTTCCTCCTTTCATTCACGAATACTCGATTAAGTCTTGAACATGATGAAGTGTCTATTCAAATAACTTAATCATATTATCTCTAATCACTCATTGATCATGTATGTCACACCTAGCCACAAAGTCTAAGTTGACGTGCATCGGCCGATGACTTTGATCCAATTATGATGAGAAGATGAGTATTCTCTCAAAATCCATATTGAGGAATGAATCTTATTCTTGACTTAACTACCATGCACATGCACTTCGTGATGAAACCAATCCAAGTCATATCTACCCATAGACGGGTGCAAGCATCGATCATGGTCAAAGTTCATCACTCCACACATGTCGTGCGTATTGACCTCAAGTCAAAGGAGTATCGCATCGCTCCCACTAACTGAGACACCCGTAGACACATATTGTGGACTTACATCAAACGGTTTCTCGGATGGGTATACCAATACCCTCCAAGGTATCTGTGCATCCATCATGAGATACCCAGTATCTCGTAATAAGTGAGATCTTACTACACTCTCTACGAATATAATGCAGATCGCACATCAATCTCCATTGCATCATCAATATCCCATTCCTGATGATCCTTGATCGGGGCTATTTGAGAATCATGCTTAAGTCATCTGAGTTCTCACAACCTCAATGACAGCAAAGACTAATGGGAACACTTGCATGAATAAATGCAAACAATCAAACATAATATTCAAACAAGTGTATTGTCATACATTAATATTAAGTGAACTATAATATTAAATCAAACTGAATATCATCAAGTATTATGTCCTTACAATAGATTGTCTCTAGGACACTAACACTAACAATCTCCCACTTGGACTAGAGTCAATCACCTACATGTCTAACACTTAGACCATCAAATGTCTAGTGTGTACATGAACACTCAGTGTTTTAATGAAATGATCTTCCAAATTAAATATGTGGGAATACATTTTAATTCCATTTCTTTTATCCTTATGATCTCTCGGATCAAATGATAAGTCTAGGTACATGTTTGTTTCTATTTGCTGATCTCGGTTCCTTTGCTTGCACATTCGCACCAACATTATCTTAATACAACTTTATTGGATATCTGGCACTCGGAACTACCCCTAGTTCTCTTAAGAACTATAAAATCATGACAGCCTCCTTGAGGCTTCTGATACAGCAATGTACTCAACTTTGGTTGTTGAATCTGCGGGTCTTTTGCTTGGAACTATTCCAACTGACCACCTCATTATTGAGAGTGAAACGTAACCTGACTGTGATTTGTAATCATCACAGTTGGATTGGAAACTTATGTCAGCTTAACCAGTCACTACTAGTTCTGACTGTCCACCATAGACAAGAAAACATTCTTTAGTTCGTCTGAGATACTTCAGAATAGACTTGACAGCTACCCAGTGAGCTCACCCGAATTCTGTTGGTATCTACCAGTGATGTTGATAGCGTAGTCCACGTTTGGCCTAGTGCAAGTCATGGGGTACATGATTGACCCAATTGCATATGCATATGGGACATCTTTCATGTGCTTGATATCAGCTTCAACAGAAGGACAATCCTTCTTTGATAGCTTTATCCACGTGATTTGCCGAAGTCAGAGATCCTCTATTAGACATTCTCCATCGCTAAAAGCTTCAACACCTTGTCTACATAGGTGGATATCTACCAGTGATGTTGATAACATCCTCTTGGATCTATCAAGTCATGTGATCATGATCCCATAGGGATGTTTCATGTGCTTGATTCACCAAGACCCTTCATCATGAAGGTCTTTAACAAAAAATCTTTAATGGAGTTCTCCATCGCTAAACGCTAACCTTGGGATATTGTTTCCCAAAATCAATATGTCATCGATCATATCCCTAGATTATGAAAAAGAATATTCTTCTAACCAAAAAATTTTAATATAAGGACTTGATATTGTTTCCCAAAATCAATATGTCAAATCGGATATTCCAACTCCTAGAAGCTTGCTTCAATCCATAGATGGATCTCTTTAGCATGCATACTAGATTAGAATTGGGCTTAGATATAAAACCTTCCAGTTGAGTCGTAAACATTTCTTTATCAATGTTGCCATTGATGGAAGTTGTTTTGACATCCATCTTCCAAATCTCATAATCATAGTGTGCTGCTATCGCAAGTAAAATTCGAATGGACTTGATCTTTGAAACTGGTGAGAAGGTCTCGTCATAGTCAATGCCTTCACATTGACTATAACCCTTCACCACCAATCTAACTTTGTAGGTTTGTACTTTGCAATTTACATTGGTCTTACGCTTGAAGACCCATTTGTAAAATATGGGTCTAACCCCTTTAGGTAACTCAACCAAGTCCCAGAATTGATTGGTGTACATCGAGTCCATCTAGTATTTCATGGCTTCATGCCACTTCCCTGAATCAATATCTGATATTGCTTCAGAATAAGTATTAGAATCGTCCTTATCCGGTATGTCCATATTATCGAGTTCCTCCAAGAGGTAACTGTATCTAATGGGCAGATTACGATTCCTAATTGACTTACGGAGCTGTGGTTGTGTAGACTGTACATTATGATCGTGAAAATTTTGTGGTGCATCGATTTCATCAATGTCCGGAGAGTCCTCAAGAGCTACACTTTCAGATGCCTCTTGGGCGAGAGTTTGAACTATGTTGTTCTCATTCAACCCACTTGGAGGTTCTTGCACTGGCAAACATACTCCAATTAAGCTCCCACTGGCTGAAAGACGATCACCTAGTGAAAGACTCCCACCGTGAAAGTTGCTGAATGCT
>JBBCBC010000017.1:15459501-15625738 GCA_037126765.1 Stenogyne calaminthoides | reverse complement strand
GTTAATCATCGAGATGGTATTTGACTCCATTAGATTAAATTGAAATGTACAATTCTTCTAATTTTATTAATTTGTTAACTGATTTTATTGTTAATATTATTTTATTTTGTATGTTGATGTGGATATTGAAGATAAGTAATTAGTGAATTGTAACATGATCTTATTGATTTGCGGTGAAATATTCTTCTAACGATTATGAAAAATTTATAAATTTAATTTGATTAATTTGTTAATCCGATTTTATTTTATTTATTTCAGGGGAGCGGAAGAAAGACTGTTAAATCATGTCCCTCCATGGTAGCATCTACAGATGCAGCAAAATTCTAGGATGAAATCACTAAATATAGCAGCGGTGGGGAAAATACTAGAAGTTTCAATATACCGCATTTATCGTAATGAAATATATATAATTTATTGAAATTTTTGAATCTTAAATCAAAAACATTGTGAAGATGTGAATGTAAAGCTTGTTTTGCCACCTCTTGCCCATACGTATGTCCGCCCTCCCCCAGTGAAATAGGGTGATTTTAAGTTCAAATCAGTTAATGTTCTTTTAATGAGGCTTTTTAATTTTGATCACACACTATTTGTTTTGAACGAAATTATTATTATTATTATTTTAACTAGTTCCATTTTTTATGTTTTTAATAGTTAATTAAAAATATGTACGCCTCATTGAAAAATCTATCTAGACAAAAAAAAAATTGAAAAAAAATGTAAAAATGTAAAGGGTCTATTTTTTATTCTTGCATGAGGCCCTGTAAATCATAGGACTGGCCTGCAGGGACACTCTTAATAAAAAGCATAAACATATTCATTTTGCATCCAAATCACACACCTAAGACTCTTTCCTGCAATGAGTAAGTCGAAAGCTTTGTTAATATCTTCCCAAACAAACCTCGTATGTTATACAAACTTATCAAGTTCGAGTTCTGCACAAATATAAACATAGTTAAAATTCATTTTGATGATATAACTTTTGCCTTTAATTTCCCGAAAAAGGTCCCAATAAAAGTAAAGTTTTCAAATTTTAATCTTATAACTCCTTCATTTGTCTGATTTATGTCCCAAAGTCGTTTGATTTGGAAGCACGAATTCATTTTGGGCTCATTTTGAGACTTATTGCCGAAAATGCAAAAGGATCATGGAACCATTTTACACTTCACAAGTCCCAATACGGCATCGCTTTCAAATTCTGACAACTTTGGTCACAAAATCAGACTAATTAAAGACTTATATATAGGAGTAAATTGAAAAACTTAATTATTTTGGTATAACCTTTAGCATAAAAGGCTAAAGTTATGGGACTAAAATTCGTGTATCGATCAACATGAAGAGATGCATGTGTTTTCGACTACATACCTTGTCCATGTAACGTTTAATAAGGATGGGAATATCAGACTTGGGTTTGAGACCTCGAAAAATGAGCCCAAGAGAGTTTTTCCTGAACAAGGACCTCGACAGAGCTCAACACCAACTGTGCATCAATTTGATCCGGCCCGACCATGATTGTCTTACCCCATCCTATATATACATACATACAGAAGATTAGCTGATACTGTTTGTTTTCTGTTTTTAGTTAGTTATAAATTTATAATCAACTTCTTTCATTGTAACTTATATATTAATATCGAGGCAGATGAGATTCCAGAGATGCATTGTAGGTAAGAGATGGAGAAGAAATTACCTTTCGGCAGCAAGAATATGCTTCCTGAACGAGTGATGACTTTCCAACACATTCAAAGCAGTAGTCTGCCCTTCACCAGTCATCTCAATTATGATCTGAAAACATAATACACAACCAAAGTATCAGGAAACATTCAGGCTAGAATATTAATTCAAGCCTAGTATTTTCTAGCTAAAACTATATGGAAATATCAATTAATTAAATGAAGTGGATATATATACTTGTTTCCACTAGTATTTTAAGCTATACAATAGTCGTACCTGGCTTACACTTTTTTCACCACAAGTTGTTGAGTTAATAAAATCAGTTACTCCAAATGCTTTGCCTAGATGATATATACATGACAAAACATAAGAATTTGTTCTGTTGTGAACAAATGAATGCATAATCTAATAATTACACAGCAAAAAGTCCTTTATTTCATTAGGATATAACTGTTTCATTAACTTATTTCAAATTTCTCAGGGTTCCATCAACACCAATTATTTTTAGCAGCACCACGCAATCTTGCCCCTTCAGCAACCTGCAAAAAGAAATGCAAATATTTTATGTTGCGCACGCGAAAAAAATATAAAAAAGGGAAACAACTAGAAGAGCATGAATGATTCTTACAGCCAATCCTATTGATCCCAGACCAAAGATGGCAACTGTAGATCCTGCTTCAACATTTGCAGATCTCCATGCTCCTCTACGCCTGAAATTACGACATTGTCCATGTCAATTATGGTCCGCTTGCTGAATCATGCAAAAATTAGAGGCAAATACTTCTATGCACCATGCAACTCAAATGCATTTTTCATAAGTATTAGTTGTTTCATTAAAAGGTATTAGTTGGTCAATAATAGTGGTTTTCTTCGAACAATATTAGTTGTTCTCAAGGTGTTACTCAAAATTAAAGGATTATATTTCATTTGAGAAAATCAATAGAAGATTTCCACATAATAAGCAGGGAAGGATCTAGGGAGAGGCGGTGGCAGCCTAATTCTTAGAATTTAATAATTTTTGTACTACATATATATATGTAGGAATTTTTATATCTATGCTTTAAAATCATAAAATTTTGTCATTTGCTCCCTTTGGAATATTAAAATTTTGTGTGTTTTACTCAATGGAAAATTTTACTGCCCCTCTTGGGATTTTAGATCACGGATCCATCCTGAATTAATAAAGTATATTCCATGCATGCCAAACTCTGGATGCAACAACAAAATTGTAATGTAATTAAATGTAGAACATGTAGCCTTTTTTCATCATTTTCTTTACAATATTGAGAGCACAAATTCAATATTTTCATCATATATTCATAGTAATATTATAATCTATCATACCAGTTGAGACTCCACAACTAAGGAGGCAAGCCCTGGTTGGGGGTATGATGGGATCAATTTTGGTTACATTTACAGAATGCACAACTGTGTACTCTATGAAACTAGAAACACATAGGAAATGGTGTAAAGTCTCCCCTTTGTGATTTGTAAATCTGCTTGATCCATCATACATAAATGGAGATCCACTCATTGGGAATTTAGAACACAGATTGCTTTTCTTGGATGTGCAATCTCTACACTCCCCACAATCTGATAAAAACGTCGGAATGACCGTATCGCCCTCACCAAGCTCACCAGTAACATCTTCACCAATGCTCTCAACAACTCTTTAAGAGACAAAATATCAAACAGTTAAGAGTGCTTCATTTTGTAAAACATATATATCAGAAAATTATCAAACTACCCGACGGCCTCGTGTCCCAGAATCATCGGAAAGGATGCGTCCTTCAATCGATAAATAAAACTTAGTAGATGAAAAACAAAATATTCCATCCATTCTACAAAAGATAGGTTTGGTTTTTCTATTTTCGTTCGCCCAAATAGATAGATAGCATTAATATTTCATTTTTTCATTTTCACTTTTGCCCATATTTATTGAATTTTGTCTTTTTTCAAATCAATATATAAGTAACAAAGTAAAATTTGATAATTAACTGTAATAACTTTTATTTTTTTATTTCATGTGAAAAAAAATTATAGGTTTATCCTTATGAAACAGAGGAGTAATTAGTTTAAGCATGCTAAAGTTGAGATTAAAAGTGGTTGCATACTTTAAATTTCCAGAAAGTGACATCAGTGTGACAGAGAGAAGTACAAATGATTTTGATGCGAACTTCACCGGATTTAGGAGGGTTCACGATCACTTCCTCTATCACCAGTGGTTCCTCTGCTTTTCTAGCCACCGCAGCTGCATAAAGGGCCGATTCAGGATTTTTATTTGAAGAAAATAAAAACAACTAATAATATATTATTACCCCAATATTTATAAGCTCACTAATAACAGTATGTCTCCTGCACATTGTGTAATTTAAATGCATTCTTATAACACATGCTACTTATTTCGCTAAAATGCACCATTTTCAATAAAAGTAATCAAACAATTATGAAATCACAATTAAAAATACAACATGATTACAATTAAAATAAATTTAAAAATCACATAGAAATGATAATTAAAAAGAAAAATATTTCTAAAGTTTAACGTCATAACACTAGAGGGGTATTTGCAAAAATTATCTTTATGAAAAAATGAATAAAATTAGTGATTAAGTTGATGGTGTTTGTAAAAAAATTCAAAAAAATTTGATAGTATTTGCAAAAATAAAGTTAATAATACTTAAAAAATATTTATAAGATAATTTCTTGAAAAAAAGCCCTAAAAACACTCAAGATTGCCCACAGCGATTTTGAAAGAATATATTGCATATCTATCATAATTAAAGTTATTGTCATGCAACCATTCATACACTAGTATTATGAACATTAAGTTGAGATTTGTAATATTTACCTCGGCACTTTATGGGCTTCCTGCAGTTTTACTGGATTCAACGGCGGCCTTATCCATTTTTCACTGTAGTAAGATGAGGAGAAATAGCTCCTGGCTTAATTTTGAGGAAGATATAAGAATGACTTCTGATTTATTCGTATATGGATAGGAAGTAAAATGATGGATCTTCCTTATTGGTTGCTGAGTCCACCTTTGTGATAGTGGTTGACTGGTTTGGTGCCTATGGTTGTTTTTTTTACAAATGTCACATTCTTCAAAAAATAAAATAAAAAATCAACAAAATAAAGAATCTTTTTTTTTTTTTTTTTAAGAACGAAATAAAGAATGTTGAACCAAGAACATTGCGAAGATATGAATGAAAAACTTATGTGAATTCTGTATTGAATGGGAAACATGTTTCAGTATATATGGATAAAACCACTTGAGTCTTCGTAAAATCAATTTAATTAAATTATTTGGTTTTAAAATCATGTATTTTATTAAAAGTTATTTAAGTTAATTTTTTGTCCGTTTCTTTGATGATCCATCCAAGATCTTGCGTCGTTTATAGTCGTTTAAGAATCGTAAATTTGTTATCTTTGAAATATCTGATTTGTTTATATTAAAATGTGCAACTATTTTTCCATCTTAATAGTTGTAAGGTTCAAAGATAAATAAGTTGATATTTCATTATAATAAACAGCATTTTTTTTAACTTACTATAAATCTTGATAAACCCTCGAGTTTTTATGAGACATGCTATCAATTTTATATCTATCTAATTAAATTAAACTTTTAATTTTTATCATATTTATATATAAAGATCCTCATTTTATTTATAGATATCCTCTCTCGTCCATTCTTTAATTTTTTATCACATCCGTCTAGAGTTTCATACGCTCATATTGGGATTCATCTCTTATGTTTATAACAATCTTCTAATTTGATGAATTTTGTGAATCCGATTTTGTTATTAATTTGATTTTATTATTATAGGGAGTATTGAGGTAAGTAATTTGAGTGGATTGTAACATGATTTTATTGATTTGTAATGAAATATTATTTTTTCGGTTATGCAAATTTTTTAATCTAATTTGATGAATTTGTTAATCTGATCTGGTTTTGTATATTGCAGGGAGTAATAAGTATTGAGATATAATTTTATTGAGTTGCAATGAAATATTCTAATTAAATTATACAGATTTCTTAATCTGATTTTGATGAATTTGTTGTTAATCTGTTTCTCTTTTGTATATCGTAGAGAGTTTGAGGTAAGTAATTTGAGTTATGAATTTGATTTGTAGTATGATTTTATTGGTTTGCAATAAAATATAGGGATTCATCTTTTTTGTTCATAATAATTTTTCTAATTTGATGAATTTGTTAATCTGATTTTGTTTAGTATATTGTAAGGAGAATTGAGGTAGTAAGTAATTTGAGTTCTGAATTTGAATTTTAACATGATCTTATTGATTTGCAATGACATATTATTCTTTCAATTGTGCAAATTTCTTAATCTAATTTGATGAATTTGTTAATTTTATTTTGTTTTGTATATTATAAAGAGTATTGTATATTGTAACGATATTGAGGTATGATTTTGTTGAGTTGCAATGAAATATTCTTATTTATTATGCAGATTTCTTACTCCGATTTTGATGAATTTGTTAATGTAATTTTTGTTTTAAAATCATGTATTCTCATTAAAAGTTATTTAAGTTAAATTTTTATATCTATCTAATAGAATTAAATCTTTAATTTTTATCATATTTATTTATAAAGATTTTCACTTGTTTATAGAGATCCTCAAGCCCATTCTTTAATTTTTATCACACCAATCTAGAGTTTCATATGCCCATCTAGGATTCATTTTTTCTGTTCATAACAATTCTTTTAATTTTATGAATTTGTTAATTTGATTTTATTGTTAATATTATTTTGTTTTGTTATTGTAGTAGAATTGCCAACCGGTTCGAACGGCCAATTTTGGTTTGGAAAACTAAGGAACCGAAATCGAACCGATCAAAATATGTGCCGATTTCGGTTCATCCAATTCCGATTTGCCAGTTTGGCCAGTTTATTTATTATTATTTTTATTTTTTTTAATACTTGATAACTTGAATTAACTTGATCTTTAACTAAATTTAATTTTGTTCAACTAAACTTCAAAATATAAAGTGCAAAGTTTATATTTTACAACTTACAATACAAACAAAACATTGAAACAAGTTTACACTTATTGGTGAAACTAATAACAATAATCAACTAATACCTTTCATTATATATAAGTGACACTAATTAGTGAAATCAATAACACTAATCATATAATATCTTTCATTGTAAACAAGTGACACTTATTGGTAAAACCATTTACAATAATCAACTAATATCTTTCATTGTAAACAAGTTACACTTATTAGTGAAACTGATAACACTAATCAACTAATATCTTTCATTCTAAACTAGTGACACTTGTTAGTGAAAAAAATAACACTAATCAACTAATATCTTTCATCCTAAACAAGTGACATTTACTAGTGAAATAAATAATAATACCTTTCATCCTAAACAAGTGACACTTATTAGTGAAATAAATAACACTAATCAACTAATACCTTTCATTCTAAACAAATGACACTTATTAGTGAAACAAATAACACTAATCAACTAATACCTTTCATTATAAACAAGTGACACTTATTCGTGAAACCATTAACTCTAATTAACTAATACCTTTCATTGTAAACAAGTGACAATAATTAGTGAAACCAATAACACTAATCAACTAATACCCTTCGTTGTAAACAAGTGACACTTAATAGTGAAATCAATAACACTAATCAACTAATATATTTTATTGTAAACAATTGACACTTATTGGTGAAACCAATAAAATTAATCAACTAATACCTTTCATTGTAAACAAGTGGCAATTTATTAGGTGAAAAATAACACAAATCAACTAATACCTTTCATTCTAAACAAGGACACCTAGTGAAACCAATAACACTAGTCAACTAATATCTTCCATCCTAAACAAATGACACTTACTAAGTGAAACCAATAACACTAATCAACTAATACCTTTCATCCTAAACAAAATGACACTTATTAGTGAAACAGAAACTAATCGTAATACCTTTCATTGTAAATAAGACACACTTATTAGTGAAACCGATAACACTAATCAACTAATACCTTTCATTGTAAACAAGGACACTTTTATTAATGAAACCAATATCACTAATCAACTAATACTTTCATCCTAAATAAGTGACACTTTAGTGAAACAAATAACACTAATCAACTAATACCTTTCATTCTAAACAAGTCACTTATTGGGCAACTAATACCTTTCATTCTAAACAAGTGGCACTTATTCGTGAAACCAATAACACTAATCAACTAATACCTTTCATTCTAAACAAGTGACACTTATTCGTGAAACCATTAACACTAATCAACTAATATCTTTCATCTAAACAAGTGACATTACTAGTGAAACCAATAACACTAATCAACTACTACCTTTCGTCGTAAATGAAACAAGTGATACTTAATAGTGAAATCAATAACACTAATCAACTAATATCTTTCACCAATCTGTCATTTTTTCCAGGCGTTGAACGTGATTTTAAAATAAAATAAAAATAATAAACCGGCGATTCGAACAAGCAAATCGTTAGTTCCGGTTTTCCAAACCTTGGAACTGAAACCAAACCATCAATTTATCGGTTTCGGTTTCGATTTCAATTCCCGCTTGATTCAGGTTCGATTAGATGTTTCATATTGTAGGGAGTATTCGTAAATAATTCGAATTGAATTGTAGCATGATCTTATTGATTTGTAATGAAATATTCTTCTTTCGGTTATGCAAATTTCTTAATCCAATTTGATGAATTTGTTAATCTGATTTTATTTTGTATATTGCTGTCGTGTTTTACATTTCGGCGACTTTCCTATTTCAAATAAACCGGGCCAAAGCTATCTGGGCCATTAGTTTATTTTAATTAAATGAATAAGTTGGAACTCGGCATCGCGCCCAAGTCTTGTTGTTGTTTTATCGGGTCGTTGATTGGGAAGGAAATCGAACGGCTACATGGAAGATTCAGCGTCGACACGATGAATCGTTTCTCGATTGCAATTCTGCGGTATTAGTGGGAAATCTCCATGGATAGAACGTGTGTAGTTGTGAGGTAATTCCTCGAGCTCTCAAATTTTCCGCTTTTGATTTGCCTTCTTTCGTTCTAATGCATTTTCCATAATTGCGTATAAACTATTCACCATAAATGCGTGAATTAAATCGTAGAACTAATATCGAAAAAAAGCCATCGTGAGTTCCTTTCTTACCTATAAAATTCCGCAGATACAAACATTACTCAATCACTATTCTATCACGGGTTCCACTAGGCGATGGCGTATTATTAATTCCTCCTCCTTTTCAACCAGCGATATCTCTGTTTGTTTAAATTCCCTAGATATTCTGGTTAAAACTAGCTTATTTCCTAAGTTATTGTTATTGTTTACGGGCATTTAGAATTTGGAACGTTTTATTTTACGGTTATTTGAATTTGGGTCGTTATAATACACAGTTTATACGAGTTTGGGACATTACACGTGGTATCGAGCCAAACCATTGCTCACTCTAGTGCAATGGCGGAGGGTACTGCGAATGAATCATCTATTTGAGATGATTAAGAAACCACGATGAAGTGTTTATGGAAAGCGATGAAACGAATGAAGGCGGTGGAACAAAAAATTGTGAAACTCGAGGATTTGATAATCGAGTGGGTTAGAGTGTTAAAAACATCGGTGATAACATGGATTATCGATGAAAAAGGCTACAGAGGCGGGCGGGGTTAATGCGATGCAACCCAAGGGAAAAAAAGGTTGGAAAAAGAGAGAAAGGTTTCTATGTTCCTCCTCCACTTTAGAAACGAGAATCGAAATGAAGGTCCGACCACTTTCAAGCTAATAATCATACTATTAGATTGAAATTCCACGAATTCAATGGAAGAATCATTGAGTTGGATTAGGAAGACTAATAGGTTCTTTTAGATTATATCTATGGGTGAGATAGCTAAGGTGCACCGTGCGGATATTATATGATGGATGTTCTTTGATATTTGGTATATGGAATATGTGGAGGAATGGAAGGTATTGAATGGGAGGAATTTTGTCAAAATCTTTATTAACCTTGATTTTTGAGGCCCGTAAGGAAGATGTGATGATTGAATTCACCAAGCTACAACAAACTCAAGATGTGGACTCATATCGGGAGAAGTTTGATGAGTTGAAGTCTCTCGGTGAAAGTAAAAATCTGATCTAAGTGAAGAATTTCTCACCTCGTGTTTCTTAAGGGGTTTCTACAACAAAGCGAATCACGAGGTGAGAAATTCTTCACTTAGATCGAGATTTTTACTTTCACCGAAGAGAAATTCTTCACCTCGTGTTTCTTAAGGGGTTCAACTCATCAAATCCCGAACCCGACAATCCGCCGGATGGGATTGGGTTAAACCATCAAACGGTTCTGGGCGGGTTAAAACCGATCAAGCGAAAACCCACGGGATGTTGGTCATGATATTAGGCAAACCGCCCGTTTAAAAACCGCCTCGGTCATGGTATATATATATATAGTATATATTAAATGTATTAAAATGTAATCTATTCTGGGTTTATTCTTAATTCAATTGTTTCCAATTTCATTCAATTGCACATCATCATCTTTAATGTGAGATTGATTATGATATTATGTATTTTTTGTTTGTTTTAATTTGAATGATTCTAGTTTATGTTTTATTTTTTTAGGAACGTTATGTATTTAAAAAATGATACTCATCCGTTCTCAAAAAGCGTCTTGCGTTCTTGTTTTTCGCATGTTTTTTCTTGGCGAGTTTTTTATTAGTATTTGAAATGATAAAATAATTTTTAAAGATGCATGCACAGATGAGAGGTAGATCTATAATACCCTCTTTAAAAAATCACTTTATCATTTAAAATATTAATAAAACAACTATCACAAAAACTTGATAATAAAGTAGGTATGCACGCTTTTGGGACGGGAGGTAGTATGTATGAAATTAAGTGCGAATAAAAAAATAGAGGAAAACAAAATTAAATATGAGGGAAGGTTAAACTTTGGGTTCATTCGTGGCAAAGGGTTAGTGGGTTCAAAACCCTGGGGTGGGGGCCGTTTTTGGTTTGGGAAAAAAAATGGTAGGCGGGTTACGGGTTTGGCAAACCCCTAAACCCGCCTTGTTGCCATCCCTATATGGAAGGGAGATAAGGAAGTGGTCTTAGAGGGAGATGCTTCTAATGAGAAGCTAAGGTTATCCTTCTTTAGAGAGGACTTGATAACTATCTCCATAAGACCACTTTCATGGAGTCTTAGTTCATTTATTCGGATTGTAAATCTTTGAGACAACACTTCACAGGGGAATGGATGATCAAATTCTAGCAAAGTTAACACAATTTGAAGGGGGTTTTCTTTGAACTGAGGGTTACCCCCCAAGAGAATGATTGAGCATGAAATCAATCTGAAACCTGGAACTCAACCAATATTTCAGAAAGCTTACAGGTACTCACATGCATTGAAAAATGAAATTGAAAAGATGGTTAAAGAGATGTTATCACAAGACTCCATACAGGTAAGCTCTAGCCCTTTTTGCTAGTCCTCTATTCCCGTGAAGAAGAAGGATCAATCATGGAGATTCGTGTAGATTCTGAAAATTGAATGATCGGACTATCAAGAACAAATATCCAATGCCGTGAATTGAAGATTTGTTGATCGAATTACATGGCTCAAGGATTTTTTTTTCAAAAATAGATCTAAGGCAAGGGTATTTTCAGATTCTATTGAAAGAAGAGGACAGGTACAAAATTGCATTTATCACACACTGCGGCTTATTTGAATTTAAGATGATGCATTTTGGTCTCACTAATGCTCTGGCATACTTTCCAAAACATGATGAATGAAGTTTTTGTGGATCTTATAAAAAATATGTGTTGGTATTCTTTGATGACGTCTAATATACAACCACGATGTCTGGTCTCATCTGAGGGCATCTTCTTGAAGTCATGAGAATACTTGAGACTCATAAGCTATATGCTAAGAAAAGTAAGTGTGCCTTTGGAGTTAAACATGTGGAATATCTTGGACATATCATTTTTACGGAGAGAAATGCAGGCCAGTCCAAAAAATCAGAATGCATGGTGGAATGGCAGAACCCCAAAACATCAAGGGCCTCGAGGGATTTTTGGGCCTTTCTTGGATATTATAGAAGGTTTATAAAGGGTTATGGGATGTGTCTGAGGCCATTGACACAACTCTTGAGGAAAAGATGGCTTCAAATGGAGTCACAAGGCGAAAAAAGCTCTTGAAACTCTCAAAAGAAACTCACGATGGAAGCACCCGATTACTAGCTATGTCTAACTTCACTCAACCATTTGTGCTAGAAAGCGATGCATGCATTAATGGAATTGGAGCAAAGATTAAATGCGGAAAGGACAACTTATTGCTTACTTTAGTCGAGCCTGCAAGAAACCAAGCTCTGTCGACCTATGAGAAGGAGCTTAGCTATTATGACAACAAAGATCTCTAAGTGGTGTCACTATTTGAATGATGATTAGTTTATTATAAACGGTATCACGCTTAGCCTCAAACATCTAAAAAAGCAAAAGGTCACCATCATTTTACAACATAAATGGCTCATCAAGCTAATTGTGATACCCGAGCTTCTCATTACTACTCATTGGTCAATATATTTTGCGCATTGCATGCATTTTATATTATTTATGTGTTAATATTATTTACGTGTTACTTGTGATCTTTGCATTATTTAATTTGCATTTAAGTTGTTTTAAAAGTTGAATTATTTGTTATGCTCATCGTGATTAGTAGTAAGAAAACTCTAAGGCAATTAATTGGGAGTTTAGTGATAGTGAGTGTTTAATGCAAATTGTCTTATTGCTATGGAAAATTAAATTTAAATAATTTGATGGTTAGTAATATTAGTTAAATGGAAATTAGGAAATGTGTGTATATATTATATGATATATGTGTAGGTAGGTAACATACATATACATATGACGTAAGGTGTGTATGTTTGTATTGTTAGTAGTAGGATAGAATTCATCTAGAAACTATTATAATAATATAAGAATTAATAATGCTATATTGAAATGTGAAAGGTTTTTCAAACTAAGTATAAGGTGGTTAGAAAATTCAAGAATCTTGCCATATATTTTTTTATATGCTACTTTCCTTAACTCTTGGGGATTATCGTGACTAGTAAAAAAATAATAGAAAGAAGGAAAGGAGTTGAGGTGTTTTCTCCTGGAGTTTGTAAATTGGAAGCGAAAAATTAAGGTAAGAAAATCAGTAAGCTTGCACGATTTTTATTTAATTATCAGCTAGTTATAAAATTCTGAAATTTTATGTGATGTTCTAGTTGACGTCTCCTGCCACATGACAAAATTTAGTAATTTTTTGATGTATGGGTTATTAGTTAAAAATCTTACAAGAAAACTGGTCCGTTTGTGTGATGATTCGGGAAAACGAAGAGGAAAGGACTTTGGGAGAATGTTTTTGCATTAAACTTGTTTTGGATAGATTCTATACTTGATCAAGATCATATCTGGAAAAGGTTAAGTATTATTTCGATGTTTTGTTATTTTATTTGAATTTTTGAAGTGTTGACTATGAAACTGCATGTTCAGTCCCCTGTTCTGGATTCAAGGCTTGATATCTTATACTTTTGTCTAAAATATTGGTTTTATTTTGGTACAAACTTATTCTATATGATGTTGGGTAGCTACTGTAATTTTTAGGTAATTTATTTAAGAGCCAAAGTATTTTATTAAAATTTTCCAAGTTAAACAGCCTGTTTGAAATTGAAATTTTGAATTTAAGTAACTAGTGGTAGGAAAGATTATTTTTTTATTATAATGTTATTTATAATTGACTTGTATTATATTTGATAGTGAAAGACTATAGGTGTAGTACAGGTGTAGGCTATCAAGACTTCTCGGGTTCGAGGTAAGTAGAAATTCATCTGTAACAACAATGCATAAACATAGTATTATGTGATTATTTGGTGTATAATTGACAATATGTGAATTTTACGTGAATTGTGAGATTGGTTGATATTTGGTGATTATTGTGGAAGGAGCTTGTGAGCTCGATATTTTATATGAATTGAACCTGTGAGTTTGGCGTTATATGAATTGTAAGATATTTTGTGTTGCATTGCATCATGCATACCATGCATTATCATGAGATGATATTTGAGCAGATGATGTGTGTGTTGGCCACTGGTTATACATTGGAAACACAAGGGCGTATGTCATGAGAGAACCTTGTGGGGGCGTTTTTATATGATAAAGGGCGACGTCGTCTTGAGAACCCTTATCAGTATTTGTGATATGTTGTGTGGGTGTTGGTGGGGACTTCTTTAAAAGCGGACGGGTCGAGTTTGGTGATGGACCTCATTTGGGCGTTAGAAGGGTGGATCCTCGGTGCTTGCCGTTATGATTCGGCGTGGTGGGATGACTTCTTGGTGGACATAGAGGCGTATATCTCGAGGAGAACTCTGTTGGGCCACAAGAGGATGGACCTCACGTCCAGGATCATACTTATGTGATATTTATATTGGCCATTTGATTATGTATATGTGATGAGGCTCTATCCGATTGTATATACTTGTGTGGGGGCCCTAATGAGTGTTTAATAAATAAATTGGTGATTTCTAAGAGTGAGGGTGCATGGGAGGATTTCTAAAAAATTACATTTCATGCATAATTTCTACTTTCTTGAGTTTTTATTTCACGTAGTTTATGCATTGTAGGTAATAGTGATGTGGGGTGATGTGTGTTTGAGTCTCTTTGGACAAGTTGTGGAGCTCCTGCGGTTTTTGAGTTGTGGTGTACATAGATGATGACACAGTGGGCATACTGTGGCTCTTTTGCTCCGTTATTGTATATTTTGTTGCTTTTGAATATGTATTATGTTATGTTATAAAGTATGGTATGTTCTAGTGTGTTGACCTGGTGTTTGAGTAACGAAATGCTAGTTTGTTGCTATCTTTATATATATGAATGAAACAGATTATTTTTGGGTGTGAAAAACATGTTGATGTTATATTGTCGAAAAAAAAAAAAAATATTATATCACCATGTGTTAAATTATATTTATATACGTATTATGATTGGGTTAAATAAGGGTGGATTTGATAACTAATGGGCCACAAATACTATACAAAGGAATACATGAAAGGAAAAGAGAACAAAGGCGGTGATGCCTTGTCCGAGCAATTTGAATGGGGAGGAAAGTGTCTTGATGATTTCTAACCCAGAAGATTAGTATTACACCTCGGTGGATAATGTGGTTATATCAAGCTATCATGAAGATAAGAAAATTAAACAACCGATGTCTCAAGTCCTACTATCTCCGAAGTTGACAACAATTTGTCACCGAAAGAAGGAATTACGAGATATAAAGGGAGAATCGGATAGGGGAATTCTAACATTATCAAGGTTAAGATCATGGAGGCCATTCACAACTCGTCCCATAGGGGGACATTTTGGAATACTGGCTTCCGCTACCAAAAAGCTAAGGGTTACATTTTTATTGGGTGGGCATGAAGAAAGATTTTGAGGAATATATTAGTGCTTGTGATGTGAGTAAGCAAAGCGTAAAATCCCGAGTGTGCCCTATCCGGGATTGCTACAACCTCTCACATTTTTTGACAAACCACGAGTCAATTACCATGGATTTTATAGAAGCTCTACCTAATGCTGAAAGGAAAAGTGTAATATGGGTCATAGTGGATAGAATGACTAAATATAGTCATTTTATTGCACTCAAACACCCTTATACAACTGAAGGATTGGCTGAAATCTACCTCACTCACATATACAAATTGCATGGTTTTCCTGAAGTTATTGTGAGTGATAGGGATATGATCTTCCATAGTGCATTCTGGAAGCCTCTATTCAAATTGGCAGGAGTTCAACTTCAAATGAGCACAGCACACCATCCACAAACCGATGGGCAAAGTGAACGGGTCAACCGGTGCTTGGAGACATATCTAAGGTGCATGACATTTTTTAAGCCAAGCAAGTGGGTGAAATGGTTAGCCTTGGCGGAATGGTGGTATAACTCTAACTATCACCAATCAATACAGATGACCCCTTTTGAGGCTCTCTACGGGTACAAACCAGTTTAGCTTGGGCTCGGCCCTTATCTACACGGGACTTCTACTAGGGCCAGAGATGTACTTATAGAGAGACATATAATTATTCAAATACTCAAGGAGAATCTTAATTCGGCCATGAATATAATGAAACATTATGCAAATTTGCATCGTTCAGAGAGGAATTTTGAAGTGGGAGACTTTGTATTCATTCGGATGCATCCATTTCGCAATGCACCCGATCAGTTGAGAGGCAAACCAAACTATCTGTTAAATACTTTGGACCCTACAAGGTGATTGAGAAAGTGGGAGAGGTGGCTTTACGAGTTTAGACCTTCTTATAAAGGTGTCGTACCTACACCCGTATTTCACGTTTCACGACTTAAAGCAAATTAAGAATAAATATACTCCACAACTACAAATTCGAATCACTAAAGAGGGTGAAGCCATCGCTGCCTTTAAAAGAAATGTTGGGCACTTGTGAAGAAGAAGAGAATAGGACCGGCGGCCCAGTGTTGGTGCGATGGAATGTGGTCTCGGAAAGCTACTTGGGAAGGCGAGGTCATTAAAATCAAATTTCCGACATTCTTTACTTGAGGGCAAGTCAATGGTAGGAGGGGGCATTGTCGCGTTTACATTTCAACGACTTTCCTATTTCAAATAAACCGGGCGAGCAATGGGGCGTTAGTTTATTTTAATTAAATGAATACGTTGGGCTTCAGCATATCGCGACCCCAAGTCTTGTTCTTTATTTTTATCATGGCCATTGATTGGGAAGGGAATCGGATGGCTACGCTTTTATTGATTGAATTTTTTATTTAAATATGCAAATCGGATTAACAAAAAATTGGATTAACAAATAAATAAATACTGATGTTAGATAATTAATTTTATTCAATTTTATCATCCAAGATAAACCGTGCCTAGCATTTATCAGAATTTCAGTATTCCTTGTTTTCGAAAATCGATTTATCAAAATAAACCCAAAACAAACACTGCCTTGCCAAATTTGGGAGTCATGCGGCCGTTATACGTTTTAGTCCTCGCACTTTATATTATTCTTTCTTTGTCAAAATAGTTATTTGATTCCAAAAAAATAAAAAAAAAAAATCTTGTTTCAGCTCTTTTCTTTTGCTGCAATCGTTCTCCAGTTTTGGTTTTGAAGAAGCGAAGGTGCGATATCAGTAATTTGAATGGTGCATTTGCATATGTCTTTTTTCATTTTCCATTTCTGTGATTTATTTCAAACCCTAGCCAATTATATTTTTTCTGGTTGATCATAAGCTTGTGAATGATCTGGAATTCGAAGATTTATATATTTCTGTGTTTGGCGTCTTGCCAATGTAAGAATAGTTATTGCTTTGAAATCTTGTTGTTGCTATATAGTTGTCATTCTGCTTTTTCTGAACACATTGTTACTTTCTTCGTTTTGATTTCTGGGTTTTTTGGTTATTGTAAGGTTGCTGCATTGATTTGTAAAACTCATTGCTTTTCTAGAATGCTGCGACCAATATGAATATTTTAGGTATTTCAGATTATTCTTTTGAAGTTCTTTCCTTATTGTTATGTTTATGAAGTTCCACTTCTTTCTTGTGCACATTACATTTCGACAGCTTATTGTGTTTTCAGTATGATTCATACTTCTTGTATAGGATGTCAAATTACTCAAATTTAGAGCTCGTATGAAATCCGTTTCAGATGGACTTATGGGCACAGTAGTCCGTTTATGATAAAGTCATGTGCTTAGTGATTATTTTAAATGTTCCTTTGGAATTAGCATCTTTAAAAGTTGTGCAGAGCAACAGAAGCGTAGTAATATAAATGTAGGACTTATGGAAATATTTCTTAGCATTTCTGGTGATTGGAAATTACAATGCATGTCTACCAAATACCCAGAAATACTTATATTCACCTTTAAAGAGTCTATTCTTAGTATTGTGACTTCTCTGTTTATCTTTTACCTGCTGATTGATCTGCAGTTCTTAAATTTATGTCTCGGGTTATTTTGGTGGGTTTAAAGCTTGTCATTCTAATTTCATTTTGCATAGAGAATTTTATCAGTTGGTTTTTATGCAGTGAGTGTAGGTATTTGATCTTTATGATGTTTCTAATTTTTGCAAATGTTTTGATTTCCAAATTAATCTTTATGTGCCAAAGCTCCAAGTAAGTTAGAAGAATGCAAATTGTAAAGTAACATATTTTTGTATCATCTCAAATAAGCTGGAATACATAGAATGTATATCTGGTCAGAATCGTCAGATATTTTGATTATATAATGAATCTTGAATAGCACGAGTTCATACTATTTTTATCACAATGATGAAACTGACATAATAAATATACATCTGATATCTTATGATGTTTATGCATACTTGCATAGAGAATTTTATCCGTTGGTTTTATGCGGTGGGTGTGGGTATTTGGTCTTATGATATTTCTATTTACTATCAGTTGTTTTGATTTTCAAATTAATCTTTATATGCTAAAGTTCCAAATGATTTAGAAAAATGCAAATTGTAAAGTAACACATTTTTGATTGTATAATGGTTCTTTAATGGCACGAGTTCACACTATTTTATCACATTGATCAAACTGACACATTAATTATACACCTCAATACCTCATATCTTATAGTGTTTATTGTGTGTATGTATATTTTGAAGGTAATGGCCGAAATGGAGCCTTCTGATGGTTCAAGTACAAGTACTGGTGGTGGAAATTCTGAATCAACACTTCAGCTCAATATCAAGACCCTGGATTCCCAGATTTTCAGCTTTCAAGTGGATAAGAATGTAATTTCTCATTAAATCTTGTGAGAACTTTCACATATTATGTAAAATTCTCTATGCAGATTAAGAATGAATCAAATATGGTTTTCCTTCAGTCTGTATTTATTTGAGATGGCTATACCAGAATTTTAGGTGTTGTTTTCATAGAAGGTCGATATTTTTGGCTTTATAGGTGCCAAATTTATTGATATGCTGCTATAACTATAAGTTTGGACTGAAAATGTATTGAGTTTGTGATGATATTTTTTATGATTGAGAAAGGGCTTCAGTGTTGAAATTCATTTCAGTGACCTTCAAAGTACTTGGCTTTTGAATATTTTTTTGCATCATTATTGTTTAATTTTTTTGAGTGGCGCCATTCAGATCTCTGTATCAGCATTCAAGGAGAAGATAGCTGTTCAAAGTGGTGTGCCAGTTGGGCAGCAGCGTCTAATATTTAGGGGAAAGGTCTTGAAGGATGATCACCTTTTTTCTGAATACAGTATCCTACCAATTGCATCATTAGTCATATTTATTTGCTCTCTTTAAGTAGTATTACGTTGGATTTAGATCAATATTATGGTTGTTGAGTTTGTGCATCTGGTCTTTTTTTTCTGCTTTTTGTTTTTAGTTGTTTCTTCGTTGGAAGAGATTGGGAGGTAACTTACTGCAATATTTGTAAAAAAACATGTGTGTACTTTATACATGTTCATTGATCTTTATGCATTCTGACCTTGGTGTTTGTATGTATATATGACTGATGATAAAAGCTTCATGACTTTATTCTTGCCTTCTTGGGAATTAAATATAAAATGAGATTGTGTGGACATATCTATGAGGGATGATGAGGCTTCATTGACATATTTGGGATTCATTAAATAGGAAAATGAAATGAAAATTGTATTTTTATTATTGCATTAGATTAACGATCTATAATGCTAAGCTTGAAGGAGAAAGTTTCCCGAAAATGCCCTCTCTGTGCTTCACATTATCTTGTTCCTAGTATAGAGTTTCTAAATTTTTCTGGCTACCTTCATCTTTCTGTGCTTTTACATATGAACTCCTTCATGTAATAATCTTTATGGTCTACCCTTAACAATATAATAGGTGTTGAAAATGGGGATACATTACATTTAGTTGAAAGGCAAACACAGCCTTCTGCTGAACCCAGCACTGGAGAGGCAACTTCAAACAATGGCAGTAGAGGTTGTAGGAGATATATTCTGATTCGATTTTACCTGTGAAGTTAAATAGGGTATGTTCGTTTCGGGCTTATAGTGAGCGTGAGAAATCCGGACTTTGAAGTCCTAGGATTTCAAAATCTTGATGAACAGTTAAGATGTATGTTTGTTATGGGATTGTATAGGGTAGGATGGTGGAAAAGATGATTGATGTGATATTATTATGCTCCCTCCATCCTGATTTTGATTGACCACTTTCTGTAAATAGTCGCCTTTATTTTGTTTGGCCATTTCCTACAAAGGAAATAAAACAACTTTCAATACTATTTAATACTATTATTTTCCTCCACCAAACCCACTTTACACTCACAGTACTCCTCCACCAAACACACTTTACCCACTTTACACCATTTAATACTATTATTTCCCACTTTTTCTTAATCTCCGTGTCTACAGTATATGACCAATTGAAATCAGGATGGAGGGAGTATTATCTTGAGTGTATTGGGAGAATAAAAAAGTAGATGATGTGTGTATTGAGAGAATAAAAGGTAGAGTACTAGTAGGTTATGAGATAGAGAGGATTAATAGAATTTCAAAATCCTTATTTTAAGTCTCAAAACAAATGGGGGGTTTGAGATTGTAAAGTCCAAAGTCCGCCGGGATAGTCGCGAAACGAACATAAACATACCCTTAGGGATGGCAATGGGGCGGGTTCAAACTCGGACCCACATTGAACCCATCCAATCCGAGGCGGGTTTGGACCCTGCCATGCGGGTCTGTGATGGTCGTGTTTTTTATAGGACCTGCCCTGCAAACCCGTCTCCGGACCCACTACGTAAATATATTAATTTTTTTTATACAAATATGTAACTGTATAAATTTATGTTCATATTTTTCTTATATGTTTGTGTGTTTATTCATATAAAGTGTGATTATAAATTATTAGATGAATATTCATGATATTTTAAACAATTAGGTAAAATAGTTTGTCCTATAAGTTACCGATATTTCGATTCAAGTATTGTTGACTTTCAAGAATTGAAAATAGTCCTGTAAGTTTCACTTTTTCGACATTTTGGTTTGATGACCGGCTATAAGAGGTGAACTTCCGGTTGACTAAGCAGGCTCTGCCACGTGGACAAATCAGACTCTGCCATATCAGCATCAACCAGATGTTTCACCTCAATAGCCGGTTACTGGACCAAAATGTCAAAAAGTGATAGGATTATTTTCAATTCGTCAAAGTCAACAGGACTAAGACCAAAATAGGAATAACTTGCGGGGCTAAAAAAACTATTTCTCGAAACAATTACGTGTTTTAATTTTAAATCAAAATATAAATATTTTGTATCTTTAAAAGTAATATAAATATAAGCGGGGTGGGTCCTGGATAGTTCATCCAACCCGCCCCGTTGCCATCCCTAAAGTGTTAATGGTGTGACCTTATTCTTGAGTTTTCTTAATTTTTACTTCTGCTTCCTTCTTCTGGCAACAGGACAGGATTCTAATACTGGTGGGCCCCGCCATCGTATTGGACCAATTGCTCATAGTATAGTATTGGGGACCTTAAATGTTGGAGATTCAGGGGAAGCTGTTGCTCCAGATATAAGTCGGGTGTGCCTTTAATGTTATGCTTTGTTTGCTATTCAAAATTTATAAAGCTGTGCGTTTGTGTCTTCCTTAGTGATTCACTATACTTGTCTGGTTTTTAGGTAATTGGGGCAGTATTGAACACAATCGGCAGTGGCAACCAGGCAGGAGGCTTGCAACATGGGATTCCGGTAGTAGCTTTGTTCATATTAGTTTTTCCGTTTGCAGGTCTTTTTTGTTTCTTATGTTAACATGCGACCTGTTTGTATTAATGCATTTAGGGTATGTTTGATTTGGGACATAGTGGATTTTGAAAATCTGGATTTCAAAATCCTGATAAATAGTAATGGTGTGTGTTTGTTTTGAAATTTTAGTGGGGTAGGATTTAACTTTGTGTCTAACCGATGTGTAAGAGTGTGTGATGTATTATTATTATTATTATTGTTAATTGTAATTATAATGATTGGATGATTGTGTAATAATTAATGGGTTCTATTGGAAGTTGTAAAAGTGAGAATTTTTTTTGTGAAAAGAAGAGTTAGAATTAAAACAAATCATATTTGCATTAATTAGTCAACGCAGAGAGCGTGATGGAGAAAAATGGTATTGTTAGGGTTTATAGTCTTGTATGGGTGGATATACTGGGTTTTCAAAAACTGGATTAAAAAATCCTGAAGTAGAAGAGTATTTAGATTTTGAAATCTCAAATCCCAAATCAAATATACCCTTGTGTGGTAGGTCCTGTCAAAACCTTTTCATACATATATTGAATTTTCATTAGCTGTAGTATTATTCATAACTTTATGTCATATGAGAATCTTCAACTTAACTCTAAAGTTGCTCTACGCTTTTACTTCCTAATTGCAATCTGTCGATACCATAAGACTAACTGGTGGATGATTGCTTAGATACACCATGAAGGATGGAGCTACCAAAATTATTAGCTAACAGAAATGAGACTTCTCTTTTCCATGTTTCTCTGTTTTCAATAATTTTTGGATTTTCCATGTTCCAAATGATGCACAAGTAATATTGTTCAATGAAAACCCGTAAAAAAAAAATTGTTCAATGAAAACACCTAATATTTTTTAGTGAAAACAACTAACATTGACCAACTTTTAGTAACAAATAATACTGTTTAGTTAACTTTGTGGATTTTTTCATGCTCAGGCTTCTCATATGAATGAAGCAGAAGGGTCACAGGCTAATGCTGTAGGTCAAAATCCGGGTGGAAATGAGTCTGGATTCCCATGGCAAAGCTTCCATGGCCCATCTGCAACCCATGCTATGCAAATTCCACCAGGGGCATCAACTGCTATTCCATTCCTTAACACGGTAGAGGATTAGACATATATTCTGTTCCCAAACAATGCTTTAAATATGATTTGATTTCCTTAGGCTATGGTTACTTTGGGCTTTGTAAACCTGGTTTTGAGTTTTAAAATCCTAAACCGGTTTTACTTCCGGATTTTATAAACCGGTTTAGGAAACCACCCCTATCAACCTAAAAACTTTAATCATTACACAATCGTCTAATCATTACAATCTCACTCAACAATAATATAATAATACAACATCATTCACTCTTACACATTGATTTGACATAAAGCTCACTCAACAATAATATAATAATGCAACATCATTCATAAAGTTAAATCCTCCTTATTCAAAACCCCAAAAAACACATTATAATAATACAACATCATTCACTCTTACACATTGATTTGACATAAAGCCCCTTGTTCCAATACTCCACAATAATATAAATAATGCAACATCATTCAAATTTCCTTACTTTTACACATTGATTTGACAACAAAATATTAAATCTCTCCTTATCTCAAAACTCCAAAAATCCCAAACAAACATATTTTTTTTTTTCAGGATTTTAAAACCTCAGGTTTTCAAAAGCCAGTCTTCAAAAGTCACTTAAAACCCAAAGTAAACATAGCCTTAATGGTTTTCAACTAATCTGTGACTCTTTACCATTACGCAGCCGATTCCTGATTCACTAAACACACTTATGGAATTCATGAATCGAATGGAACAAGCACTCACGCAAAATGGTATTAATGTCAACCTTCTTGGGAAATAGCTAGTTGTCATAAAATATGTCGTATGAGGACTCCTTTGACTTCGACTTTGCCTTTGGCTTCAGGTGTTCAGACAAACCAATCAACTGTTAGTGGCAGTTTACCTGCTACTGAATTGCCTTCAAACTCTCGTGGTCTTCCAACAATTGAAGGTCTGAGCATTGTTCTACAGCATGCCCAAAATCTTCTAAATGACCATGTTGTTCCAGCAATATCTGTAAGTATGAGATTAATTTTCTCTTTTCACAGTTTCAATACTGTAATCCTTTTCTAGATCTGTGTTTTAGACATTTTTCACTCAGTTCCACTTTAACTATCACTTTTAGAGAAAAAAAATAAAATTGTTGCTTTTAGTTTTCCAAGAGAGATGAAATATTCCAACCTTTTCTTTTTTCTTAATTTTTGTGATAGGTAGGATAAATGACCATAAATGATCCATCAATAACCTATAAGAGAGTATATTAGTCATTTTATACAAATAATCATCCATGACTTTCTTAATCTGTGTGAAAAACCAAAAGCGTCTGTTAAAGTGGAAGATAGGGGCTACTATTTTGTGGTATATCTGGATATGTTGTTTGTGAGTCTTATATCAAGAACGTTTTTTGGCATATGTTATCTTGTTGACATAGAGAAGGTTACACAATATCTGTAAGCACCATGCTATGAGTTTAATTTTACCTTCTTTTCCTAGTTTCAATATTCTGGCCTCTTTCAAAATTTTGTTTTAGACGTTACTTTTTGTGGTATGTTTGGATATGGTATATTTTAACCTTATATGAAGAATGTTGTTTGCATATTCTATGGAATCTTTTGGCATATGTTGTCTTGTTGACATAGGTAAAGTTATCTAGTTGTGCACGTGGGTTTTTGATTCACACTCCAAAAAGAAGAAAAAGTGGAGTGTCCCAATTTGTGAGCTACCATATGATCACAATGGTGACTGAAAATAACTGAAGAAAACTTTCTTTTGTAAAGAAAAAAATTGGTGCAGGTTCTCTGGGAAGTTGAAATAAGTTGTCCATTTTTATTTAATCATATCTAAAGGGCAAAACATTAGTGAATTTTAGCCCATATCTTCGAACGATCTACTGGTTTTCAGCTTAAGTGTTAAAAGTGTACATTGACCTGCTTGAACTCAAACTAGAATAGAATTGTCCTGTAGTTGAGAATGTTAGAAGCTCAAGATTGCAATTCTTAATTTTGGGAGATTTACTGTTGTATTCTTGAGATAACAAAAATGGGAGATGGAATTTAATAAAAATTTAACAAGGATGCTGTGAGAAACATAATTGTATGTTTGATTTGGGATTTGAAAACCGGATTTGCGATTTTGAAATCTAATCCGGTTCTACTTTGGGATTTTAGAATCCGCATTTTAAAAACCTAATTCATCTACCCTACAAATACCTATAAGCCCTATTCGTAACATTTTTTTCTATACCACACTCTTTCCAATGACCCATATGATTTTTTTTATTCCTACTCTTATTTGATTTAATCACTTTTCACACCTTTTATTCTCACTTTTGCAATCCTATAAAACACACAAATTATTACACAATCATTAAATCATACAATTTCAATAAACAATAATATAATAATACATCATCTGACACTCTTATGCATCAATTTGACATAAAGTTGAATTCTACCCTATTTAAATCTAAAAAAAAAACGCACTACTACTATTTATTAAGACTTTAAATCCACTAGATTTTGAAATCTCCTTTAAATCCCAAATCAAACGTTCTCTGAGGGAAATATGATTTATATTTGCACTTTAAACTTATTTGTATGAATGTAGCTCATCATCTTGTGTTGTGTTATATCTATGGTCCATTTACCATATTTTGATAGTATCATAACCTACTGCAATATTGCAGCAAACTGCATCTCGTTTAAATCAAGATGGAGGATCCAATGATCATGAAGTAAGGGGGCAAGTGCAGACAGACTCTATTCAACTAGGCATGGCTATGCAGCATTTAGGCGCACTTTTTCTAGAGCTGGGACGGACAGTTTTGACTCTTCGCATGGGACAATCTCCTGTATTTCTTTATGTTTAAAAAAATGTTCCTCTTTTCTGCGCTCTAGTCATTAATATTCTCTTGGTACTTATGCAGGCCGACTCTTTTGTAAATGCTGGGCCTGCTGTTTATATTTCTCCATCAGGGCCCAACCCAATTATGGTTCAGGTTTGCTGTCGAGAGCCTTATTCCGAAATCTTTTTATCAATTTAAAATGACAATTCACTTTAAAATACACTCATACTATGTGATAAAACATTATGGTTTAGTCAACTTGTTGAGTTAGGTGAAATAATTTGAACCATTTGCTAATATATATGCATAGTCTGCCAGATATAGTTCATGTTCATATGTCTTCCATGATTATTATTTTCGATGTTAAGTTCTTAAGCTGTCCATTTGTTCTCCAAGGTTTGGTGATGTTTGTTTTGGGCTTGAAGTGACTTTCAAAAACAGGTTTTTGAAATTTGGAGATTTTAAAACCCTGATAAATCGTAAGGTGTGCATTTATTTTGGGTTTTTGAGTAGGGAGAGATTCAAATTTATTTAAAATTAATGTGTAAGAGTGGATAAAATTTTATTATATTGTTATTATTATTATTGATTGTTGTTGAGTATGATTATAATGATTGGATGATGGGAATTATGATTTGAATATAATAAAGTGTGAGGAGAGAGAATTTATTGTATTGGAAAGCATGATGGTAGGTTTATAGATGTTGTAGTGGTGGTTTTTAAAACTGGATCTCAAAATCCCAAAATAGAACCGGTTTTAAATTTCAAAATCCAAATCCTAGTTTTTAATACCAAAAGCAAACATATTATGTTTCCATGTTTCCATTAGCTAGAGGTCTATGCAATGTAGGAATCTCCTGTGAGGCATATCAAATTTGAGTTCTGTATTGTTTTTTGTCTTTACTTTTGCTGCTTATGATTGATAAGATTGATTGATAGAGCTAACGATTGCTACTTATTGCAGCCATTTCCTCTGCAAAGTAGCTCTCTTTTTGGTGGGCCATCTGGTGCCTCAACGAATTCTGTAGCTATGGGTCCATTTGGTATTTCTAGTGTTCCAAGGAATGTAAATATTCATATTCATACAGGTACATGTTATTTCAATAAAGGCACTGCTGGTTTCCTGCATGTGCAATGATGTAATGTAACTATCAAACAGGGGCAGCATTGGTACCTACAGCTCCTCCAATGGTAACTAGAGCTCCAAATGGAGAAGGTGCACAAGGGGAACATGTTAATGTAACTGAGTCTGCTGGTTCTGGTCAATCACGCGGGTCCCATGTGGAAAATCAGCAGGTAGAAATCATAGCTATTTGATTTATCTGTAGGATTAATTGCACGAAACCCCAATGTTGCGTGAAATCCCCTCGTGGTTTGGAAATTGCATGAAATCCCCCTATGGTTTATCAAATAAAGCTAACTTTTCCTTTTTATCAGAAACGAGTTAACCACGTTATCTATTTCCTTTATTTCCTGTGCCTTGTTTTTCCAAATACTGCAGTCTCGAGACTATACTAACGGGAAATAGAAGAAATTGACAAAACCTTTAACTCATTTCTGAAGAAAAAAAGGGAGAGTTGGCTTGATTTAATAAAACCATAGGGTGATCTCGTGCAATTCCCAAACCACAAGGGGATTTTGCGCAACATTTCCAAACGGCGAGGGAATTTCGTTCAATAAACTCTTTATCTGTAGTATAGATAACTTATGTACTGACTGAATGGTGAACTTTAAGGTACGATCTGCACGCCATAATCGAGAATGTGAACCTTCTGGAAGTTCTGAGGGAGGCTCGCATAAAAGGCAAATTACATCCACTCAAGGCAATGTTAATCCTGATGGCCCGTTAAATGCCCCTATAGGATTGGGAGTTGGAGGCCTTCAGCCTAAGGTAAGATATTTTGTCTTTGCTTTGCTATCTTGACTTGTTAATTTGTACCTTTTTAGAGATTCACAAAAAAATTAAGGAACATATTAATAATTTTTTTCTCTCAATCAATTAAGGAAAGAGTAATTTATGGTATATGACATATATGGGAGATAATTGAAGTATTAAAAGTATGATATGAAGAATAAAAAAGAATTCTTAATTAAAAATACTAAATTATCTTTTAGGTAGGGGTAATTTGGGAAGAAATGAGGGGAAAATAGTTAAAAGGACAAATAGGTTGTGAGACGGTGGTAGTATTAGTCTAAGATTTATGAGATTTTCTAATTCAATTTATTTTTTAAGCATAAACTTGTGGGTTTTAACTGGTTGATAATTTTGGACAAATTAAACAAAATTTAGTTTTTGCTCCATCTCTGTGAATAGTCAATTTGCAGATTTGTCTTTTACTTGTTACATTGTTCTCTATTTGATTGTTTGCTCAATAAATATTTATGAAGTTAAATCTCCATATTGATTGTTCAATTGCACGTCACATGACTTTGATCAAGTTTGGGGTATAAAACATCTGAATGGAAACGTATTATGTGCTGAAGTTTCTTAGACCATTGATAGGATCACAGGAATTAATAAAACAGTATGCTAGTGTATAGAGCTTTCTATGTTTATGAAAACATGTGAAGTCAATCTGGGTCATCTGTTCAAGAAATACTACTGGCAGTGAAGGTTATGTGTACCCTTTCAGTATCACTTGCGGGTCATGTTCTGGAAGTAAAGCAAACAGCTAAGCCCATATACATCTCTTTATTCTATAGCAGCACAGCACAAATAGATTTTGTTGCCAACAAATTGAGAAAACAATTTTAGAAAAAGAAAAAGTAAAAAAAGAGGGAAAAAAACAAAAATGAGTTATGGTAGCACCAATTTCTGCAATTATCAGCCTCCATAATTTTCTCTGAAAGTGCCTAAGGTGATTTTGTTTTTGGTTTCAAAAACCAGGATTTGGGTTTTGAAATTTAAAACCAGTTCTAATTTGGGATTTTGAGATCCGGTTTTAGAAAAGCTACTACTACAACACCTGTAAACCTACTATTGCACTTTCACTTTCCAATACAATCAATTCTCTCTACTTACACTTCAATATATTTAAATCTCAATTCAATTATTACAATCACACTCAACAATAATATAATAGTACAACTTTCTTCACTCATACACATTGAGTTGGCATAATGTTAAACTTCACCCTACCCCAAAACCCAAAATAGACACACTTTACTAGTTACAGAATTTCAAAATCTCCTGCATGTCAAAAATCGATTTTCTAAAGTCGTTTAAAACCCAAAACAAACATCATCTAATAGTTTCTTTCCTATCCCCTCCAGGCACATGACTCTCCCTGTTCTTCTCTATTTAATTGAACGTCAGACCCATCGTCTTATGTATAATTGTCTTTCAAACTCCTTTTGGAAAAAAATAGAGGAAGAAAAAGAAATTGCTTTCGCACTCTCCTGCATATAATACTTTGCATGTTAATTTCTCAAAACCCCATCATGGTCTGGAAATGTTGTGCAAAATCTCCTTGTGGTTTGGAAATTGCACGACCACCCCCCCCCAAAAATAGAAAAATTAGATATAACTTTTGACTCGTTTATGGAGAATTAGTTTTATTTAATAAACCACATGGAGCTTTTGTGCAATTTCCAAACCGCGAGGGTGTGTGCTAATTAACCCAATACTTTGCTGTTATTTTACAACCATTATTGTAAGTTCTGCCATGTCTCTGTTTATCTGCACATGCTTCTCTCATGATTACCTATGGTTTGTGTATATAATTTTGGTAGAGGCGAGTTAACCAGCCAAGACCACAAACCAAAGACAGTGGAGGTCCAAGTTCCAGTAGTCAATCTTTAGCAGTTGGACAACACGTTTTGCAATCTCTTGCATCACATTCAACAAGGGAAAATTCGACTTTTCCATCCTCAGGGAGTGGGCCTACACCTAGACAAAATGCTGAGGGCCAAAGTGATATAGCAGAAGCTATGTCTCAGATGCTTCAGGGTCCCGCTCTGGATGGTCTGTTGGCTGGAGTTTCACAGCAAACTGGGGTGGGGTCCCCAGATATGCTCAGAAACATGTTGCAACAATTTACTCAAAATCCTGCTATGAGGAATACGGTGAATCAACTTGCTCAGCAGGTTGACAACCATGATCTTGGAAGCATGTTTTCGGGTTTGGATAGAGGCCCAGCTGGAGGGGGGATTGATTTATCAAGAATGATGCAACAAATGATGCCTATTGTTTCTAAAGCTTTAGGGGGTCTTGAACAAACGGGTCCCACGGATTCTGTGCTCTCAGGGAGTAGGTCAAGAAGTGGAATGACGGGATTCAGTGATTATCCTCAGGTTCGTATTTAAAGATGTGAAAATTTGTTGCAATTGTGGTGTAAATTGCGAATTTGGTCCCATATATAGAAGGTGTTTTGCAAAGAATTATGCTTTTGAGGAAGTGATTTAATTTAGTGATTGTCAAAAAAATTGCTTAATAGTGGAAGTGATGCGTGCTTGCAAAATTTGTAAAAAAGAGATGTTGAGTGTTTAATAAAAGATTTGATTGGAGTAAAATACTAGTGAAAAGCTAGAATCAGGTAGAAGCACACCTTCCTCGGCTTTTAGATTATGGATTCTAGATGATTAATTTAAGTAGAACCATTTAATTTGAAAACACATAAAAATTACTTTTCTACACAATTCTATAGGGTTATAATCACTTATAATTTATTGAAAACACCATCATATTGGGTGTTGGTGATTTTAGTTCCGTTCAAATCAGTTTTCTCAGTCGAGTCCCATAATTTTTAAAATGATGCAATTTTAGTACTATAATGACAACTTCTTGTTGTAGAATGATGAATAATTTGTGATTTCAAAAAAATAATTAAATTGAAACTAATGTGTTGTCTCATTATGCCACATAAGTGACACCTACATGATATATCGGCTGCTGGCGTGGGCAGCGTGCAAAAATCCTGCAACTTTGTCAATATAAGACTAAATTTGCATCATTTTAAAAATTATGCGACTTGATGGAGAAAATTGGTTCATATGGGACTAAAATTAGTTTTGCGATTTAACAAACGTGAATTTCATGTTGCAGGCTGGTATCGTAAAGTAAAATGATGTTTTAAATTTGCATCATGAGCTAGAAATTTTTAAGCTACTTTTGATTTTCTCAATGCTTCATTAGAAGTTTCTTAATATTGGTAAACAAGATGCTTTTGTGTGGATGGAGAATACTTTCTTAGTAGTGTACTACAATTTTAATTGTATGCATCCTTTTCATAATTTTTTAGAACTATACAACTTGTTATAAGTTTCTTTTATTTTCACTAAATCAAGATATTTTTGAATCGTGGAACTGGTATGAAAAAAAAGTTGCCTTCAGTAAACAAGTGCATCTTTCAGTTTAACAAGTTGCAGTATTCTAAAATGCACTATGAGCCATTTCACCATACATGACCCATATTCACCATATTGATGACATTTAGTCATCTAAAAGAGAACAAAGTCTCGCCTTAAATTCAATTTTGTTGTATTAAATTTATAGAATTTCGACTAATATGTAACTTTATAGAGATTGAGACCATCTCACGGTGAGATAGAGCATAGTTTGGGAATGATGCATTAACACTTTGGAAGGGATGAATGTTAATTTGTTCTAGATTGTGAACGCCATGAGACGGTCTCACACAAGCTTTTGCTTTGTTTTTTATTATTTGTTCTATAACCTTTTTTCTCATCAATCAGGATGATCTTCAACAAGTAATTCAGAGGCTTGTGAACCAAGGTTCATCAGAGGAAATTTTTCGGTCTCTAGCTGATACGGCAGTAAACCTTTATAGTGATAGCAGTTCTGGAGAAAATGTTATAAACGAAGTGTGCAGCGAGGAAGGGCTTGCTCAGGTACCCTTTTTTCATAAATATATTTACAGCATGCCTTATGGTGGAGTAAATTGCAAAATTGATCCCATATCTATTGGGTGTTGGCAATTTAGTCGTATACGAATCAATTTTTTCAATCAAGTCCCGTAATTTTAGTCCTATATTGACAATTTTTGTTTTAGGATGATTAATTAATTTCTGCTTTTTTTTAATTGAACTTAATATGTTGAGGTCTCATTACGTCACGTAAGCTATGCAAAATCACTAGTCCAGCTACATGGAACTACAGCACAACTTGAAAAACCCTCCAACCTTGTCAATATAAGACTAAAATTGAGTCATTTTTAAGGTTATCGGACTTAATTGAAAAAAATAATTTGTATGAGAATGAGAGTAAATTGCTAACACCCAATAGATATGGGACCAATCTTGCAATTTACACTGCTTATTGTGTCACCATAAATACAGACTCACTGGTGTTTTTTCTATTGGGTTTCTTAGGAGTTCATGGAAATGCTCTACCGTGATGTATCCCGAAAATTTCATGACGACATGGGATCATAGAGGTTATCCCGTTGCTTGCTTTACCTCTATGTTCTCTCTTCTTTTTTTTGGGGGGGTTCTTTCTTGCAATTACAATTGATTGTATCCAACAGGAGAACATGTAAAAAGAAATGATCCACGAGTTCTTTAATCATCAGAGTATATGATTTTGATATGGTTTATATATACATTAATTCAATGATATTGTTTTAAGATTTTCTTTCGGAGGGTTCCCAAGTTTTTAAAATAGAGATTTGTTGGATAATCTGAGGATGTTATTGGACTCTCTTAAGGTGTGTTATAACTCTACGAAACAGCTTCTAGAATCTTATTTTTCAAAAAGCGGTGAGTGGTAGCTCTGATGAAAAGTGATTCTGGAAACTATTTTTCGAGTTTGGAAATACACCCTTATTCTGTACCCTCGGTTATGAGTTAAGGTGGAGAGGATGACTTCGTGTGCCAGTTTCTTTCATCGAACTGTTTGTTTTATTTAGTCTGTTCATTGTTTGGTTTTGTTTACAATTAGTGTATTATATCTGCATCTGTATTTCGGTTTTGCATAACAGCAAATAGAAAAAGAAAATAGATGAGATGGGAAATGCATTTAGGTTGCGTTTGGACTGAAGAACATATTCAGTTAAATGAAATACTTAAAATGAAGAAAAAAACGTTAAATTTTGATTTTTTCGTTTTATAAATTAATTACTGAAATGTTATTCTCTTTTCTGAAGAGCTGAAACCATATTTGAAAATGGGATGTTCTTTTTTATTATTTTTTCTAAATTCGAAGTTGTTAGAGATTTCCAATCTCCAGCCCATTCCTTTTTTTTGCGAAATGCAAATTTCAGAATATTTAAAAATATTAAATCCCATGCTATAATATTTATTTTTAAAATCAAATCAAACCATGAACTGTATATATTTCTCTATTTATTATTTTATTCATTTTTAATATAACATAATTATTAAAAAAATATATTAATATTGATATTTAAATTTATTAAAATTTGTATAATAAAATAATTAAATTAATTTATTTATTTTAGTTAAATTATATAATTAATTACAAATATTTTCTGTTATTTTTATCCAAATCATAAATAGTAAATAAATATGTAATTTTCAAATATTACTTTTTTTTTAAACATTAAATTAACTTGTTATACATCATTAAAAAAGATACAAGTGAATTATCAAATGCAAAAGTAAACAAATACACTCAACTACATTTAAAAAATGTAAAAAATAAATTTTCAATAAAATAATTATAGTTATTTAACAAAATTAATTCTATTTTAAATTGATAATGGTATAATTAAATATCTAATTAGTTAATTAATTTAATTAATTTTAATATTTTAAAAGATTAAGTGTTGATTTGTTATTTTAATCAAAATCATAAGCAGTAAACATGGCCATTTTTTATCATCTAATTATAATGCCAATTAATTATATAATTGTATTTATAAATATTAATAAAATAATAGATATACAGTAATAAATTCTTTTAATAGTAAACTTTATATATTGAGTTCACGCCAAAACTCCATTTTTAAGGCGGCGTATAAAGTAACGGCGGCAATAAACCTCATGTTCTAAACACTTGTCATGTTTAAGTTAAAGTTAATGTCAATTTTAATAAATGTTTGTGTTACGTTTTATTTTACATTTTCAGTTATATCTAATGTCTCTTTTAAATATATTAATCTGAATATATCAGTTAAAAGTTAAAACTAGTACTACGCTTAGTTAAAGTTCAGCAATTAGTGCCGATAGGAGGAAATTGCATTTTGGATCCCTTATGATTCATAATTAAATTGAGACTTTCACAAAATTTTAAAGGTTATGTTTACTTTGAGGTTAAAATCGATTTTTGAAATCTTGGTGAATAGTAATATGTGTTTATTTTGAATTTTTTAGTAAGGAATAATTCTTCGTTTACATGTTGATATAAGTGATTTTTAAAATCAATTTATAAAATGTCGAAGGAAAATCGTATAGAATTTTAAACATTTCAATGAGAAATTATGGGAAACATTTTTAATTGGGCAAACTTTTTAGCTGCATTACAGTAATGCCACAACCTAAATTACCTTGAAACCTCATAGACCAGTGATTCAATTCCGGTTCGGCATGTTCATGGCGAGACCAGCGCCATCCGCAGGCGGTGTCCAGAACCCTTGGCGGCAATAAACCCGTTTGCCTGTTAAACGCAAAAAAGCAAAACACGGCTTCATGTTCTTCGCCATGACCGGAATCCTATGGATTCATGATCTCTCCCAGAAGTACCGAATTTACGACCTCAACGAGGACACCGCCGCATTTTATTCGACCAGGAATTTGATCGCATGAATCGCATCATAGCAAAGTCTCCTAGACGAAGCTTCTCGTTGGCCCACCACAACAATTTCGCTGCCCGCCTTCGGGTCCTCTTTGGAGACGAAACTAATTGACTCAAAATTGGTGAGAATCCTGTTCGTTTTTTTTGGTTTCTGAATGACTTGGAATTGGATGTTTTTGGTAATAATTTAGTCTCGCATTAGGGCTTATGGAAGAATTGTGGATGATATTCTAATGCCTCATTTGGTTCACTTGTTTTCATAGACAATTTTGCTATGAAACTGCATATGGTTACATGTTTAGTTGAAATTAGAGATGCGTTGCATTTTGTTTGAATTGCATATGGATTCATGAGTTCTCCCCATAGCTGAAGAATGTGTTCTAGATTTTTTATACTTGATTTTCATGTTAAAACTTTGTTTTATGTTTAATTTGAGCTAAAAAGAAATGGTGGCAACCATTGCTTACCTTTGGGATTCAACAGATTAGAGTTTTAGATTATTGCGTATACTTATTTTCGTGATTGTTTTGAGGGAGTTGAAATTGATTAATGAAAAAATGACAGTTTCATCTCAACATCTCTTTTACGGTATAGTTTATCACTTTTCTGGGTATTTTTAGAATCAACGGAATTAATGTGTGTTCATGTGTTTTAACATATTTATCTTCTTATTTACGCTCTTGGCCTCTTGTTGCACAATGTTGTCACTCTAATCTTTAGTGTGTGTATATAAATATGTATTCCTTTCTTGGAAGTCTGTGTATAATCACCATCATGATTGTTATTAATCAGCATTTTGAACTATGGTTTTAATTTTGGTACAATTTGATTTTATAAAATCATCTACTCTTTTGGGACAATCTTATAATATTATGAAATGATGGTCATATTATAAACTTAGATGTGCTCTCTTTTAATTTTTAATTGGGATGGTGCTGTATTTCGTGCTTTACTGTGGTTCATAGTTTCATTTTGTGGTCATATTTATGTGTAGTTTGTAGTATATCGATATATATGAGTTGTGTGTGATGTAATGCAAAAAGAAGGTATCAGCCAAGTGAAATTTGTTGCCATGTATTGTTAGAACTATTCAAATTCTATATTTTGTGGATAGAGGTTACTAAAAAGTAAATTACAAATTAGCATGCTAATTTTATTATTTATAGTTTTTTCGTCTTGCTGTAGTTTGATCTGGCATTGAATTTGTGCGTGTTCATTTGTTACCAGTATCATTTGAGATGTCTTAACAATTTAGTTTGAGCTGACAAGTGCTAAATAAAATACAATATATGATTACTGATTTGAATGTGTATTATATTTTTGCTCATCTTTACTCTCTTATCTATGAAGAATTCCAACGGAGTCCTCACTGTTAGAGAGGGTAGATAAAGAAGACTCTTGAAAAAGTGCTCTCTTGAAAATAAGGCATAGTATGTCAAATACCGAACTTGGTGTTTCTCATTAAAGACAAGATTTCTGTGATCTTTTTTTGTTGCATTAGCCCTTAGTCCGTAAGTTAAACTGCCCAGCGTTATCTTAATTGTCACAATGATATAATTTTCTGGATGTGGCCTATAGTGGATAACTTTTCGTGTGAGATGGTGAATGATCAAAAGATCACTTTAGTGCAATTTGTTATTTGAAAGTGAGTTTGAGTTGATTTTAGTTGGGTAGTTGAATTTGAAGTTCTGTCTCATGAAATGTTGTTGATGGGGTGATTTCAATTAAGAACTTGCCAATTTTGTGCAAGGAGACTTACTGATAGATATATTTCAGAATTGCAACTTACTAATAGGTACAAAATGATTGCATATATGTTTAGGTACATTTGCATTTTCGCGTTCAACTTTTGTTATATATCGCATTTCATTTCTTACCTATTAATAATTTGCACAAAAAATTTGTATTTATTAGTAACTTTCCCTTTTCTTTTCTGTATACCCTTGTTTCCTACCCACTATTCATAAGCCAGAGTGTTTTACCTATCTCAATATCTAATAAGAAAGTCTCTCCGTCATAATATTACTATTCTTGACAACTATTCTTTTGGACGTCTCAACATTCTTGAACATTAAAATGGAAACAAACATAATATTAATATACTCACAACACCCTTATTTTATTCTATTAAAATTCAATTTACTTGGTTTGTGTACCATTTTCAGTGTTTAAGTCCTCATGAGACGGAGAGAGTGTGTTTTTTATCCAAGAAGTAGGTAAAATATCTTGAATGTTCTTAACTTAAAAGTACTCAGACTGTCTCATTAATCATTGTAATTATTCTAATTTAAACTTCAATATATATTTATACAAAAGTTAAATTGCAAAGCTTTCGAACATCCCCATCACCATCAAAAGCTCTACAAATGGTGTGTTGGTTTGTGTCTTTTGTTCTCAGTATTTTGAGGGTAATGGTAAAATCTCAAATATGAGGGGTGTTTTGTATGAATGGTTGAACTTTTTAAGAAGCATGTGATATATTTCTCCACTGATCGCGTTTACTATACGTGGGTCCCACCGATAATCAATCTGAAGTTGCTTCTAGTACCTACTCCCACAACAGGGAATGAGGTCATGCGTTTTATAACTGTTGTCTTATTTTGTATTCTATACTAGTTTAATGTCAGCGTATTAAGCGGTTCTTTAATTAAAAAATATAATATTCAAAGTAAATAATATATTTAATAATAAAAAATATAAATATGTGCATAAATACATTAAATATGAATTATTTATTATTTAAGGTGTATATTAGTAAATTTGCTTAAACTTTGGAATGACATCGTTATGTGAAATTCTATTTATCCTTTTTTATATTAAGTCAAAACATGCAAATCAAAACGAAATAAATTGATTAAGAAAAAATTTAAAAAGAGAAAATAAAACAACATCTAAAAAAGAAGTATCAATATATTAATTAATATGTATTAATGAAATAAACTTAAAAGTGAATGACTTATAATATAAATAATTTTATTACATAAAATAAATTAAGATATATATAAGAGCAATTAAAAAATAAAATTAATCATTAAAGTATTAATAATTAAATATAATTCACAATAATATAGTTTGATTGAATATTTTAATTATATAAAATTAAGTCGAGTGAAAATTAACTAAACAAAGATAAAATAATAATATAATAAAGTTAAATAAATAAAATATGAATTAATAAATATTAATTGCACATTTTTAATATTTACACATACTTTAAATACATAAATAATTAAAAATTACACATTTTATAACATTCATACATACTTTAAACACATAAATAATTAGAAACTAATTATATTATGACATACCTATAAATAAAATTCATTATTTACTGTTCATATAATTCTTACTTCTTAATTAGACGACGCATCATCGAAATTCACAATAATATTATACGTAAGCAGTAGAAAATTCATATTAGTGGGTTTAAGGGATGTTTAAAAATTTCGTGTATGATAAAATATTAAATATAAAATAAACATTAATAAAAAGAAGCTAATGTTCAATAAAACAAATATTCAATATATTTAAATATTTATAGATTGACTTAGTTAGTAAGTAACATAAATATTATTTAAAAGGTGCAAGGTTCAAACCTTAATTATTGCATCAATTTTTTTTATTAACTTATATATAAAAATGTCACATGGATGTCAACTATTAACTACAAACCTATAAAAAAATAACACATTAACACAATAATATATGACATCTCATTCAAATTAACCACAAGATGACACATCATCTAAATGAACCACAAGATGACATATCATAAAAAAAAAAACTCTCTATTAGTATATAGGGGGATAGATGTATATCACGTGGAACAATAAAAAATATTCAACGAATCACCATATTTTAAGTTCATGTATTAAAAATTTAACATGGTGAAATACCAATAAAATACGAAAGTGACACAAGAAAATTGAATATATTGCTAACTTTACTGATTTTAAACTTGTGTTTTATTCCAATATTTTGAATGCCAACTTAATTTGCCTCATTTTAATTAACTATCTCCACCCATAATCATTTTTTTCAATCATTCAATTACTCATCAATCGATAATCATTTCTTATCTCAATTTATTCCAAATTTAGAGCTATACACTAATAGAAATTAGAAGGCGAGCGGTGTAAGCATAGCAAGGTGTGAGGCTTCACTTCTTCAACACATGTTTTGATAAGTCCGGTTTGATTATCATGTTCCATTTTTACATTTTATTGGTGTTCCATCCTATTGGATGTGGTGGTTCGTTGAATATTTTTTTAGACAAAGTTTAGTATGCAAATTTGTATAGATGCAGAAACTTTAATTTTCAACCAAATTCTATAATTGATGAATGTAATACAAAATTGAGTGGTTCATGGTTCACTTGGCCCGACTAGTTCATGGTTCACCCAGCTCAAATAGGTCATAATTTAGAGTTAAATATTTAGTGTTTAGGGTGTAGTTGGTTGATTTAGAGCAATTTTATAGATTTCCATCTATACAAATTTGCACACTAGACCTACTCTACTTTTTATTATTTCACGTGTCATCCATTCATATTATAAAATATAAAATGGAACACCAATTATAAAACAAGTAATCTCATTCATGATAAGTCATGTAATCATCGTCCTTATTGTTATTCGCTATTAAATTATTTTAATCACCGTTTTCATTAAAGAATTTGAATCAGGAACTCCCTAAAATGATAACACCAGCTCCAATTAAAGTTCCCGTCTTCTTACATTTTATTTTATGTTCTCAATATAAGCTACAGCGAGTGAAGTATTTAAGCCGGAAAAAGAGTGCAACAAAACATGTGAAAAGAAGTAATGGAATTTAGAGCTAATTATGGCCGAATGAAATTGCGGCTGAATGAAATGAATTAATGAATGAAATGAAAGTTTGAATGAAATGATATAGGAATGATCATTCTTATGATTGATATGACCTATGAATGAAATATAAGTATTGATAAATCTGTTTTAAAATTATTATTATTAATTATTAATTATACTTTAATACTAATATTATTATTGATTATTATATATTTTTTTAATATATTATTATTTTTAGCTTTTTAATATGTATTTTTTTTTAAATAATATTTTTTATAATTACAAAAAAAATATTATTACAGTATTGTGCTTATTATAATAATATATAATTTTAGTAAACATATATATGTATATTAATATGATTTTAGTAATTGTTGAAAGTATGAGTTAATAATAACGTTATATATATTTTTAATATTTTTATTATTAATAGTATACTGTATTATTAAATAATAATATTTTTATTTTATTTTTATTAAAATATTATTAAGAATTCACTTTAATTTACATTTTTTGAGATATAATATTATTATTAAAAATTTATATTATTTATATATTTTAATATTATTATATTTAATATGATTATTATTATTATTATTGGAGTTGGTTATTATTTTTATTTTTATTAAATATATTTTTTAATAAAATAATATTATTATTAAATTTTTATTGTTGTTGTTGGTCAGAAAGTAATATTATGAAATGAATGATAATATTTTTTGTGGAAAAAAAAATTCATTTCTCAAAATGTGGAATACATAAACTCCCATGTAAGGAATCATAATTCCTTTATTTTTGGGAATGATCATTTCTAATGGAATTATGATTTCTTCAATAATACATACTAATCAATGTATTTAAAATAGATTAAGGAATAATCATTATATTCCCTATCTATTCCAACATACCAATTACAATATACCAATTATAGTAATTAATTGGATCACAGTTGAATCCAATCTGGAAAATAAAAGCCGTACGACTTTATATATGGATTTATATATAAAAGGAGCAATTAGTGCAATCACGGCTCGTGCATTGGACAAATTGCGAGATGAATTGGTGGTGTAGCGCTAGTCAACTTCTTTGCCTAATCTTCAAGTCTTCACAATTTCAAGTAATACATGTCCCACTTCTCTCAATCAAGTGTTTACCATATTCTATTCTCTGGTATTTTTGTTTGAGTAACATTTTAACTATGTTAAATCAATAATAATATTTATACATAACAGTGAAAAAGTTTGTATGTATCATTTTGAGATAATATACATGTCCCACTTCTTTCAATCAAGTGTTTACCATATTCTAGTTTTGATGGTGTAGTTTTTGTTTAAATAACACTATTTTGAATTAAGTTTATACATGAACTTTATCACTATTAGGTATAAACTCTATCACGATCGTACATAAATATTATGATATTTTTTAAATAGTGATAGTGTTTATGCATAACAGTAAGAATTTATACATAACAGTGATATTAAAAAAAAATAGAGTTCACCGTAAAATTAAGTTCACACAAGTTTGTCGTTTTGTGATTATATTGGGCGGGAGGACTGAAATCATAATATTTGGAAATTTTGATGAATAATTAAATTTTAGGTTTGTTTTAAAATTTTGATAGGATAAGATTGTCGATGAGATAACAAAATTGAGGGTGAGTACTACGTAACAAAATAAATCCTCATAAAGTGTACAGGAAATTGGAATTAATAAGATTTCAAAATTCTTACTTCGATCTGATATTTATCATTATCACTTTCTTATTATTAAAATATTTAGTACTTGAAAAGACTTTTATGAGTATGGTAAAAAATAAAGAGAGAGTCTTGTGTGAAATATTGTACACTAACCTTATGTGCAATCCAAGCTAAAAGGACCAAAAATTAAAAAAACTTCATGTCGCTAAGCTCTAATACGGGTCACCAACAAAAATTCGGAGGTAGCCTATGGGCCCGGGTCGCCAAAAAAAAAACGGGCCAGGGAAAAAGGTTAAAACGCGTCTCATAGGTCAAAACACAAAATCAAATCGCGGCGTCGTTGAAACCGCCGCAATTAACAATCAGAAAATCACATCGCATATCAAAAAATACACATCGTAGATCGAAAAATGCACATCGCGAAGAAGAAATCAAGAAGAAAAGCACCATCATAAGAATGGAAAACTTCGGAAACATGGGAGATTCGGAATTTTGATAGTAACAATAGAAAGCGTAATCAAGTAATTCATCGATTACCGGGTAAAAAAACATATACATACTTAAAAAAAATGTTACTATAGAACATAAACAATTTGTGAAAAAAAAAAAAAAATTAGGAAAACATGTGTGATTATTACTGAATTGTTACTGTATATAACAAAACTTTGTTAGCTCATGAACTTTTAATTATTCTTTGCATATACATAAATCGTATTCTTCAGTATATACAAAAACCGTATTCTTGTATATAAAAAAGCGTGTTACTTCATTAGATTGCGTTTATTGCTTGTTACTACCCATAGTTAATTTTCTATTGTATACTAATATAAATGTTACTCTCTGCGTATACATAAATCGTATTCTTTGATATATAAAAATTTGTGTTCTTGTATATACAAAAACTGTGTTACTTCATTAGATTGCGTTTATTGCTTGTTACTACCCATAGTTAATTTTCTCTCTCAGATACTAATATAAATGTTACTACATAAAAATAAAAAATGAACAATGTGCCCATTATACATTTGGAAGCGTAATCATCGATTTAGAGTACACAACTGAAGAAATAAACACTGATTTTGATGAATACAGTGGTTCATTAATTGGGATGAAAAGAGGGACAGTATGCTTGATGTATGACCTATACCGTAAACATGCACAGTCAAAGGGATTTAGTGTTAGAAAATCAACAACGATTTTGTCTAAAGATGACAACAGGGTATTGACATCCAGTTGTTTGTATGCTTTGTCTTGGTGAAAAGAGATCAAGAAATGAAGAGCAAATTACAACTTTCAAGAGGAAAAAGGTGTGGAATTACTAGAACCAATTGCAAAACTCAAATGAAGGTAAAACTTCTTCAAGATGGATAGTATGAGGTGGTAAAACACCTGAGGAACACAATCATCAATTGACAAGAAGAGAATGAAATCATTTGTGCCGTTCCGAAAGAAGCAATCAAAGAGGAAAAGCAATTGCTATCACGAAATGACATCATCCGGATTAATACCATCCGATTCATACAGAGATATCTATCGTTGAGTCACGGGGAGGATCAAATAGGACACACAATGAAAGACCACGAACTTTGTACACCGCATAAAGATGAAGAACATAGAAGGAGGAGATGCAAAAAATTTTCATGGAACTAATACAAAACCAAGAGGATGAGGAAAATCGGTTCTTTCACAAGTGCATTTCTGATTTTTTCTTAAAAAGCCTATTTTACTATATCTTTATTTATATGAAAATTTGTATTACTATATAGGGGTTCAAATGAATGATGAAGGAAGGATGAAAAATATTTTTTGGAGAGATTCATGATGAAGGAGGATTTTGATTTATTTGGTGATGTGATGGTCTTTGATACAACATCTGAGAACAAATAGATACAATCCGATCTGTGCACCATTTGTTTGGATAAACCATCATTGGAAGAACACAATGTTTTGTACATGCGTTCTTATCCCGAAGCGAGAAAATAGAAACTTTTGAGTGGCTATTTACGATTGTTCGAGAAAATCGATAGGCGAAAAGGACCAACAACAATATTCACTGATCAGGATCAAGCCATTTCAAATGCAATAGAAAAGGTTATAAAAAAATAAATGTCTGACTACAAAGATGTATGTTACTGTATTAACCAATATAGTGTTACTATATATTTATAATTATATTCTTTGTATTTGTCTTTGTTTGGTGTTCCCGAAAAAAGACACAGTGCTCTGTCTATGGCACCAAAAAAGAATCGCAATGAAAGCAAGTTTGCGAATCGAAATGTGATGACACATTCAAAAAGCGTTTAAGAAATGTTTATCGAGGTGTGCTACGGAGGAAGAGTTTGAAAGATGTTGGAAGGACATGATTACAACTTATAGCTTATAGAATAACTCGTATTTTACGAGAATCTACAGTTTGAAAGACAAGTGGTGCACTGCTTTGAGCAAAGACTTCTTCTCTGCAGGATTATTGTCTTCCCAAAGGAGTGAGAGTACAAACAATTCAATCTCTTTCAAGACAAACAAAACAACAAGCTTGGACAGATTTTTGGGGTGTTTTCAACAAAGTAGTAAAAAGCTTGGAGGCGGCCGAATATGAAGATAACTTCAAGAACACAACAAGATCTGACCCGAATCTTCACTACAAATTAATGGAATGGTGAAACACGCTGCTTAAAATATACACACTTTCTCTATACAAAAAAATTGAGCGAGAGTTTCTAAGAAGCATTTCATGCACTTCAACGATTGAAAAGGTTATGGACACAACGATGGTGTATGGTGTAACAAGAAATGATGAGTTACACAATGTCACTTATGATTTTACCATGAAATATGTAGAATGCACTGCAAAAGTTTGAAGAAAGTGGACTACTATGCGAAATTGCTTATCTCGTGACTACACATAAATTACGTAAGCGAGAATACCAAAGACTGTACATAAGGAAAAGATGGACTAAATCTTAAAGTTGGAAGTTTGGAGCGAAACAAGGGCACAAAAGAAAGTTGGAAGGGTGACGGGTTGCATTCCGTTCGTCACGAGATCGTAACAAAAGAGTTATAACCTCATTATAGAAAGTGAAAGGAATCCGGAAGCAAGGAAGATATTAGAGGAAGGTACAACAGGGATTATCTTGCTATCTGAGGCCTTACCATCGGAAAAAGTCCGGAGGTTTCAGATTGATTCTACGAGGGATAACTACACTAGACCCTAAATGCGGGGAAGAAGTCAAAGGATAAAAGGCCATTTCAAAAAGAACAAGAAGAAGAAAAAAAAATTGGAAGGCGAAAAATGGATCGATTATAAAAATAATGAATTTGGATCAAGAACACCAAACCCTCATTTATTATGATATATTCTTATAGTAAAACTGCATGACTTCATTAAAATTCTATAGTTTATTCATGTTTGGACACAATGTGTTACCACATGTTTGCATTTTGTGTTAATTTACACGTGGTTATCAGTGTGTTACTGCATCATATATGTGTGTGTTACCACTTGTGGAAAAGTGTGTTATTGTATGGCTTCATTAAAATTCTACAGTTTATTCATGTCTGGACACAATATGTTACCACATGTTTGCATTTTGTGTTAATTTACATGTGGTTATCAGTGTGTTACTGCATCATATATGTGTGTGTTACCACTTGTGGAAAAGTGTGTTACTGTATGGCTTCATTAAAATTCTATAGTTTATTCATGTCTGGACACAATGTGTTACCACATGTTTGCATTTTGTGTTAATTTACATGTGGTTATCAGTGTGTTACTGCATCATATATGTGTGTGTTACCACTTGTGGAAAAGTGTGTTACTGTATGGCTTCATTAAAAATCACAGAAAACATAAAAACGATAATTACCTAAAGGATTTGTTACTGCACCAGAATCTTCATTAAATGTTATTTGTAAACAAGTTTGTTCTGGTGAGACAGGTTTAAGCGTGTGTTACTATATCACAATAAGAATGTTACTATACTCCAGAAAGAGAACCTATATACCTGTTGCAGGTATATAGTTCATGTTTGTTAAATGATAACATTTCACCCTGGCAGCATAAAAAAAATAAAAAAATAATTATAACATCACTTATAAAAACAGAAAAACCAAAAACAAAAACATATATAACAAAAAGACATGATCTGTTTTTTAAACAAGGAATCAGTCCTTTTAGCTACCAACGTCCCCAACCCAAAAATACTATCATCAACAAAAAGAGATTCATTTAGCCCACTAAAAAATGATCATTTTTTGTCAGAAAAACCAATTTCACCTATCCAAACCACCAAAATATATCAGTCTAAAAACAAAACAAAAACATATAAGTCTAAAAAAGCCCAGAAACCACCGATTCACATACAAAAAACACTAATTCTGGCAAATGCCTTTGCCTAAGATTCTTCCTGCGATTTTCAGCAAGAATTTTTTGCTCATTTTTCTTTTTCAAGGCATCTTCTTCCTTCTCGCGAATCCGTTTCACCAAATCAGGCTTTGCCCATATAAAAATCATACACCTTATCCATGATTTGCTCCTATACACATTCAAATCGGGACATAGCGACCTTTTGCATATCTCACCTCTAAGGCTTGACCTTATATTAGCCTAACAATAAGAAAAAATACACAGTATGAATAGAACATAAAAACCTTAGCCAGAAAAAAAAAAAGCTACAAGTAAGGAAAGAACAGTAACACAACTCCAAGAGGTTGGGCTCTGTATAGGGAATGCCGTCAAAGTGAATCATATGGTGCATCATAAAAATACCACAATCCTTGTTCGATTCAAAGACTGCCATGGAAATTGATGTGTTCAATTTCATACGTTGCCACATCACCGAAGATCGATATGCTTCTTTGTCTTCAGAAACCTAATGATCACCTTATGCTGAAAAAAAAGAAACAAATATTATAATTTAAAAAAAGACAAAAAGACAAAAAGAATAGAAAAATTGACCGACAAACAACACTGACCAGTATATTCACACACTTATCATAGGAAGAAGGATCGACATGCTTCATGTTGTCAAGATACTGAATTTTTTCAACAGAAAAATTCACAACAACACAAGCAAAATGGTTGTGAACAACAAAAAGGGATGAAAATCGCATACAGAGAGAAATAGTATTACTACAAAGACAACAATTGTATTACAAATATAGAAGATATGAATCAAAATAGAATATATATGTTACTACAAGACTAAAAATGTGTTACTACAAAGAATGTAAAAAAAAAGTTACCCGATTCGGATCAATAAGGTTAACATCGTCGGGAACAAAATGACCCGTTGATCGAATGCACTAAGAATTTCTAACTCTTTTTTTCATAGTGTTTTGCCTTGGAAGTTAAAATGTTGTACAATGGGGACTACACAAAAAAATGATGAAAAAAAAAATATATACATATCGGAAAAGAACAAATCACATGAGTAACTGTAAAAAAATAAAAAGTGTTGTTAAAATTATTTACACTACAAGCAAATCTTTGAATACAAAACGAGGCGACTTCAATGCATTAGTAAATTTGGACAAATTAACATTCATCATCATACGAGATGGCATCAACTACAATAACCGAAATCTCAATATTCGGGGGAATCAGTAAGCAAATCATCCCTCGTCACCATATGAAACAAATGCTTACTATCGAAAAAGTACATCAACGCAAAATAGATGCAAAAATTAAGAGATTATAAAACACAAAAATAGGAGATAGATAGAAAAGGGTTTAGCAAAATGTACCCTTATCATTAGAATAATAAAAAGCGTAATCAACAACTTCCTTGGTCATGCGGTACCCAAGTAATCCACTAACAACCCTTTTTTTTTTTTTCATAAATTCAAAAAACATAACCAAAGACCGGTTTTTGACTTCAAACTTATTAAGAAACAACTTAAAAGGATCATCAACCTCGAGTCAACACCACATTCAAAGAAGACAACCCTCTGTACCCATGCCCTCGTCGCCGGTCCTTACGTCGCTCCCCATCTTGACTTTCATTCCTACCTTTCCTAATCTTTCCACCACTAATCTCCCACATCCACTCTAACAAGCTGTCCCCCACTACTCACCTCACTATTCCCCGCGATCAAAGCTCTACTTGAAAGAAAAAGAATTATCCTCACCATCCTTATCAGCATCATCATCCTTGTCAACACCTGCTCCAGCCTCATCCTTCTCATCTTCCTTATCCAAATCGGTTGCATCCTCAGCCTTGCCCCGTGCAACATGAGTAAAGGGATTATCAGGAAAGAGCTCAAAACTAGGCATCCCCTCAACAAGCTCTCTAGCACGATGGAAGGTAAGACAAATATCATCAACAATCTCCCATACAGTACTGTCGTCCGAATTGAACTGAGAATCAGGCGCAACTTCTACAGGATTATCAGCTTGACACGGAACACGCCCAAAAGACTTCTTTAATGAAATCAATTTTGACATGTAGAACCCAGACATTGCAGAAATGTCCTTCATCATGTAATCTAATATAGAACCAGGATCCTACATAAAAAAATGAGGGGGAAATGTGTTACTACAATATATTTCAGTGTGTTACTACAATATATTTCAGTGTGTTACTAGGTAAAATAACATGTTGCAGATAAAACAAAGAGAACAAACCTTGCTGTCCAAAGAAGACTGGCTAAAAAATCCTTTAAAACCAGTAGTATCCTTTGACTGCCCATTCACAGTAACGGGATACACGTCCTCTACAATATCACCATCACCGTGACACCGCATCTTCTCTTGAGAACACCGAATCTGCATCTTCTCATCTGTCCAGTGTTGAATGAGAGGAATACTAGATGGTTCAGCAATAACCCGCCATTTAGTCCTGTGCATGTAGGCAATTTGAAGAATGAGCAAACATCCAGTAACATTGTTAACACCATTGGTGTTAACAGCTTCAACGGCATCGCACAACTCCTCAAAGACAAACGAACACCAATCAAGCTTCGGGATCATTAACATATCCTCCAGCGACTTCAAAACACCACTGCACAGAAGATGATTCGCAACAGGGGCAAATAAGGATGATATCGTGTAGTACACAAACAACCGCTTAAAATCATCACCCCCATCTTTCATCTTTTCGAACAACTTAACCAAAGATGACAACTTCCCAGCGATAGGCAGACCATATTCATGATTGAACTTATCAGCAAGAGACCACCTCTCGCCCCTAGAGTAAGTAATAACATCGGACCACAGGTTCCTAGGGATCATGAAGATGTCGACACATCATCGGGGTCAACGAAACTACGGTTCCTACCAACACCGAACATCCAACTACTATGATTAAAACTATTAACCGCCAACGCGAAGCAACTTATAATCAACTAGCTTAGACAACTTGATTCAACAAACCACCAAACCCTATACTTCGGACATCATCCTTTTGCTTTTCACTTAGATTATTTATCAAGTCAAACAACCCTTTTGGCCTACCATGAGGAGTGAACTCCCTGTAACAAAAGTGGGCAACATTAAAACAAACACAGTAACACAGTATCACACTTAAAAAGAAATATCATGAAAGCCATACTTGAAAAAATATCATCATCTACAGTATTATGAAAAGAACATACATACTTTTAAAAAACAAAACACAGTAACACACCTAAAAAAAAGAAGATTATACCTCGTTTTAGGAACTTTAATGTCATCATCAACAATATCAGATCCTTTTTTTTGTTTCTTTTTAACATCTCCTCTTTTTCCCACAGGAGAATCTCTTGCCCTCTTCCCTCGTTTTCCACCACCAGAATGCCCACCAAATTCTAGAAAAAGAACAGGAGAACTATCTTCCTTTCCTTCACCCATTGTATAAACTACAAAAAAAAAAAGACAAAAATATAAGTGTTGCTACATAAAGAACATATTGGAATAACACATATTACTATATTAAAAACATAGATTTGTTACCAGTGGAAAAAATAAAACATTAAATGTTCTTAAAAAATAGACAAATTCTTAACTCATCAGATATAAACATGAATATTAATATATAATAGACAATATGCATTTGCTACTGCATACAAATGAATATGTTACTGCATACAAATATAAGTGTTACTACAAAAACATTGTATATGTTACTACATGCCTAAAATTCAAAAAACACAACCAAAGAGGAATTTGTTACCACTGGAAAAAATAAAACATTAATGTTCTTAAAAAATAGACAAATACTTAACTATTGTATATAAACATGAATGTTAATATATAATAGACAATATGCATTTGCTACTGCATACAAATTAATGTGTTACTGCATACAAATATGAGTGTTACTACAAAAACATTATATATGTTACTACATGCCTAAAATTCAAAGAACAAAACCAGCCGCGAAATTCAAATAGAAAACACAAAACAGCACAGAAAAAAACAAAAACCTGGAAATCAAACACAACATAAAACAACAAAAAAATATGAATAAAAACAAAAAAAGCCAGAAAATCGTATAAAAGACTATCAAATATATGAGCAAAAAACTTACATAAAAACACATCAAAACACTCTACATAAACCACCAGGAGAACAGAATAACAGAAACGAACCTAGGGTTTAAAAGACGAAAATAAATTTATAGAAAACCTAGGGTTTTTAAAACGAAACACAGTAAAACTACACATTATGATCGAAAATACGGCATACACGCATACATAAAAAGTCGTATACAAAAACTCCTTCGAAAACTTACATTATCAGTTCAAAAACTCCTTCGAAAACACAATCCTCATCTAAAAATCCTCTCCTATACTAAGACGACACAACCGTAACACGAAGAAACCGGCGACGAAGAAAAAACGGTAGAAAACCGTCTATCGTGTCCTTCGAAATCGGAAGAGAAACCAGGAGCGCGAAAACCAAGAGAGAGAAAAAAACGAGAAGACAAAACGGATGACACGAAATTTTTTGAAAAAACGGTATTTTTTTAATTAAACCCGCGGGTCCAACCGAATCCGACCCGAACCGGTTACCCGCGAGAACAAAAGGCCCGCTAGCATTTAAGCCCAAAAACACTCAAATTGCACATAAGACTTGTGTGCAATATTGCATACAAGTTTTTGTCAAAAATAAAATGTGTGTATGTTAAATTCATCATTCACTTGAATTAGAATCTCTCTATATGGACAAAAATTTATATGCAATATTTCACATATTTGAGATATGTGCAATTCACTCTATCTCATACCTGCTTTTTGCTTTGTTTCTTCCTTCGCGCCATCCCACCCGCTTTCACCATGTTTCTTCCCACATTTTTTTTCTTCTTTTTACGGAAGTTCTCGGTTCTTTTATTCTTCTACCCGTACTTACATTCTCATTTTCCTTGCTCCATTGCGTTTTTACACGGCCATTTTTCATTATCTTCTTTGTTCTTGAAATGTTTATTTTTCACTGTTAAAAGTTAATTTTTTTTCTTTTCATATTGTTCTTTAAACTTGATGATATTCATGTTTTAAATTGTTGTTCATACCTTTAAATCTAAGTATTTTCTTCGTGTTTTTTTAGTAATGCGTAATAATGTATGTGTGCTATATAGTATTATGTGTATACCCTTGTGTTACCATATGAACAACCATGTGTTACATATGAAGATTAGTGTGTTATCCTATGTTATAACAAGTGTTATGTATGACATGTATAATTTTAATATAATTATGTTGTAACACTACTTGTTTTTGTAGTAACATACTATTGCGATTATTTTGTAATTTTTAGAATCATTCATATTATTATTATTTTTTTGGCTAATTTTTTTACTTTTTTTTGGGGGGCTTTAATACTTAGTGTGGTGACTCTTTTTAAAAATGTTTTATATGCGTCGTTTATCATTTATGGTCTAATCTCTTTGTAACATGGTGTAACAGAGCCACAGTTACAATTCTGTTAGGGGTTGTCCAGTGATTTCTCATCCTGAGCCATTTTCCTTGATTCTTCATTCTAATCCTGCATTTCTTCTCATTGTAATTCTCCTATCATGGGACTCTGCCATATTATATTCATCACTCTTCACATAACACTAAATTATCAAAATTACACTTTCTTGCAGATTCAGATCCTTGCTACAGTAAGCTTGTGGTATGTGTTGCTCAGGTATGGGTGCTTTTCGGTGCGAATCAGAATCGATTGATTTGATTGCGGGATTCATAGATTTTTAATTTTTTAGGATACGATACGGCGAGGATACATCAATTTTCTTTTAATTTAATTATATATATCGCCTGTAATAATATTAAAAAAATTACAACTATTATATATAACACATGTAATAATATCAAGAGTATTTAAAACACATGTACTAATATCAAGTAATTAATCCCATAAGTAACAAAACAACAATTAAATCAAATATCATCAACCTACACAAGCCATAAATCATAATAAAAAATTAATAAATTTTAATATTTAATAAGTTTTAGAGTGTGTCCTTCAAATTATTAGTAATTTTTAATTTTTACAAAAAAAACCTCCAAAATTTAATAAATTTTACATAAAACCCCGATACGTATCCGATACGCGTATTCTTGGAACAGGATACGCGTACCCGATAGTAAAAAAATAAAAATAAAATAGGGATTCACCCCGTGGCGAATCGGTGCGAATCCCACCAAGCTATTCCGATATTGCATACTTTTAATTTTTGAAGAATCCGTGCATTAGAGCTTGTGGTCATGAAGATCACAATTAAGAAAGGAAATATGTCAATTGGTGAATATGTCCTTCAATTGGAAGGACTGTGGACAGACTTTATATTGTTGGTCATTCATTAACTGATAATGATTTGGTTATGTATCTTCTTAGTGGTCAGATCAGAATATGATGCAGTAGTGGTGACTCATATGGCTTGGGAGCATAGTGACACGGTTTTGATTCAACATTATAATGACCATATTTTATTTGGTATTTGAAAGTAATTATTATAATAATAATTAATTTCATATGAGTTATTTAATAATAATAACTATCCACACATGAAGTGGATAAGTTTTAGGAGGGAAGTTGATTAATTTTCAGGATAAAAAAATAAAATAAAAGATTTGATTATGTCACATTAAGAAATGACTGAATTATCGGTATCCACAATTTTCTCCGTTTTTAAGTTCTCTCATGCAGAAAAACAAAAATTTGAGAAATAATTTTCCATTCATTATAGGCTTCACGTATATATACAATCAAAGGGCATTTAACATATCGTGGAATATGAATCAATTCGTGAATAAATTCACGTGATTGAATTATGACAATGAGGATCACAATATGTACGAAGGATTCAACGGGGTTCGATTTCTTCCGCTGCAAATTCTGGATTTAGAGGTTAGTGATTTCTAACCATTTTGTTCTAATATTACTTTTAATGAAGGCCCTAATACCCTTGTTGTACATAGAGGGCTTTCGCAGGTGCAAAATAATTTCAAAAAATGAAAAAATGACTTCGGAGGGACAATGCCCTAGCTCGTTATTTAGCAAGAAGATTTTAGCCCTTGTTATATAACGAGGGCTTCACGAGGTATAATTGAGTTTCAACTAGATCTTTAGCGAGGGTATATGCCCTCGTTAAATAGTAAGGATAATATAGACTTCATGAAATAGCGTACAAATTTTCTCCTCCCTAACGTTAGCACTATATTTGTCAACTGATTCGACGCATAATAAGCTCTCACTATTATATTTTGGTGAGGACTTATCCGCACTATTGCCCTCATTGATAGGATTTTTTGGGAATGATCAACTAGAACCAAAAAACCAAGAACGCTGTGGGTAAATTTTTTATAAAATAATATTCACTACAAAAAAAAAACGCGTTTTAGAGACGGTTTTAGAGACGGAAAAACCGACTCAAAATCCTTGTTGAGACGGTTTTGCGACGGTTTTTTTTTCGTCCCTAAATCAGGCTTCTCATATTTAGAGACGGTTTTTTGAAATTCCGTCTCAAATCTGAGACGGTTCAAGCTGTCTCAAATTTGAGATGGTTTAAACCGTCGAAAAATTGATCCGATCCAAATCGGTTCAAATTTGAGATTTAAAATTTCGAATCTCAAAACCTGAATTTAAGAAGAAAAAAAAAGGTCAAATTTGAGACGGATTTGAGACGAAATTTTCCATCTCAAAACCTGAATTTCTGAAGAAAAAAAAGTGGCTTGAGTGGGTTCGAACCCGCACCACTAGAGCGCCTAAGCGGGCGTTGAACCACAAGAGCAACGAACCATTTAACATTAACACTGAACCCCTTTATACATAAACCTTGTGAAGACTCACATAATATATAGTCAATTTTGCTCCTGAGAGGGATCGAACCCGCATCGGTTGGGCGCCGGGGCAGACGCTCAACCACTTGGACACTTGACTTTATTCGATTATTTTACAACATTAATTGTATATGTACACAAATTAAATCATTTTTAAAAAATAAAAAATTGAATCAATTTTTTCCATATATGTAATTTAATTGATTAATTTCAAACCTTTTAAAATTATAATTTTTTTTTATTATTTATAATTTCTAATTAAATTATGTTATATTATTTTAAAATTTGTATTTCTAATTAAGTTACCTCAAAATTTCAAATTATCTTCCAATTTAAACTATTTTTTTTATTTATATAACTTTAAATATTATAGTCTAAAATTATAATTAATTTTTTATTATTTATAAATTCTAATTAAATTATGTTTTATTATTTTAAAATTTGTATTTCTAATTATTTTACCTCAAAATTTTAAATTATATTCCAATTTAAATTATTTTTTATTTATTTATTTAACCTTTAAAAATTATAATTATTTTTTTATTATTTATAAATTCTAATTAAATTATGTTATATTATTTTAAATTTTGTATTTCTAATTAAGTTACCTCAAAATTTCAAATTATCTTCCAATTTAAACTATTTTTTTTATTTATATAACCTTTAAATATTATAGTCTAAAATTATAATTAATTTTTTATTATTTATAAATTCTAATTAAATTATGTTATATTATTTTAAAATTTGTATTTCTAATTATTTTACCTCAAAATTTTAAATTATATTCCAATTTAAATTAATTTTTTATTTATTTAACCTTTAAAAATTATAATAATTTTTTTATTATTTATAAATTCTAATTAAATTATGTTATATTATTTTCAAATTTGTATTTCTAATTACGTTACCTCAAAATTTCAAATTATCTTTCAATTTAAATTAATTTTTTTATTTATATAACCTTAAATACATATTAAAATTATAATTATTTTTTATTATTTATAAATTTTAATTAAATTATGTTATATTATTTTAAATTTTATTTCTAATTATCTTACCTCAAAATTTCAAATTAATTTTCAATTTAAATTTTCTTTATTTATAAAATTTGAGATGGCTTTACCGTCTCTAAATCGATTTCAAATTTGAGACGGAAAAATCGTCTCAAATCCGTTTCAAATTGACCCGACAAGTTTGAGACGGTTTTTTCCGTCTCAATTAAGAATCAAAATGACGGCGTTTTATGCTTGGTCAAATTTCCGTCTCAAAACCGTCGCAATTTGAGACGAAAATAAAAATCGTCGCAAATTTGATCAATTTTGACCGTTTGACTGTTTCCATCTCAAATTCGTCTCAAAACCGTCGCAAATTTTCCGTCTCTAAAACGCGTCTTTTTTGTAGTGATTGTTTTTTTTTTGTTAAACAGAAAGAAGTTTGGCACGGGAGTTGCACCTATCGAGAAGGTCATCCATAAAATTTGAAGGCTCAACCCAACAATGAGGGCTCTCAAAATGACAAGAGTTCCTAACCAAAGAATGTGCCACCAAATTGATATTTCGATAGGAGTTTTTGAGAATGATCAACTAGATCCGAAAAGCCAGAAAACCAAGAACGCTACGGTTAATTTTTTATAAAATAATATTATTTTTTTTAAATAGAAATAAGTTAGACGCAAGAGTTGCACCTATTGGGAAGGTAATGTAGAAGTTCTGAAGCTCGATCTAACAATGAGGGCTCTCAAAATGAAGTTAATCAAGAAGACTCGACCTAATAATGAGGCTCTCAAAATAACTAACCCATAATGATTATGAGCCCTTAAAATCATCTTTCCTTTCTCAACATAATCGCCAAATCAGAGTCTTGGAGAGTGTATGTATTCTTTCATTGAATATGAAATGTATTATTAAACTGATTTGAAATGTGTTATTAAAGTGGATCTTGTCTTGTGGGAGTGAATTTCGTTCTTAATTAAAAAAATTATTAAACTGATTTGAAATGTTTTATTAAAGTGGATCTTATGGGAGTGAATTTTGTTCTTAATTAAAAAAATGGGAAAAAAATCGTGAACGGCAGGATTCGAACCTGCGCGGGCAGAGACCACATGATTTCTAGTCATGCCCGATAACCACTCCGGCACATCCACCTGATAGAAAAATTCTGTGCATGAGTTGTTTATAAATGGAAAATATTGTAAAACATGATATTGTGTATGAAAAAAGTAAAAAAATCATTATTTTTATCTTATGTTTGAGTAATCTTGAAAGAATATTCTTGCAAAATTCCAAAACGACTTTATTTATACGGCCTTTTGGGTTCTTTCCCTCTTTTCTATTCCCACAATGGTTATAAGATTAATTGTAGCAATAGCATATAAATAAGAGTGAGTCTCATGTGCACTTGGGTGTACCGTCATCGTGCACTTATAGTATATTTTAGAAGCGTGTAATTATTCCAAACAGAAGCATGCAACTATGTTCCCATATTAAAAGTTGCACTTTTCTATGTAAATAAATCGCACTTTTCAACATAACAAATTGCACGCTTCTAAAATGCACTATGAGTACGCGGTGCACCCGGGTGCATGCAAGACCTAACCTATAGATAAAGTTAAAGTAACCTTTGAAGGAATTGATTCCTGATCAATTTAGAGGCACACTTGCATGAGACGGTCTCACGATGAGACGAAACATAAATTAGATATTGACGTTTTAACACTTTGAAAGAGGAGTGTGTTATTTATGCTAAGTTGTACACATGAGACTGTCTCATATAAATTTTTATCATTAATTAATTATGTACTGGCTACTTAATTAATCATGTTTTTGAAATGTCTTCACTCTCAACTTGGATTACATCAATTTGGCTGTCAAGTTGCCCTACTTACATGACAGAAATGAACTATAGGTAGATCTGGGGATTAATATTTATTTAATTAGATTTTTATTGGAGCTATAAACTAGCATCATTACTAATTAATGCTACATATTGCCACCCCATTGACAGGCCGATATTCTTGAATGCTGTGAGAAGGAAGCCTCCCTGAGATAATATTTACCCATTTCTCACCAATAAATGCAATAAAATAATAATGTAATAAAGAAAATCATATTATCACACTTTTAATTATATCAACCCTTAATTAATTACCTGAATATGACACTATATACACATTAAATGTGGATTATTAATTTAAAAATAGATTTGCATTTTATTTAGGTGGATAGTTGAGTTTGCAAATTGCAATTACTCCAATCTTAATGTTGTGATATTTAATTTTCGAATTTCTACGGTAAAAAATGGTCATATGCCTTTAAAAATGGTTTAATTTCATACTTACAAATAATGTCGTAATATGGTTAAGTTGTTTTAAGTTTATTAAATTATATATTTTGAATATTTCAATTATTTCGATTTTACAAAACCCGGTTTGAAATATATGATCACGAATAATCGATATAATATTTAATTGACATAATGCATCCCTAATTGGAATTGAACTATCAATTTTTATTTGTAACGTTTTTTATTTTAAAAAGTAAAATCATTTTGAAGGCCCCTAAAATTGCTTATTTTGTTTTAAAATGAAAAATAATTTTTTATTTTATAAAACTCATTTTTTTTTGTTAAACAAAATTAATAATTTAAAATTTTTTTAAAACAAAAAAAAAAACTTTAGGAGTCTTTTGGTGCATTATACCCATTTAATTTGCCACATATTAGTATGTTATCGACATGAAAACATAATAACAAAACAAAGAAATTTATTTCCGACCCACATATATATAATAAATGTTTAAAATGAAGAAAAGTACTAGTACTATAATATTGGTAGTGACTTAACTTTGTATCCATTTTGTGGAAAAGCAATATGCAAAAGCCTAACATGGCCCCTCTCGTGCTAGATGAGCTTCTATGCATTTTCTACTAAACATTTTGCATTTATTAACACCAAAGTCAACGAATTTCTGAGCTAATATTAACACACTGCTGGATCATGCACTAAAAACAATAAGTCAACGAGTTTTAAATTTTATAAGATATATATACATTCATGGTCGATAGATAGTATAAATTAATATTGATGGTTGATAAGGTGAAAGATTTTATTTTCCTGTAAAAGAAAAGGGTAAAAATAATTATCCAAAATTTCATCTTCTCCGTGTTATTAATGCTTCCTAATATCAAATTAGATTTGATTTCTTCTAGATCTTATCGTTTTACGCTAACTTAAAAAAAGAAAATACAACTTAATATTAAGATCTTCGTAATATTCAATTTAAAAATAAAAATAAAAATCATATATGCATTTTCTCATGATCAACGTAGATTTGATTTCTTCTAGATCTTATCGTTTTACGCTAACTTAAAAAAAGAAAATACAACTTAATATTAAGATCTTCCTAATATTCAATTTAAAAATAAAAATAAAAATCATATATGCATGAAACATGATCAACGTACTAGAACGAACCAATAACCAGAAGTAGTATATATAGTACTATGTAAGTACCTAGCTAAAATATACTACCAATTAATTTGTTATTTTATTTTTGCTGTTATATGTGAAATATGGACAGTTACAATAAACCCTCTTATGTCTTAAAAAGCAAAAAAAAAAATGTATTAGGAGGTTTCATGCATGAAACATGATAATATCTTACAAATTCTTTTATACTTTTAAAGCTTGAATATTAAGAAAACACATAAAAAATACAACAATGAGACGATTTCATGTAAAAGAATAAGATACAATTCATAATACGATTAATTGCAAAGTAATAATAAATCACATACTATCACGTGTTTTTCACTTCTCCAATTTGATACATGTTTTTTTCAATTATAATTTTATCAATGAAATTTTCGGACAATTTATTGATGATGTAACAGCTGGAAATCTTTGGAAAAGTTACAAGGAAATCTCTACCTTTTGATATTGTATTAGCTTAATCTCTACATAAAATGATCATGCGATACAATGTAATAATTAAAAAAAAAGTGATTAGGTTTCCAAAAAAAAAAATTGTGACTAAACTGGAAAAAAAAAAATCACGATGAAATTAAAAATATCCTGAGACTTCTTAAATTAATCCCTCGTAATATGAAGAAGTTACTGATAACCCCGCATAGAATGAACATAGAGGCGTCAAACCTAAAAGTGAAAATGTTGACTTAACTATTTTGATTTATTTTTTTCTTTTATTACTATTATTTAAGAAATGAGTGAAAAAAAGAGAGGAAGGTGGGACGCGGTGGTACAACTTAACAAAGCACATGCACACTCCGTGGGTGGCGTCAACACATCCTAATACTATGGCCCCACCGCCTCGAATTAAATATTATCTTAAAATATTTCATGAATTTCCTTTTTTTTGTATTTATTCATTTTATATAAAGATAATAACAATAATATTAATAACTTTGAAAACTAAAACCCCTCTTAAAAGTTTTAACCTGTAAGTAGAAACTAGAAAACAAACATGGGCATGTGACTGACCCCCACCGAGACCTCCACCGTTTTCAAATTTTCTCTCTCATATTTCTTTTTTCCTTGAGAAAAACAAACAACATTCCTTTTGTTTTTGGACACATGTGATGCTGGAAAATAATAATAACGCTAATTTGTTTTGCTAATCAACAATAGTACAATGATTTTACTTTAATTAAACGAAATTCAAATTTGCATACTATTCCTACAGTGATGGTTTTGTTACACTAATTAAGCTGTCATGCTAAATATACCATAATTAGCTAACAATAAGGATATTTTTTTAGAAAATGCAAGGAACATTATTTGATTGAAGAGATTGTCAACCCTTGTTGTGCTATCCAAATTTACACAATATATTGTCAATTCTCATACATTTTTATATAAAGTATGTATCATGAAACCCATAAGACGAGTTCTACTATTAAATTTAAAAATAAAATAAAATTTTATTTTTAAGTGATACTTCCTCCGATTTGTAAAGTTTGTAGCTTTTGAACTTTTTTTTTTTAAATATTGATTGTGTTATTTTTTTTTTTTCTTCACATTTTGCACTAATTTCTCTTACCAACAATTAATTGATATCTCGTATTTTGCTGATTAATTGAGAAAAAACTATGTTCCATTGTTCTACACAAAATGCAAAAAACAATGGACTTTACAAAACGGAAAGAGTGGCAAATTACCATTAATTTTACTTATTTTCACCCAATGCGAAAAAGATCAAGTCTTGTATGTATTCAGGTACACTGTGTATTTATAATGTATTTTATAATAATACAAATTATCAACACTTAACCGTCAACTATTAATAAGAAAAAATAATTGCACAGTTCAGTATAAATAAATTATATTTTTAAATATAATAACAAATTGCATGTAATTAAAAACACTATAAATATAATGTGTACCTAAACGCACATGAGATCCCTGCGAAAAAAGATCAATATTTGAGGTTAAAAGGAAAAAAAAAGTGGCGCACCCTTTACCAATTGAGAAAAAAAACTTTTATAGGCGCGATTAAATGCTTTATGAAATTCGGTTATATAAATATCATTTATTACATATAAAAACTCTCATCATTATGTATAAAAACTATCATCATTTGTGAACAAAAAAACAATCATTTTTTTTAAAAATGTTTTATATTTTTAAACAGTGAAATTTTTTGTACATAACAGTGATAGTTTTTACACATAACAATGATAGAGTTCATGTGTGAACTTGATTCACATTAGTGTTACTCTTACCAATTACCACTAGTAATTCCCATGTTCTCATTTCCCCCATTATTACCTCCCTAATTAAATTCAAATTCCCAAAACACACAAGTTGAAAATCTTTCCCTCTAATACTTTTACACCAACTGTAAATCAATCAAGCCAAAATCTTGACTTCCCTAATTTCAAACAATATTTCATTTCATTAAAAATAAAGTCTAAAGATATCCAGCCACAGCGCTGTAGCGCACTTTAAATACGCGGTAGCCATCATTCCCTTCACTCTTCTTCCAATCACCCCACCCCTCTTTCTTCTTCATAACAAACTCCAAATCACAGAATCATTAAACATAATAATGCCGCTGAAATTAGCGGTGGTTCTGTTTCTCTGTTTCGCCATTGCTGCTGCTGATTCGCCCTACAGATTCTTCAATTGGAACGTCACTTACGGCACAATTTACCCCCTCGGTGTCCCGCAACAGGTATTTATTCACTTTCCAGTAAATCGTCGATTGTTTTCAAATTTAGGCGCTGAATGTGTCGATTTTGTGTATAATGAAGAGGTTTTTTGATTTCCGTATGTTGATTTTGATGGATCAGGGGATTTTGATTAACGGACAGTTTCCAGGGCCTGAAATTTATTCAGTCACGAATGATAATGTCATTGTGAATGTGTTTAACAGCTTAACCGAGCCTTTTCTCATTCACTGGTAACACTCTCGATCCACATTCATAAATAAATTTATCAAATCTGCTGTTTTTTTTTTTCCAAAAATTGAAAAGCATTTTTGTATTTTTTGTATGGGTGTTCTTTTAACAAACAAGCTAGATCAAGCTTTATTTTGTTACTGAATTGAGCGAAATGACGATTCTGCCCCCGTCACGTTTTCCTTTTCCTTATTCGGGTTTTTATTCTCTTTTTACTTGCGTTTACTTTATAGACCTGTTAATATGATAGTTTCTGACATCTATCTGATGTATAAAATTCTCATTTAATTAAATTGACAAGGAAAATTATTTGGTAAATATGTAATTTGATCTGACTTTATAATTATCACGTACAATTATTTTCACCTGCTAAAAGAAAAGTAGGGGGATGCCTTTTCAATAATTGCACCATCGATACTTAGATCTAATTTATGGTTGTCTCTTTTATGCATTCAACTGAAACGTGTATTCTCAGTGCATTTTAAAAATATACAATTTATTATATTGAGATTAAATTTATTATACTGAAATGTACAAGTTCAATTTAATTATTAATATAAAAAAATAGTTTAACGATTCAACGTAAATAAATTGCATATTTTTAAAATATACTATGAGTGTACTTGGATGCACATGAGATCTACTCTTAATTTATTTTATTAAAACTATGGTTATGTCACATATATATACACAAATTTCTAAATGATTTTAAACACTGGTTAATCCAGCTATTAATATTTGTCTAAAACAAGTATGAAATTCTAAACCCTGGTTAGTGCGAATAGTGGGAAAAAAAACCACATGGGTCTGTCACATCATAATTTTGTCAAAAAGTAGCACTTTTTTGTTAACTATGAGTATAATCTACACCCACTTGGGAGATCTAGTGCTGCTTCCAGAAACAATAATTTAAATTAAGTACAAAATAATTCATGTAATTTTTTCTATTCTAATATAACATTAATTACCGGATTGATATATAGTGATGCATGTGACATTGAAATGATCTATTTAATCCCATTTAATAATTTGATATCATTTATAGCTGTGTCACATGTATAGGATATTTATCTCGATTCAAATAACATTTAATTAAATAAGGGTGTAGCACCGATCTTGATTTATTATTCATAAAAATGAGGTTTGCTATTTATAGATGAATTTGTTGGCATCTGCTGTAAGAAAATTAGGAGTGGCGGCATAAAGCTGGATGCATTATATCTTGAATCTTCTTCCACCATTTTTATTTCACTGGATTTTTGCTGCTTATATTCCTTCAGAATTGCCATCTGTAATTCTTAAATTATTCCTTGCGATATACAAAACAAGATAAACAATTGATCTGCATTTATGTACCAAGACATTTTTGTAAAAGTTTTGCCCCATTCGTCCAAAAAAATATTCATGATTTTCATTCCAAATTATATTCCTTCTATATTAGAAATGTGTAAATTATTGAAAATATTTATATTTTTTGACCACAATTTATTATTATCATTGTTTTCTTAATTTAATAAGTAAGGATATATCAGAAATTTTATAGATAAAATTTAAAATTTAAAGCACAATAAATATTTTTTTATTAAATTGTGTGAATCTTCAAACATGGATATTTTGTATATTGATGCAAACATGACTATTTTTGTGTAACGGTAAAAGTAACAGTTTACCCTGCAAGTTAGACCGATCAAAAAAATTGATTATAAATCTTACAGTATAAATTAAACACATTTAATTTAAACTCTTCATTAGACATTGATTCGGGTTCTTGTGAGTATTTTTGCCTATAAAATAGGAGTGGGGTCCAAAATAGGAGAAATTCGTACGAAGATGGTGTGATTGGGACAACATGCCCAATTCCCCCGGGGCAAAACTTCACATATATTCTTCAAATGAAGGATCAAATTGGTAGCTTCTTCTACTTCCCATCATTGGCCTTCCACAAAGCTGCTGGTGGTTTTGGAGGCATTAGGATCTTAAGCCGACCCCTAATCCCCGTCCCGTTTGATCCTCCTACCGATGGTTTCACTCTCCTCGTTGGAGATTGGTACAAGAAAAATCACACCGTAAGTTTCTTCCCCTTTTCCGCTTTCCATAGTATGTTACAGCTCAGATCAAGTGCATTTTTTAATGGTATTAATTGTTTTACCAAAATGTATTAGTTGTTTTATCAAGCGTTGCTCTTAACTTATTACATGCGTGTGGTTATTACATATTTATGCAAAAGGGCAAGGATAGATTGGTAACTGCATTCTGCATCATGCATGGTACCTTGAATTTTTTGAATTAAATGGAATTGGAAAAGTACAAAAGAGAATATATTTTTACTTTTTCCCACGTTTATGTGTTGTATGCTAGCTCATGGTGGAGAGGGAATTTTGGTTTTCAATAATATTTGGGGAAATGGGCTCTAATATTTGCAGTGTCGGCAGTGGGCCCATCTACTAAAAGATAATGAATGCTGCCAGACTATCACCTCTAACATCGCTTTCTTCTTTTTGGGCCTGAGACGTCAACGTTTGGGCAATATTTTTATGCTGGGCCTACGAGTTTATTGTTTGCTGACAAAAAAAAGTTTTTTTGTCCCATAACTTTTCTCTAATCTATTTTTGGTCCTAAAAAATTTAACTATCCAATTTTGTTCCCATAACTTTTGTATTTGTCCAATTTTGGTCCTATTTAACTAAAACAACGTCGTTTTCAATAAAAAATTGGGGATTTCAGATTGGGCGTGTGACCAAAAATGACCAATTTTTTTATCGAAAACGACGTCGTTTTAGTTAAATAGGACCAAAATTGGACAAACACAAAAGTTATGAGACCAAAATTGAATAGTTAAATTTTTTGGGACCAAAATTTAATTACAGGAAAGTTATCGGACAAAAAAACTTTTTTTCTCATTGTTTGCTTCTTACTCCTTTTAATCCTTGCCTAACAATTTAGCTTCCTTTTTTAAATTAATAAAATAAAAATATAATGAAATATTTTTTGTTACAATTGATTTATGTGAATGTGTAAAACCAACATAAATATTGAACTTGGTGTTGGTAGAAAATGATACTATTGTAAATTTGATGACATATTTTTGAGTCATGTTCAATAATTTGGGTGTATGGGTGATTTGAGAAAATGTAAACAACCTATTTAATAGAATACATACACTTATTTTTATCGTCTCATAATCGAATTACTTAACCTTGCTTTCAATTAAGGCGAAGACAAAAGTGAATTATATAAGCAGATTTTAAATTTGTTAATCTGTTTACTTCCTATTTTTTTCTTTTTAATAACTCGATATCCGGCCTAAAAACTAACTATAATATCTTGCTGACGTGGCGTTGATCATGCCTTTTATAGGTCTTGAAGGGAATTCTTGATGGGGGCAAGAAATTGCCTTTCCCTGATGGAGTTCTGATTAATGGCCGTGGCCCAAATGGTTACTCATTCACTGTTCAACAAGGTATTACTAGTTTTTTTTACTATATATAGTGATAGTATTAATTGTTTCATTAAAAAGTATTAGTTGTTTTATTATAAAGTGATAGTTGTAAAACAGTTGTATAGTGCAACTGTTTAACACAAGATCAACTCTATATTAATGTTAAGACTATACCAGAAACAGGAAAATAAATGTAATCAAATGTAACAGGGAAAACGTACCGGCTCAGGATATGCAACGTCGGATTGCAAAACTCGCTAAACTTTCGCATTCAAGGACACAAGATGAAAGTCGTCGAGATAGAAGGAACACACACGATGCAGATTAGTTACTCGTCCCTCGATATTCACCTCGGACAATGCATGTCAGTACTCATAACAGCAGATCAACCTCCTCAGGACTACTACCTTGTAGTGTCGACTCGTTTCACTAGCACGGTTCTCAGCACAACTGGCTTTCTTCGTTATGCAAACTCTAACAGCCCCGCCTCGGGCCAACTACCTGGTGGACCAACCACTCAGATCGATTGGTCTCTCAACCAGGCCCGTTCTTTTAGGTACATCTCTCTTTCTTTCTCCATTAAACACAATGATCCAAGTTTTTTGTCTTAAATTAAGAAAGGAACTTCAATGACCTTGATTCGACGAAGTTTTATGGTGAACTCGATAATACTGTTTAACATACAAAGTAATACCTTTTAGCTCACGAAGTATCACTATTAAGTAATTTTGAGAAGAATAGCACAAAAACAAATATTTTTATACACTGATAACTTTGTATGCTAAAATGTGATACTTCATATGCTAAAAAAGGGTACTTCATCTGTTCCGATTTAACTGTTGGTTTTTGGTCTTTCACATAGCTTAAGAAGATCATTCAAAGTTGGATAAAATGTTTAATTTTTCTTGAAAAACCAAAAGCAACCTATATTTTGTAACAAATATTTCTCTAAAACGAAAGTTAAATTTGAAATGAGGGGTATTACTTTGAAAAACAGAGTGCATATGAAACTGGTTCACAAAAACCCTACTCTTAAATTAATTATTCGGTACTTTGAATTTCAGGACTAATCTCTCGGCTAGTGGTCCAAGGCCGAACCCCCAAGGTTCATACCACTACGGGATGATAAACACTACGAAAACTATAAGGCTTGCTAGCGGTGCAGCTCAGGTCGGTGGCAAGCAAAGATACGCCCTCAACAGCGTGTCGTTTAAAGCACCAGACACTCCTTTAAAACTTGCCGATTATTTCAAGATTGATGGAGTTTTCCGTGTTGGGAGTATCTCTGATGCTCCCAGTGGTGGAGGAATATACCTCGATACATCAGTGCTGGGTGTCATCTACAGAAACTTCATTGAAATCGTTTTCGAGAACCCTGAAGATGTCATCAACAGCTATCACCTCAGTGGATACTCCTTCTGGGTAGTAGGGTGAGCACTCATCACTCAACTATGTACATATGTACACTATTGATCTTGCTTGAAATTTGTATATAAAAATTTAATAATGTTGTATCTAAATCAGAATGGATGGAGGGCAATGGACTTCAGCTAGTCGGAACCAGTACAATCTTCGAGATGCAGTCTCGCGTAGCACGGTTCAGGTATAAACATTATAAATGCAATAACTGAGAATGTCACAGTATAAGCCACTCTCAATTTGCAATAAACTAAACTGAGGAGAAGCAAATTGATGATCAGAAATTGATAACCAATTTTTTTTTTTATATTGTTATGTTATATAATAAGCATATAAAAAGAAAATTAATTCTAATCTTTATGGATTTTTAATATTTACTTAATAATATATAATTGTATTTTTTTGAATATTACCAATACACTTATTACACAATGAATGTAATATGAACTAAAACACAAGAAATGGTAGATGCTCATAAATGCTATTTCCTATATTATGAGCGGATTGCCGAGACTTAACTTATATGATTAGTTTTTATTAATAGATTGTATGTTTGGAGAATACAAATATGAGATGAAGTCGAAAATTATTACTTTGAGTTGACGCGGCTGAACTTAATTTGTGACTCCGTGACTGTGATGAATGCAGGTGTACCCCAAGTCATGGACGGCGATATATATAGCCCTGGACAACGTAGGAATGTGGAACTTGAGATCGGAGTTCTGGGCTCGACAGTACTTGGGGCAGCAAACGTACCTTAGTGTCTACACCGACTCCACTTCATTGAGAGACGAGTACCCAATCCCAAAGAACGCGCTTCTTTGTGGTAGGGCCAAGGGCCGACACACGCGTCCCCTGTGAACTACGTGATGCATAAGGTATGCCACGTACGGCTAGCTGCAACGATGAGTTTACGAGAGTATTCAATTGGTTGGCCATATATGATATATAGAGAGTGAGATCAACACCTTAGAGTAGCTAGGGTGTTACATTAGATAATTTAATTTGAATAGTTGAGGGTGCTAATTCAGCACCTTCATTTGCAGATTAATTAGGAGCATGCATGCAATTCCATTACTTGTTTAATCAATGACCTTACCTCAAGGTCATATTCTTTCTTTCTGTTTGAACTCACCTTGTTTTCATATTTATCAATTTGTTTCTATACAATTATAGTATAATAAATGACATGGTTTTTGGCTGGCTTCATATACAATGACTTGGCTGTATTTTATGTCGTCATGCAATTCCCTGGCACTGTTATATCTGGGGTTAACAATTCATGTTTTCTTGTTGATGCAATAACAATACTATAAGGAAAAAACAAAAAAAATCAATAATATTACTGACTTGCTCTGATTTTTCAGCAAGCATTCACACAAATATTAATAGAAAAAAAATCAATTAAAGCACAATAAAGCTCATAGTAAAATTAATATCAATTAAAAAATAAATTAAGAATAATTAAATCAAAAATATTTTCAATATACACAATAATCTCAACACCAAAATATATTAAAAGTATTATCCCATCAATTTACAACTCAAAATTTTATAAAATAAAGCTTAATAAACAGAGTTGGTATGCTGTGAAATTTGTTCACGGTGAAACTTGTTTATTTTTTTCAGGCATGACCCTTCAATTATCACGACTACACCCTTTAATAATATAAGTCACACCCTTCAGTTATCACGACTATGCCCTCTGCTGTAATATAAGTCGTCACACCCTTCACTTTTATGAATAATATTCTTTATATTAAAAAGTCACACTCTCCACTTATCATGTTTATACCCTTTAGTAATATAAGTCACCTGTACTTTGTTCAATAAACAAATTGACTATTAACCAAAATTCAAAATGCCGAGCAATATTCATTCCTGCGGCATGAACATTGTGTACAAAGATATTCACATATATATCTTCCAGTTCCTTTTCCTTGATATCCTTTACAATCTGGAAATAGAATTCCATAGTAACATGAGATCATTGACTAATTCTAGTCGTATGGATCTTTTCTCGCCTTTGTTTTCTTTAGGCTTAGCTACTGCCATTCTCGTTTTGTGGCACCCGCGCACCAATCGAAGGGCTCTAGATCTGTACGCGCGTCCCCTTTCCCAGAATCAAACGCGAATCAAAGCATAAAAAGAATCTTCCTCTATCAAAATGATCACAAAAGGAAGAGCTTATTCTTCTTTAACTGCACCAGCACCACCACTTTTTTGAGCTTGATGAGTTTGGGAGAAATAGTATTTTCACGTTTTCTCATCTCATTCATTATTTTTGCAATACTATATATGTTTCAGTAAATATTAAAAAAGATAGAAATTGTCGTGGTAAAAAAAATGAATGATATTATAACACGTCTTAGAAGAGGGTGTTTCAGTAAATACTAAAAAATACAGATAGTGATTGTCATGGTAAAAAAAATGAATGATATAAATCCCCAACGAAGAGATCATATATAGAGAAAATTAAGAAAATCATAGGAGTATTATATTGTGGATAGCTTGAAACACATTAAGTGATCCAACCAGATTTCTAACTATAAAATCAAATCAATTGATTGTTTAGATAGCTAGGCAACACTAATCAAATAGTTACCAAGAAATTCATAACTCTAATGAACTAAAAAGTTGCATAAAAACATTTTAAACAGACAAACAAAGAGAAGTGCAATGTATGGAAGTAAAATGAAGTGCATGGGTGGTTGGTGATTTATATGCCAAGAATTGAGAGGGTTTGGTTGAGAGAATTGTGACACACCTACCATCTTACTAGTTGCATCGTGACTCACCTACCATCCTCATAATTTGCATGCATATTCCATGTATGAAATAAATGAGAGAAAATGTACATTGAAATATTATTTAAACAAGAAAACGCATATTCAAGGAAGAAAAAATTACATGTTGGGGCAGGTGCTGAGCGGAGCTAAACTTTATCATTTTGGGAACTCAAATGAAAATTCAACATTTATCATAAAAATATAGAAAAAATGCATGTAGTATCTACGTAGATCTCAAATTCAATAATTAATGTAGAAATCAGAACTGATCGGGAACCGACCATGGAACCAATTCGATCACCCTCAAAAACCGATTGAACCAATATTTTTTGTTATTTTTTAAGTTAATTGTATCTGATAGCAAGTGGTACAAGTATTTTGTAGTTTTGAGCAATAAGGCCGAAAAAAAAAAAGAGGGCATAATTGAATACTTCAAAAAAAAAGGCAGCAGCCATTTATCACCTCTACACATTAAGTGGGTTTTCATCTTTTGACTTATTAGCTTGGAATTCTACCTCCACTATCTACTAGTTTAATTTTATTTTTTTCTTTTATTTATTAGGCTAGGTCTTCTATGCACCCGGGTGCACCGTGCATTCATAGTTTATTTTAGAAGCGTGCAACTTGTTATGCTGAAAAGTGCGACTTATTTATACAGAAAAGTGCAACTGTTATTTATTCATAGTTGCATGCTTCTGTTTGGAATAGTTGTAGGTTTCTATTTTGTATAGTTGCTCGCTTCTAAAATGCACTATGAATGCACGGTGCACCCGGGTGCACATGAGACCCACTCTATTTATTTATTTTTGTTATTTTACTTATGGTAATTTTAGATTTTGTAGGAATTTTCTAGAACCATTCGATCTTAGGGCATTGCACATTTAGATTTAAAGTTTGTGGACTAATTTTTTTATGTTTGCGTACATTACTCTTATTTGTGTGCTTAGTCTTATTTGAAAGCTTGTTATTATTGGCCATGATAATGTATTTAATCTATTGTTAATTGGAATAATATTGGAAGATTTATCTCATTAATAAAATCTAGCATTCAACCCAATTTATTATGAGATCGGGAGAGAATTAACTATTGGAAAGGAATTTATTGGTCTTTGGTGTTATTTAGGGAGTATGACATTTGCTTGGCAAGAATACATGTTTATGTGGTGCTTTCCCTTGAATTAAAATATACTGAAAGATTGATTAATTCTTATTGAGTGATCCATCCTATAAGATCTAACACAAACCACCTTAAATTGAGTTGTTAGCAATAAATGAATTTCTAAATATTGCAATTGTCTTGTAACAATTTTTCTTTATATATATATATATATTTATTTTTTTTAATTTTATTTTTTTTGACAAGATATATTTTTGTGTTTTCATTTCATGAGCTTTTTTGTTAATTTGGTTGGACTTGTTTTATTTGCTTTCTTATTGACAATTTAGTTAGCATTTAAAATTAGACATTAATCTTTAATTTTTAAAACCTTTCATATAAATCAATTGTGTGTAGATAGAATTGTGCTACCGAAAATTACTTTTACACTAACCCTTTTTTTGTGGGATCAAGTCGTACTTACAATACTAGCATAGACACCATACACTTGCGATTAAATATTTTGCGATTAAATATTTTGCGCGTTGGGAAAATACGTAACATTTATCCATCTCACAAACTCCATAATTTCCGTCTAATACACACTCACACACTAGTTGTCCATAATCCCCATAATTCACCATCAATTGTCTAATCCCATCCCCATATTACGTAAGGTATATAATTCAAATTTGTCTATAACTTTTCAACTCTTTCGAAATAGTCCCAAAAAGGTTCGATGTATGAAATTAGGCTCAATTCTTCGCGAAGTGTACCACTTTTGTCCCAAATTCAACATAATTGATGACATGACGCTGTTTTTAATCATGCATTTCAGCCGAAAATCTCCAAATTGAATGCTTACACGAAAGACGCATGACCAAAAACTATGTCGTTTCGTCAATTCCGGCCAATTTAAGACGAAAATGGTACAATTCACGTAAAACTGGGACTGATTTCATACAATAAATTTTATTGGAACCAGAAAATGAAAAATTATGAGACTATTTTAAATTATATCCCTACTCTGTAACCCACTATCCAAATCTCCTCTAATTTCCGTGTCAAAAATCTTAAATCACTCAATTACTTTTTTGGAGTCGAGGTTTTCGCTTACCTAGCTCAATTTCCTTAAGTTAGCACAAGTATATTTGAAAGAATTCCGTCTCATCTAAAAGTCTGAACTTGTAGAGAGGGTAAAAAATAATTCATTTATTTAATTTCCCTTAACACTCCCCCTCACTCGTGGGCCGAATCATTGTCTCCGCTCTTTGGGGAGGAGGCCCAACGAGTGGACAATTTAAATGGGTGGAGTGCGTCCACAGGAATCGAACCCAGGATCTGGGCGAGCCTAAGCTCTGATACCATGAGAGAATTCCGTCTCATCTAAAAGTCCGAACTTGTAGAGAGGGTCGGAAATAATCCATTTTTTTTAATTTTCCTCAACACTCCCCCTCACTCGTGGGTCGAATAATTGCCTCCGCTCTCTGGGGCGGAGGCCCAACGAGTGGACAATTTAAATGAGTGGAGTGCGTCCACAGGAATCGAACCCAGGATCTGGGCGAGCTTAAGCTCTGATACCATGAAAGAATTCCGTCTCATCTAAAAGTCCGAACTTGTAGAGAGGGTGTAAATCAATTCATTTATTTAATTTCCCTCAACACTCCCCCTCACTTGTGGGCCGAATCATTGCATGCATCTGCCCTCTAAGGAGGAGGCCCAATGAGTGGACAATTTAAATGGGTGGAGTGCTTTCCACGGGAATCGAACCCAGGATCTGGGCGAGCCTAAGCTCTGATACCATGAGAGAATTCTGTCTCATCTAAAAGTCCGAACTTGTAGAGAGGGTCGGGAATAATCATTTATTTAATTTCCCTCAACAATATTAATTCATGATCTTCTGTCTAAAATTTTATTATGAGGCAAGTAGGTGAGTCACAATGCAACTTGTAGAAGGGTAGTTGTGTCATAATTCTCTCACCCAAACCCTCCTAATTCTTGACATATAAATCACCAACCACCCACTTCATTTTTCTTCCATTGGATTATACATTTCCCATTCTATTTGTCAAATATTTTCATGTAACTTTTTTAGTTAATTGGAGTCATGAGTCTCTTGGCAACTGTTTGGCGCTGCAATGAGATATGAGTGATCCTAACTAGTCATGCAATAAATTGACTAATTCTAGGTGACACTATATATAATGAAGGAAATATAAATCGAGACTCAAAAAGAATTCCCCATGGTGATTTGATTTTTTAATTAGCTAAAAAATCTGGCTGAATCACTTCATGTGTTTCAAGCTAATCATCACCTAAAATCACTTCTTCTTTTTTTCTCTATATACATCTCTTTATTTGTTTATATAGAGATGACAAAAAAAAGATAGAATAATTTTTACGTTCACTAGTAAAAACTAATTATGATGACAATTTCTATCTTTTTTGGTGTCATAGAGATGACAAAAAAAAAAAAAAAAAGATAGAAAGTAAAAACATGAGTTCGTATCATTCAATTTTTTATGATGACAATTTCAATCATTTTTGGTATTCCCTTGTACTTTTATAGCAATGTCTCCGCCACTAATGTCATGGCGAAGACATTTATTGTAAAGTTTGATCCTAAACTGTCATCCTACTTGTGGGAAGCGTCCTTCTCCAAATTCAAATCAACCTCGAAGAAGTACGCAGATGATACATGCAATAACAAATAGTGGAATATTTTACTTGCACACAACAATACAAGGCTCAAGGAGTATGAATTTTGGCTTGAATGCAGAGTTGAGTTATTAGTTTCCAGACGATTATGTTGGGTTATGAGGCCTGATCGATTGCTTCACGTCCCAACAACTATTTTTGGGACTTTTTTTAGCAGTATTCGATCAGAATGTACCTTTAGGGTTTTGACCCAATTTCGCTTATAAATATCTATCTGCTTCATTGTATTTGTTATCATCGAAAATATTAGTAAATTTCCTGGCTTTGTAGTGCCCCCAGACGTAGCCATTCCTAACGAACTAAGTAACCAAATCTGTGTTATTTAATTTTATTTTTATCAATTTCGTTATAATTTAATTTTGGCCTGCGGGCTTTTAAAAAATGTTTTTTTTTAATAATATCATTCAATTTAATTAAAATACAAAAAATAATTTATTTCTCACTTATGCACGCAGCATATAAAAAACGTTTTATTTATTACGATTATTTTGTACATATTGTTGCTTAATCTTTTAGTTTATTGTAAGCTTTGTTTGTTTTTATTATTCATCAAGACATTGTTCATATTTTGGTTAAAATTTACACAAACTCTTATGTGAAATATGCACATACTATGAAATTAATATTATGACACTTATAAAATGATACCAATACTAATACCTTTAGCATTTAATGTTATGATCTCAGTTTACAAGTATTATGATATTAGTTTATGAGTGTGGTGGTAAAAAATTAATGATATTAACAAGTTTCATCGAAGACCTATTCTAAAATTTATTATAAATAATACATGTAAAAAATTAATATTTTATTAAAAAAAGTCCACGGGCTAGCCCGCTATGGGTTGGGTTGAGTAGTTCTCGACCCAAGTCCACAGTGAATTGGACCGTTAAAACCCTAAAAAATGTGTGTTGAAGTGGATTTTGGGCCCGACCCACCGCCCGTTCTGACAATTCTACATCTTATCAAGTGCCATATAGTAGTTTTTTTTTTCAATAAAAGCTAGCTTAATTTACTCATCACCGTATATTGTTCATTTATTCTCATAAGACTTTGCATATGAAGAATGAGATCACCTATTTCATAATTGATGATTCACTTTGTATTCCATAATATAAATGGATAACAAGTGGAATAATAAAAAATATCCAACAAACCATTATATCCTAAGTCCATGTGTTAAAGATCCAAAAGGGTAAAACTCTAATGGAATACGAAAAGTGGAACAGGGGAATCAAATCGTGCCTATGATGTAAACTACGTTTTCAATTTAATTATCGTTGCATTTAGCAAATATGATTAGATTTCTTGTACACTATATGCAATATGTAATTTAAATGTATCTCTTAAATATATAATTAAAATACATGTGGTACATACAAAGGCCTTGTCATTTTATATAATTTTAGTACACTTGCATATTTGTTATTTATCAAAGAGTGTGTCTCATATGCATCTAGGTGCACCGTGCATTCATAGTGCATTTTAGAATCGTACAACTTGCCATACTGAAATATGCAACTTGTTTACACTGAACCGTGCAACTATTTTTTTTCATATTAATAGTTGCACGATACAGTGTAGATAAGTTGCATATTTCAATATAATAAGTTGCATGATTCTAAAAAATACTATGAGTGCACGGTGCACTTCGATGCATACAACACTTAGTCTTATCAGGATCTTCTTCCTAACATACTCCAATTTAGTCAAACTTAATCAATTAAAAAGTCAATGATACCTTTCAAATATTTTTTTTTTCTAAACCAAGAACGTTCACAATATTTTTAAGATGAGACACACTTGCATGAGACGGTTTCATGATGAGACGAATCATAATTTGGGCATTGACGCTTTAACACTTTGGGAAGGATAGATGTTGATTTATGCTAAATTGTACCCCGTCTCATGCATGACACCCTCTCATACGAACTTTTGTCTTTTAAAATACGGAACAAGAACAAGATATATCAAGCAGACCTCTACAAGAGATAGAGACTCAACTTAACAATAACAAAGGACAAAAAACTCATGCGAGACGGTCTCATGCATGAGACGGAGTACAACTTAACACAAATCACACTCACCCCTCCTAAAGTGAAAGCGTCAATGCCCAATTTATAACCCATCTCAACGTGAGAGTGTGCCTCATAACAATAAAGGCTCGAAAAAATTCACAAGCTCTAGATAAACAATTTAAAAAATACACTTATTGGATAAAAAATTTAATCAAAAAATAATTGTGGGTTGTCCCACCAAGTCTGCGGCCCAAGTGGGGTGTACCTACTAGTTTCCAGCCCACCTCGCCACGGGCCACGACCGTGGATTGTGGGCCGGTTCATCCCACTGGCCCGTTCTATCTCTAGATGACTTGAACTTATGACAATACTAATATAGATAATGATGTTTTTATCACTTCATTTATTCTACTGAGTCGAACTCCTCCATATGTTTTCTAGACGATTCGAATGTGTTATAACTAATGTGAGAAAGATATAAAAATAATAAATAAACCGACACCGAAATTTTACGTGGTTCACTAACAATTTGTTAGCTACGTCCACGGGCAGAAGAGAGGATCTCGTATATTATTTAAAACCGACAACAATATACAACTCAAATAAAAATATAAATATTTCCTAACCAACTAGTGTTGGGGTTATACTGGAAAATATGTTTTTACTTTGTACAACCAAACTGAATTTCTGTCTTATTTGCTGAAATAAATTATTTATCACTGATGCTTTAAATATGATTGAATGTTACATATATTTACTGCAAACCTGTTCAATAAATAGTACGTGTTACATTGTAGTTAATTTAGTGATACCATATCACAGAAGATTAAATTAACAGTTCTTTGTAACAAAGTACAGAATTCACAACCTAGATGGAAATGAACAATCCATCGTGAAAGGTTGAAGTGTAAGACTCAGATTGACTTGTCTTGACCAAGAGATTGCACTAGTGCATTATGATGCGCTGAATAGGACCTACAGGAGGACAAATTCTTCAGTACTGAATATAGAAGAATTAGACCTCAGTGGTTCGTTGTTTCTTAATCTCCGTCCCTTAAATAAGATCGTGTGAAATTAATAATTATTGCTTTGACTTATGTTGGGTAGAGAATCAATGTGATTCAATACTTTATATCTTGGACAATATTATTAGTTACATGACGATTGCTAAGATTTAATACAGAGAATCGTGTGCAAGTACGTCTTGCTTGATTTGTCCCCTTGGGAGGCTCAAAAGTTTTATCATACTAAATCTTGCAAGTGAAATTTGTTTTCGGTATGGATAATAATGTTGAGCCGTTTCCTGAACCAAGGAAAGACACATTAATTAATATGAAGCTCTTCAGTGGCTTAAATTAATTAATGAACTAGATAATCTTAAACACGAGAAATAATAACCGGGAGCCATATTAACAGTAATATGGGTTAAGATGGATAGTGCAATATTAATTATGTAGTGGGATTAATTAATATTTATGGGCTTGAATAATATTGTGGCTCAATATTGATAATTCAAGGTCCATTGGAAGATCTAATCTTAATTTTCCTAAAGGCCCCTCAAGTAGCCCAAAGATAAAGTCCAATAACTGAAAAGGTGATTAAAATAAAATAAATTATTGTTGCCTAATTTTTCATTTTTTTTCGAAAATAATAAATTAAAGGGGAGAAAGATTTTCTTTGAAGTTTGTTATGAAATGAAGATAAGTATTCTTGGAATACAAGATTATCTCATTAAATTCAAGAAATCTCCCGCTTGACTATTTATTATGAAACTTTCGAAATTTTTGATAAATAAAGGAAAGAAAGATTTTTGTTGATTTTCTTGAAAATATATTATGGAAGATATGTATTCTTGGAATACAAGAATATCTCATAAATTCAAGAAGATCCAAATCTTGGATTTCCATTCCTTAATTTTTCAAAAATCATCCATAATAATAAGGAGGTGGGATTTTGTGGAATATTTAATTATGGGAAAAGAATATATGAGATATATTCAAGATTTCTTGGAGATTAAGAAAAAGATTTTTCCATATTATTCCTAAGCCAAAATTTTCGACCACTACTTATTATAAAGAGGGGGTGATACTTTCATCCCCAAGTGCAATTCCATGTGTTGGAAAAAATTAGAAATCCATAAAGGTGGTGCAACATAATTTTATTTTCCTTTTGATAATTGTTCGCGAGCATCCTTCCACCGGATTGTTGAACAAGGACGTGGGAATACTGTGAGAAGGCTCTTTGGGTTTGTTCGTGCGAACGAGTGTCCATCTTATCAACGGTTGTCTCTTCGAGAGGTTAGTTCACGTAAACTCCTAGCAATTCCGCATGTGTAGGATTTATGTGGCTTGTTTAAATGCATGATTTGTTGTTGAATTATTATTTGAATTAATATTGGATTAACTCATGCTAGTAATAATTGTTAGAATTAAATTTGTATTTTAATATTCACCTCGAATAGATCCGGACAATTAATTCCCAACAACTGGTATCAGAGCCTCGGTTTTGGGCTCTGAATTTGAATTGTAATTTAATTCGTTTTCATTAAATTTGAAATTGAATAGTAGAATTGCTAGATCTTTTTTGCAGGTATCCAATTGTCATGGTATTTGATGAATATTTAATTATGCATGCATATAATTGTGGTTTTAATTCGATTCGTTCGAATTCGTTTTGCCTTGTGAGAAAATGCACGAGTAGATTAGGATTTGTTTGATTCGTTCAATGTAATAGACTAGTCTAGATCTAGGTTTATTTATTTTTTTATAAATAAATTGTAACTGGATCGATAACGAAGATGGAGACGAAGAATTAAAGCCGGACGACCAAGTGCCCGGACGTACGCGAGGCAAGGCGTGCCCGCGGGCTAGGTTGAAGCGCGTAGCACAAGGCGGTCGCGGACGGGGCGGGGACTGGACGCGCACGACACACGTTAGCACGGGCCAGGGCCTGGCCGCGCGCTAGCCGAGACATGATGCACAGGCGCACGACTGGGCAAGGCGCGAGCGCGCACAAGGCGTGCACCAGACGCGCTAGGCAGATGGGCGAGGACAGGCCGAGGGAGGGGATAGGAGCGCGCGCGCACACATAGGCGCGGCCGCCTGATACCCCTGCCGAGGCTGCCGAGCACCACGGGCGACTCGCGATGCGCTTAGGCGCACCGGCGCGATCGCTCGGCCAAGTGGTCTGCCGGATGCGGACGTGCATCCTGGCTGCGAGCTACTTGGCGTGGCGATTCGAGATGGAATTTTTTTTCGAGATGAACGAGTGGGAGAAATCAAGACGGAGTTTCTTCAAGATCAAGACAAGAAAAATTAAACCATGACAATTGGATAATTTGTGCCCAATATGTTTAATTTCTATTTTGTTTTGATATGTTTTTTTTTCTTATGCTTCTGTTTAAATTCGTTTAATGTGTTTGCATGAGATATTGCTTGTGAAAAATCTCAAAGCTCAAAATTACTAAGTATTTTAAAATAATTAATTTGGTTCTAAATCAAATTAATTTGACCTCCATGACTTATTTATTTGTGAATTCTTTTGTAGAAATCTCCCCACGGAGCGGCCAAAAGATAACCTTCACATGAATAAATTCCCAAAAGGATGATTGTGAATTATTATTAGTGGCGACGATGACCCTCACAACGAGGCTCGATCAAAACGAAGTAATAATTCTGTATTTAGTCATGGTTATTACTTATGTATAAAATTGATATGCATATACTTCTCCGAAGTCCCTGTCAATTTTATATTGGTCAAGTGGGAGCCAACTATTAATTAATTTTTTTTAATTAAAAGTTTGTAACTGTTCTTGTTTGTAACTTGCTCTAAAGTGTTTAAATAATGACCCACCCAACGTGACTTATTTAAGCTATTTTGGGATGTTGGCTGATACATGTTCATATTTTTTTTGAGATTTTAATATGATTCATGGTATCGAATTATGTGATGAACTTTTTGTTTAATTCTAGCAATAATACAGAAATGTATGTTTATTTAAGTTCAGCTATGTCGCAACCTTTGCTCATCGAAAATGATGTAAAGGTTTTGTCAGACGTAAGGGTATGGCTGTCAAAACAGTTTGATAGGAAGGACTTAGGGGAAGCCGGTCACATTCTTGGGATCAAGATCACTCGAGATCGCAAGAAAAGGATGATAGGCTTATCGCAAGCTTCATACATAGATACAGTTTTGAAGCGTTTCAGCATGCAAGATTCCAAGAAAGGTTTTGTACCTTTCAGGCATGGAATCCATCTATCCAAAGATATGTGCCCTAATACACAAAAGGAGATAGATGACATGAGAGGCATTCTTTATGCGACGGCGGTAGGAAGCCTTATGTATGCAATATTGTGCACGAGACCGGATATATGCTACGTCGTATGCATGGTAGTAAGATATCAAAGTAACCCGGGAAATCAACATTGGACTGCTGTTAAAAACATTCTAAAGTATCTGAAAAGAACTCAGGATAGAATGCTGGTTTATCAGTCAGACAGTTTATTTCCGTTGGGATACACGGACTCGGATTTCCAATCGGATCTGGATTCCAGAAAATCTACCTCAGGTAGTGTGTTTTGTCTGGGAGGAGGAGCTATAACATGGAGAAGCGTTAAGCAGAAATGCATCACCGATTCTACCATGGAAGCCGAATATGTAGCTGCTTGTGAAGCAATGAAAGAAGCGGTGTGGCTCAAGAACTTCTTAGTGGACTTGGATGCTGTTCTGAATTTTTCTTGCACTATCACGGTATTCTGTGATAACGCCGGAGCAGTTGTGAATTCAAGGAAACCGAGAGCCCACAAGGCCAGCAAACACATTGAAAGGAAATACCATCTTATACAAGAAATCGTTAAGAGATGAGATATAGAGGTGGCAAAGATCGCATCGGAAGACAACCTAGCCGATCCATTCACAAAGGGTCTGCCTCAGTCAACATTCGAGAGACATGTGAAAGGAATGAGTGTCAAGTGCGTTGCCAATCTGATTTGAGTATAAGTGGGAGAAATGTTATTAGGTTGATGTAGGTGACATTAGATGTCACCTAGTAATACATTAGATATGTTGTGGTATACTTAAAAGCAGACTTTGAGTATAAGTGGGAGATTGTTGGGGTTATACGTGAAAATATGCTTTTACTTTGTATAACATATGTATTAAACACTTATTTACTGAAATAAATTATTTATCACTGTTGCTTTAAATATGATTGAATGTTATATATATTTATTGCAAACCGTTCATAAAATAGCACGTGTTAAACTGTAGTTAACGTGGTGATACCAGATCACAGAAGATCACGTTAACAGACCCTTGTAAACAAGTGTGTGTTTCACAACTTAGATAGATCTGAACAATCTATTGGTAGAAGTTGATGTGTAAGGCTCAGATTGGCTTGTCTTGACTGAGAGATTACACTAGTGCATTTGATGCACTGAAGCGGACCTACAGAGAGGATAAACTCATTCGCACTGACTTATGGGATAAAGAGTTAGACCTCAGTGGTTGTTGATTTCTTAATCTCTGTCACTTAATAAGGAGTGTGTGTGGTTAGTAATTATTGCTTTGACTTATAAATGGGAAAAGAATCACTGCGACTTCGATACCCTATATCTTGGACAATAATATTAATTACATGACAGTTGCTAAATTAATACAGAGAATCGTGTGCTTGGAGAGTCTTGCATGATTAGTCCCCTTGGTGGGCTCAGAACTTTTATCATACCAAATCTTGCAAGTGGAATTAATTTTCCGGTATGGATAATAATGTTGAGTTGTCCTTACTTCAAGGATAAAGATATTAATTAATATAAAGCTTTCATTGGCGTAATTAATTAGTGGACAAAATAATCTTAAACAAGGGAAATAATAACCGGGAGCCATATTACCGTAATATGGGTTGAGATGGATAGTGCAATATTAATTATATAGTGGAATTAATTAATATTAATGGGCTCAATTATATTGGGGCTCAATATTGGAATTCAAAAGCCCATTGGAAGGTCCATCTTAATTCTCCTAAAGGCCCCTCAAGTAGCCAAATTAAAATTCAATAAAATAAAAGGTGCTTAAAATAAATTAAATTTCTTGTTGCATATTTTTCCTTATTATTTTCGAAATAATTAAAGAAAAGAGGGAGAAGGATTTTCTTGAAAAGATTTTACGGAAAGGAGATAAGTATTCTTGGAATACAAGATTATCCCATAAATTCAAGAAATCTCTCACTTTGTCTCTTTAATAGATATTTTCGAAAATTGGGGAATAAGAATGAAGAAAAGATTTTCTTGAAAAGATTTTTATGGAAAAAGGTATGTATTCTTGGAATACAAGAATATCTCATAAATTCAAGAAATATCCAATCTTGAAAATCCCTTCTTATTTTTTCAAAAATTAGGCTTAAAAAGGGTGTGAGATCTTGTGGAAAAATACACATGGAAAGAAGAATATATGAGATATATTCAAGATTTCTTGGAGATCAAGAAAAAATCTTTCCTTACCCTGAGGCTAAAATTTCGACCACCCCTCTTACTTGCAAGATTTGGTATGATAAAACTTCTGAGTCCACCAAGGAGACAAATCACACAAGACTTGCTTGCACACGTTGCTCTGTATGAAATCTTAGCAATTGCCATATAATTAATAATATTGCCCAAAATTCAAAGTATAGAATCGCTGTCTGACTCTACACCCAACACAGATCAAAACAATAAATATTAATTACATGCAATCCTATTTAAGTGACAGAGGTTAAGAAATCAATAACAATTGAGGTCTAATTCTTCATCCCTTAAGTCAGTACGGAAGAATTTATCCTCTCTGTAGGTCCTCTTCAGCACATCATAATGTGCTAGTGCAATCTCTTGGTCAAGACAAGCCAATCTGAGCTTTGCACTTCAACCTCTACCAATGGAGTGTTCAATTCCATCTAGGTTGTGAAGTTGTACTTTTATTTACAAGGAACTGTCAATGTGATCTTCTGTGATCGGGTATCACCACATTAACTACAATGTAATGTTGTACTAATATTTGAACAGTTTGCAATAAATAACTAACATTCATTTATATTTAAAGCAACAGTGATGAAACATTTATATTAAGTAAATAAGAGTTACATTAGTTCGTTATTAAGTAAAAGCATACTTTCACGTATAACCCCAACAATCTCCCACTTATACTCAAAGTCTGCTTTTAAGTATACCCTACAACTAGTCTCGTGTTCTACGTGACATCTACATGTCATCTACACGAACCTAATACATTTTCTCCCACTTATACTCAAAGCAGATTGGCAATGCACTTGACATTCATTCCTTCCACATGGCTCTCGAATGTTTTCTGAGGCAGACCCTTTGTGAATGGATCTGCTAGGTTATCTTCCGATGCGATCTTTGCCACCTCTATATCTCCTCTCTTAACATTTTCTCGTATAAGATGGTATTTTCTTTCAATGTGTTTGCTGGCTTTGTGGGCTCTTGGTTCCCTTGAATTTGCAACTGCTCCAGCATTATCACAGTAAACCGTGATGGTATTGGGCAAATTCGGAACTACATCCAAGTCCACTAAGAAGTTCTTGAGACATACCGCCTCTTTCGCTGCTTCATAAGCAACTACTTATTTGGCTTCCATGGTAGAATCGGCGATGCATTTCTGCTTAACGCTTCTCCATGTTACAACTCCTCCTCCCAGACAAAACACACTACCTAAGGTAGATTTTCTGGAATCTATGTCCGATTGGAAATCCGAGTCCGCGTATCCCATCGGAAATAAACTGTCTGACTGATAAACCAGCATTTTATCCCGAGTTCTTTTCAGATACTTTAGAATATTTTTAACAGCAGTCCAGTGTTGATTTCCCGGGATACTTTGACGTTTTGCTACCATGCCTACGACGTAGTAGATATGCGGCCTCGTGCACAACATTGCATACATGAGGCTTCATACTGCCGATGCATAAGGAATGCCTCTCATGTCATCTATCTCCTTTTGTGTCTTAGGGCACATGTTTTTGGATAGATGGATTCCATGTCTGAAAGGTCAAAACCTTTCTTGGAATCTTGCATGCTGAAACGCTTCAAGAATGTATCTATGTATGAAGCTTGCGATAAGCCTGTCATCCTTTTCTTGCGATCTCGAGTGATCTTGATCCCAAGGATGTGCCCGGCTTCCCTTAAGTCCTTCATATCAAACTGTTTTGATAGTCATACCCTTACATCTGACAAAACCTTTACATCATTTCCGATGAGCAGAATATCATCTACGTATAGTACTAGGAATACCAAGGCAGTTCCGTCACACTTCTTATACACACAACTCTCGAAATTATTTTGATCAAACCCATAAGATTTGATTACCTGATCAAAACATTGGTTCCAAGCGCGAGATGCTTGCTTCAGTCCATAAATAGACTTCATCAGCTTGCAAACAAGGTGTTGTTGGCCTTTCGCAATAAAACCTTCGGGCTGTTGCATGTAGATTTCCTCGTCAAGACTTTCGTTAAGGAAAGCTGTCTTGACATCCATTTGTCAGATCTCAAAATCTAGATGTGCAGCTATTGCCAAGAGAATACGGATGGACTTAAGCATGGCTACAGGTGAGTGTATCCCTTTGCCATTAGCCTAGCTTTAAAGGTTTCCACCTTCCCGTCCGGTCCTCTTTTTCTCTTGTAGACCCACTTGCATCCAATGGGTTTTACCCCACTGGGTGGTTGAACTAGCTCCCACACTCGATTATGATCCATTGAACCCATCTCGGCTTCCATTGCAGTTTGCCAGGATTCTGAATCCTTATCTTGGACCGCCTCCTTGTATAATCAGGGGTCTGATTCACTATCCCCGGGGATCAAATCCGAAGATTCTCCTATCCCCATGAATCTCTCAAGTTGTCGGACAACCATCCCACTACGACGAGGTTCCGGTTGTGTTGGTTTGACGCTTGGTATATCTACTTGTGCAGTTGGTATAGGAGTTTGCCCTCTTAATTTATCTAAGGTAATCTCACTTTTGGGCTTGCGATTGTTCATATAGTCTTCTTCCAAGAATCTAAAGTGCGTACTGATAACCACCTTTTGATCTTCGGGACCATAGAACATGCACCCCTTCGTTCCCATGTGATACCCTATAAACAGCCTTAGCTCCGAACGTCCATCCAACTTACCGGCTTCCTTGTCTAGCACGTATGCCGACACCCCCAGATTCTCAAGTGTCTCAGATTGGGCTTGCGCCCGGTCCACAACTCTCTCGGGGTTTTGGGAACCGATTTGGATGGCATTAAGTTCAAAACATAAGCCGTTGTTTCCAAGGCGTGACCCTAAAACGATTTGGGTAGATCTAAATAACTCATCATGGATCTGACCATTTCTAAAAGTGTTCTGTTTCTTCGTTTTGCAATCCCATTTTGTTTTGGGATTCCAGGTGCAGTCAACTGGGAAACAATACCCTCGTCTGACAGGTAGTTCAAAAACTCATCGCTGAGGTATTCGCCTCCACGATCAGATCGTAGAAACTTGATACTCTTTTCCCTATGCTTTTCAGCTTCGGCTTTGAACACTTTGAATTTATTAAAGGTTTTCGATTTGTGCTTCATAAGGAAAATTTACCCGAACCTTGAGTAATCATCGATGAAAGTCACGAAATACTCGTAGCCACCTCTAGCTTTGGTTGACATTGGACCACACACGTCAGTGTGAACGATTTGCAACACTTCTGTGGCTCTAGTCCCCTAGGCTCCAAATGCCCTCTTGGTCATCTTACCCTCTAAACATGATTCGCAAGTTGAAAGTGGTTCTAGCTGTAGGTCCTCCAGTGAACCATCTTTCACCAACCTTTGAATCCTATTCAGATTAATATGACCTAATCTGAGATGCCAAAGAAGTGTTTCGTTCAATTTTCTGAACGTTTTCTCTTAGTGTTATAAGATGCATTTTGTGAGTGGTGTGCACAGTTAATAGTATAGAGATTGTTCCATAAAGTTCCATGACAGATAAACACATTGTTATGAAAAACAGTAACTTGCTTATTAAAATGAACATAATATCCATTAGAATATAGTTTAGAAACTGAAATAAGGTTTTTCCGAAAAATAGGAACGTAAAGAACATTTCTCAAAACAAAAACTATGTCTTCAAAAGACTGGTGCACGTCTCCCACTACTTCAGCTGCTACTTTCGTAGCATCGCCCAGTGTGATGAGGATCTCACTTCCACTAAGTTGTCGGGTCAGCTTGAACCCTTGAAACAAACATGATCAGTGGATTATTGGGATTTTATATGCCAGGATCTATCGGGATGACCTCACAAACACAAATTTAAATTAACAATTATGCTGTAGCATGGATAAACTCGACCCCTGGTTTAGTCACATGAACGACAATTCGCCTCCCCAACACCGTTTAATGCAACCTGGGGATAAATGGCCACGTGGTCAACTCATCCATCAAGGAGAAATGCACCCTACCCAGGCCACATAGGCAGCAGGTCGCGAGACAACTTATAAGATCTGTACAGGTCGCAAGGCGACTTGCATTCTAGACCCTCAGGCCAGAAGCAACTTGCATCAACATAAGTCGCATACCTCGATAGTCAAAGGAAGCACCCAGAAAGCCACGAGATCAACCTCCAAAGTCCACCCCGAGATTGGCGCGCAATAAAGACAGCGACCTCTAACCCGACGAGGCGAAATTGGCGGGCTCCGGGATTGAAGCCCCTTTTAGGGTACTTTTCCTTATGTAAACTCCCACCCAAGAGGCGGGAATCATAGTATAAATAGGCCTATATGGCCACACTTGTAAAAGGTTGAAACTTTTAGAACCTTAGGCAGATATATTATACCAATTCCTGGCTTGGACGCCCCTAGACGTAGTCTTCCTTAACAAATACTCGTGTCTGCTTCCTGTTTTGATCATCTACTTTCACTGAATTCACTAAGAATTATTGTTATATTGGTTTAACATAAACCAATTACAACAATTGGCACCGTCTGTGGGAAACTTTTCTGTTGAATTGTTCCTAAATTCTTAAGAAGACCCACTCGATCTCATTCATTTGGCAATGGCGATCAATCAAGGTAACGCTACCGGACACAAAATGGACGCCCGCGATGGTGTCGAAGCTTCCCTGAGCTCACAGCGCACCCGCCCCACGGCCGCGGCGATCACTCCTGACTGGTAGAACCTAGTTCAAACACCAGAAGACGTAAAGGTCGTAATGGCCATTTTCAACAAGAAATGCCTCGCCTTCGACGGTGAGGAGGGGCAGTCTCCGGTTAAAAAGACCGCCCACAATGCTGAAACCTCTAAGGGTAAGGGTGCCCTTATTGAAAAGGGACGGTCAACGTGCCAACTGGCTTACGACCCGGAGAAACAAGCTATCGTCCGAAATTGCCGACTCCTGGAGAAACCGGTGAGGTCAGACAATGTGTTCAACCGTCTCGGGGACCTGGGGGTTCAAAAGGTTCCGATGGTCGTCGAGGATGAGGCTCAATCTCAGCCTCGACACGCTGACCAGGTGGAGCGCGACCTCGTGCTGGCTCTGAACATACATCACGATGAATTACCGAGAGACTCAATTATCCACCACGGTGACCCACAGGTTGCCTTCCCAGCTGGGGACCATCGCGATGTTCAGGTTGCGGCGCTGGGCCGGACGGTCCTACGACTTCTCAAATGAGTGGAGTATCAAAATGGGCCGGCGGGGACAGACAATAACCTCGTCATCCCAGATTCTCCACTCGGGCCATGGTTACTCTGGCACCTACCCAGAGAAAAATCAACATAGCGGCCTTAGATCGCTACAGTGGAAACTCAGACCCAAAGGTCCATGTGGCGAAATACAATTCCTACATGGCCTCTATGGGCGCATCCGACGCTACTAAGTGCCGGCTGTTCTCACTGACTTTGAGCGACCAGGCTCACAAGTGGTTCACCTCGCTGCCACCTTTCTCGGTGGACACTTTTGAACAGATCGCTAGGCTGTTCTTGACCCACTTCACAGCACTGGCACCCCGAACTGCGACCATGCAGCGCCTCATGAACACTCAACAAAGGGAAACAGAGTCGGATCGTGTTGGAATTTATAGGCACGTAAACACGTAATACATGCACAACTTTCACCAACCTTTGAATCATATTCAGATTAATATGACATAATCTGAGATGCCAAAGAAGTGTTTCGTTCACGTTTTCTGAACATTTTCTCTTATTGTTCGAAACAGTCGATGTGTTATAAGATGCGTTTTGCGAGTGGTGTGCACAATTAATAGTATAGAGATTGTTCCGTAAAGTTCCATGATAGATAAGCACATCGTTACGAAAAACAGTAACTTGCTTATTAAAACGAACAGAGTATCCATCAGAATATAGTTTAGAAACTAAAATAAGGTTTTTTCGATAAACAGGAACATAAAGAACATCTCTCAAAACTAAAATTCTATCTTCAAAAGATAGGTGCACGTCTCTCACTGCTTCAGCTACTACTCTCGTAGCATCTAAAAGTGTGATGAGGATCTCACTTCCACTAAGTTGCCAGGTCAACTTGCACTACAAAAAAAATGGATTTTAACGTTGGAAATTAGCGACGGCTACAAAAACCATCGCTACTAGCGATGATTTTAGCAACGGATTAAGTCAGATGGTCAAAGTCCCCGTATTTAGCGACGGTTTTGGTATCCGCCGCTATTAGCGACGGAATAGCGGCGGTTTAGCGGAGGAATATTCAAACAGGGTCAAATCAAGTCGTTTAGCGACGGTTATAACCGTCGCTAAAGTCGGACCTGGAGGACGAAGCATCTCGGCACTTGGATCACCGCCCAGCCGAGTTTAGCGACAGTTTTTTGAACAAAGCGACGGTTTATGACCGTCGCTAGCAGCAACGGAAATTAAGTATCCGTCGCTAAATTCCAATTATATAACCTGCAAGTTCAGCATTCAGACGCAGTTTTTTCGCATATAGATTGTCCTCCGCCATCGGTGTACGCCGTTCGTTGTCGCCGTCCTAAGGATTCGGTGCACGTGGTTCACTTCGTATCGTCGTATTCTTCCTTTTGACGGTATTTTTTCTAATTTTAAGGTTTTATTTTCTCGTTTTATATACGTGCATTTATATAAATATATAATTCGAAATTATATATATATATATATATATATATAATTCGATATGATATATATGTATTTTAGTTTAATTAGTCAATTACGTATATGCATGTTAGATTATTTTGGTTGATTAGGATATTTTATAATTATGTGATATATATATATATCACATAATTATAAAATATCCTAATCAAACCAAAATATCCTAATATATATATATCACATAATTATAAAATATCCTAATATATATATATCACATATATATTATATATATATATATATATATATATATATATATATATATGTTAATTTAGTTAGAATTGTTAGATTGATGGTTGACTAGGATGAATATATAATAATACAGTCGAAATTCTATCGAAATTTAAGCGCAATTTTAATTAATTATTTAAATTAATTAATTTTTTTTCAAATTATTTGATTGGCTAGATTGTTAGTCCATGTGTTGAGAATTAATTAGAATTGAAATTTTTTGGTTGACTAGAAGATGAGTATATATAATACAGTCGAGACTCTGCCGAAATTTGTTGGTTGTTTAATTAAATTGTTATTAAAAAAATATAATGAATTTATTTTATATAATGCAGATGAGTACTAGTCAAGGTGGACGTGGTAGTGACAGCGGTGGATTCGGCAGTGGGAATGGTCGAGGCAGAGGTGGTGGTCGGGGCGACGGGTCCATTCCTTTGAGAACCAGGAAGAAGATGGTCCTTAGACCGACGGTGAACCTAAACACATCCTACAGAGGCGGGTCCAGCTCGCAGTAACCGCCCCCGATAGGGTCATCTCTAGCGAGGTCGAGCTCAAGCTCAGCCTCTGTTCATCGTGGCTCAGCCCCCACTGCTCGATTGGCGATCGATCTGAGTCAGGGAAAGTAAGTTATAATTTTTACTTACTTATTAATTTGTTTAGTTATAAAATTAATTGTTAATTATACTTATTAATTTTTTAATATGTTTCAACATTATACCCGGTCATGAGGCTTCCACTATAGCCACCAACTCCATCTTGCGAGTTGGAATTACAATGGGGGCCCACAGTTGGAAAGGCGTGTCTGAAGAACAACGCAAACTCTACTTCGATGAGTTTAGAGTACATACAATAATTGATTACTTATTTTAATTTAATATATATATATATATATATATATATATATATATATAAATTTAATAAAGTTTGTGTTAATGAACTGCAGAAATAGACGAAGTGGGGGGATGGTATGACACCGGCCGATTTTTACAGGCCGTTCTGTAAGCTTGCCCAGCTCGGTACAAGGACATACTTTACAGGTGGCATGCCGGGTGGAGGGATGAAGGATTAGATATGACGGATGACCTGGACCCAGGCATATGGGAGTCGATTGTGGCGGTTTGGAGCGATCCCGCATACCAGGAGATGTGTCGGAAGAATCGCCAAAATTGCCTGAGCCAACAAGATGGGGATGGGGACGTCACTGTGCACAAGGCCGAATTCCGATCGATTCTAGAGCCCCGCATGACGGAAGTAAGTAATATAATTTATTTAATTGTACAATAATTAAGTTCATAATTAATATTAATATTTTTATTTGTTTATAGGAACTACGGCTTGGACGCCCTCTAAACGCTCTTGAGACGTTGGCACTTGGTCACCCCTACGAAGAGGAGACGAGGACCTCCACCTACAGCCGCACCACCCACATGCACGTAAGTAATTAATGTTGTATTTCGTAATTATTACACCCAATCTTAATTATAATATTTTATTTTTACAGAGAGCAGTGCGAGATAAAGTCGAAGCTGCCAGCCAAGCCCAGCTGGGTGAATCGTCAGGTTCAAATCCACCAGCTCCTCCAATTAATTTGAATCAGATCTATGTGGAGGAGGCCGACATCAATAGACATCGGATACTCGGGTACGGTAGGTTATCTTCCGCCCTGATTGCAGAGACACAACCCTACTCGTCTCAGACCTCTATTACTTCAGTACCACAGCAGATATAACAGACGGCTGAACATATTAGAGAGGCGGTGACGGCCGAGCTCAGAGAAGAAAATCAACGGAAGTGGCAGCGGCTTGCATCCGCTCTGGCCGTTCAAATGGGTTGCTTGTTGGGGAATTAATTGTCCGGATCTATTCGGGGTGAATATTTAAATACAAATTTAATTCTAACAATTATTACTAGCATGAATTAATCCTATATTAATTCAAATAATAATTCAACAATAAATCATGCATATAAATTTATCACATAAATCCTACGCATGCTGAATTGCTAGGAGTTTACGTGAACTAACCTCTAGGAGTGACAACTGTTGAGAAGATGGATATCCCGTTCACACGAACAAACCCAAAGAGCCTTCTCAAGTATTCCCTCGTCCTTGTTCAACAATCCGGTGGAAGGATGCTCGCGAACAATTAACAAAAGGAAAAATAAAATTATGTTGCACCACCTTTGTGGATTTCTAATTTTTCCAACACATGAAATTGCATTGGGGATGAAACATTCATCCCCTATTTATACTAAGGAGGGTGGTCGAAAATTTTGTAAGGAATAAGATGGGAAAATCTTTTTCTTGGTCTCCAAGAAATCTTGAATATATCCCATATATTATTTTCTCCATATTTAAAATATTCCACAAAATCCCACCTCCTCTTGTTATGGTTATTTTCAAAAATAAGGCCAAGATTTCCAAGATTGGGATCTTCTTGAATTTTATGAGATATTCTTGTATTCCAAGAATACATATCTTCCATAATATATTTTCAAAAAAATCAAGAAAATCTTTCCTTCCTTATTTTACTCATTATTTTTGAAAATTTCAAATAAATAGCCAAGTGGGAGTTTTCTTGAATTTAATGAGATAAACTTGTATTCCAAGAATACTTATCCTCATTCCATAACAAAATTCAAAGAAAATATTTCTCCCTCTTCATTTATTTATTTTAAAAAATTTAGGGAAAAATAGGCAACAATATTTTATTTAATTTTAAACACATTTTTCAGTTATTGGACTTTATATTTGGGCTACTTGAGGGGCCTTTAGGAGAATTAAGATTAGACCTTCTAATGGACCTTGAATTTTCAATATTGAGCCACAATATTATTCAAGCCCATAAATATTAATTAATCCCACTACATAATTAATATTGCACTATCCATCTTAATCCATATTACAATTAATATGGCTCCCGGATATTATTTCCCGCGTTTAAGATTATCCAGTCCATTAATTAATTTCAGCCACTGAAATAACTTCACTTTAATTAATATATTTTTCCTTGGTTCAGGAACGGCTCAACATTATTATCCATATTGGAAAACTAATTCCACTTGCAAGATTTGATATTATAAAACTTCTAAGCCTCCCATGGGGAAAAATCAAACAAGACACACTTGCACACCGATCCTCCGTATTAAATCTTAGCAATCGTCATGTTACTAATAATATTGCCCAAGATACAAGGTATTGAATCACATTGATTATCTACCCATCGTAAGTCAAAGCAATAGTTATTAATTCCACACGATCCTATTTAAGGAACGGAGATTAAGAAATAACTAACCACTGAGGTCTAATTCTTATATATTCAGTACTGAAGAATTTATCCTCCTGTAGGTCCTCTTCAGTGCAACATAATGCGCTAGTGTAATCTCTTGGTCAAGACAAGCCAATCTGAGCCTTACACTTCAACCTTTCATGATGGATTGTTCATTTCCATCTAGGTTGTGAATTCCGTACTTTTAGTTACAAGGGACTGTTAATTTAATCTTCTGTGATCAGGTATCACTAAATTAACTACAATGTAACATGTACTGATTATTGAACAGTTATGCAGTAAATATATGTAACATTCAATGATATTTAAAGCAACAATGATAAATAATTTATTTAAGCAAATAAGCCCGAAATTCAGTCTGGTTATATAAAGTAAAAGCATACTCAAAGTCTGCTTTTAAGTATACTACAACACGTCTCGTGTAGAATCTACGTGACATCTAATGTCACCTACACGAACCTAATAATATCTCTCCCACTTATACTCAAAGTTGATTGGCTACGCACTTGACAACCATTCCTCCCACATGTCTCTTGAATGTTTCCAGAGGCAGAGACTTTGTGAAAGGATTAACTAGGTTATCCTCCAATGCGATCTTAGCCACCTCTTCATCTCATCTCTTAACGATTTCTCGTCTAAGATTTATTTCCTTCAGTGTGCTTGTTTGCCTCGTGGACTCTTGGTTCCCTTGAATTTGCAACTACCCCTCGCAAATATTGCTTGACAAATTTGGAACTCCGTCCAAGTCTACTAAGAAGATCTAGAGTCAAACTGGTTCCTTCACTGCTTCACAAGCAGCTACTTACCCGACTTCCATGGTTGAGTCAGTAATGCATTTATACTTCACACTCGTCCATTTCATGGCTACACTTCCCAAATTAAAACACACTAACTAAGGCAGATAGTTTTTGGAATCTATGTCTGATTGGAAATCCGAGTCCGTGTAACCGATGGGAATTAGACTGTCTGACTGATAAACCAACATTCTATCTCGAGTTCTCTTCAGATACTTCAGAATGTTTTTAATTGCAGTCCAATGTTCTTTCCCCGGATTACTCTGATATCTTGCTACCATTCCAGCAACAAAGCAGATATCTGGCCTCGTGCACAGCATTGCATACATGAGGCTTCCGACAGCCGAAGCATAAGGAATGCCCTTCATGTCATCTATCTCCTTTTGCGTCTTCGGGCACATTTCTTTAGATAGATGTATTCCATAGCTGAAAGGTACAAAACCTTTCTTGGAATCTTGCATGCTGAATCGCTTCAAGACAATATCTATGTATGAAGCTTATGATAAGCCTATCATCATTTTCTTACGATCTCGAGTGATTTTGATCCCAAGGATGTGACCAGCTTCCCCTAAGTCCTTCATATCAAACTGTTTTGACAGCCATGCCCTTACGTCTGACAATACCTTTACATCGTCTCCGATGAGCAGAATATTATCTATGTATAGTACTAAGAATACCAATGCAGTTCCGACATTATACACACAACTTTCGAACTCGTTTTGATCGAACCTGTAAGACTTTATAACCTGATCAAAACATTGGTTCCAAGCACGCGACGCTTGCTTTAGTCCGTAAATGGATTTCTTGAGCTTGCAAACTAGATTTCCTTTGTCTTTTTCAATGAAGCCTTCGGGTTGTTGCATATAGATTTCTTCTTCAAGACTTCCGTTGAGAAAAACCGTCTTGACATCCATTTGTCTGATCTCAAAATTGAGATGCGCAGCTATCAACAAAAGAATACGGATGGATTGAGCATAGCTACAGGCGAAAAGGTCTCCTCATAGTCGATCCCTTCTTTCTGAGTATATCCTTTTGCCACAAGTCTAGCCTTGAAGGTTTCTACCTTCCCGTCTGGTCCTCTTTTTCTCTTGTATACACACTTGCACCCAATGGGCTTGACCCCATTAAGTGGTTCGACAAGCTCCCACACCTTATTGTGATCCATTGAACCCATCTTGACTTTCATTGCCGTTTGCTAAGAACTTCCTGTCCTTGTCTTGGATTGCCTCACTGTAAGTCCATGGGTCCGATTCATTTTCACCGGGGACTAAGTCCGACGACTCTCCTATCCCCATGAATCTCTCGGGTTGTCTAACGACCCTCCCACTACTACGAGGTTCCGGTTGTGTAAGTGTGTCGTTTGGTATGTCAACTTGTACTGTTGGCATTGAGGTAAGCCCCCTTAGCTCATCTAAGGTAATCTCACTTCTAGGCTTTTTATCGTTCATATAGTCTTCTTCCAAGAATCTAAAGTGCGTACTGATTACCACCTTTTGATCTTCAGGACCATAGAACATGCGCCCTTTCGTTCCCTCGGGTTACCCTATAAACAACCTTAATTCCGATCGTGGATTGCCGGCTTCCTTGTCCAACACGTATGCAGGACACCCCCAAATTTTCATGTGTCTTAAACTAGGCTTGCGCTCAGTCCACAATTCTTTAGGGGTTTTAGGAACCGATTGGATGGCACCAAATTTAGAATGTAAGCCGTTGTTTCCAAGGCGTGACCCCAAAACAATTTGGGTAGATCCGCATAACTCATCATCGATCTGACCATTTCTAAAAGAGTTATGTTTCTTCGTTCTGCAACCCCATTTTGTTGAGGGTTCTGGTGCGATCAAATCGATACAATCCCTTCATCAGACAAGTAGTTCAAAAATTCATCGCTGAGGTATTCGCCTCCACGATCAGATCGTAGACACTTGATACATTTCTCCCTATGATTCTTTGCTTGAGCTTTAAATTTCTTGAATTAAGGGTCTCAGATTTATGCTTCATAAGGTAAACGTATCCATAGCTTGAGTAATCATTGATAAAAGTAACAAAATACTCATAACCTCCTCTTGCTTTGATTAACATTGGACCACATACATCGGTGTGAACAATTTTTAACATTTCTTTGGCACTATTCCACTTGGCTCCGAATGCCCTCTTGGTCATTTTACCCTCCAAACATGATTCGCAAGTTGGAAATGGTTCAACCCAGAGAGACTCCAATGAACCATCTTGAACCAACCTTTGGATCCTTTTTGGATTAATATGACCTAGTCTCAGATGCCATAGAAGTGTTTCGTTCACATCTGATGAACATTTTCTTTTATCTGAAACAGTATGTGTTATAGGATGCATCTTGTGAGTGGTGTGCACATATAATATTATGGAGATTGTTCATCAATGTCCCATGACAGATACACTCATCATTTCGATAAATGATGTCATTCTCATTAGAAGAAACTCAGTATCCATCAATAGAATTTTAGAAACTGACAGTGAATTATTTCTAAACTGGGAACATAAAGAACGTCTCTTAAAACTTAAATTTTATCTCTAAAAGATAAACGCACTTCTCCCACTGCTTTAAACACTACTAACGTAGCACTGCAGTACCTGTTACTCATGTAGCACTGCAGTAACCGCTACTTACGTAGAATTGCAATAACTGATAATTACATAGCATTGCAATAACTGTTACTTACGTAACATTGCAATATCTGCTAATTACATAGCATTGCAATAACTGTTACTTACGTAACATTGCAATATCTGCTAATTTACGTAGCATTGCAATAGCTGCTACTTTTGTAACTTTGCCCAGTGTGATGAGAATCTCACTCCCACTAAGTTGTTTGGTCCGCTTGATCCCGTGAAGCAAACATGGTTAGTGGATTCTGTATCAACTACCCATGAATGAGAAGTATACGCCGCTAAACAAGTTTCAATAACTAGTGCGTGAGAATTACCTTTCTTTCCGGCCCCTTTGGGCTTGGAACAGGCAAACCTCCGTTGTCCTTTTTACCGCAGTTGAAGCACTTCCTCTTTTGGATTTTCCTGGACATCACCAGCATTCCTCACCTTACCATTGCCCTAGGCAGCAATTGAGTTTGATTGCTTATGGCTTTTGGTCCTCTTCTTCCTTTTGCCTTCCCTTGGCCTAGAAGATGAAGACGGGCCAATTGTCGTCAACGCTTGAGTCTGGTGCCCCATCAACATCTTTGCTTAGACCAAAGTTTGCAATAAATTACCTAGCGAGGCCAAAGTGCTCAAAACTTTTGGACAGAGAGTGGAGTACCAAATCAATCAGGGTCTCCAGATCATAATCTGTACCCAGAACCTCAAGTTTGTTCAGATGAGCCATCAATTTTGAGGACGTAATCCCTTACGGGGATGTCCTCCACCATTTTCAGCGACAACATTTCTCGCAAGGTGATCTGACGAGCCCGCATTTTTGACTCGTCAGTTAGCCCATCTGGTTTTTTGTGTGTCAAGAATCCACTTATGATTTTGTGCAGTTAGGACAATCATAAGTTATTGTTTCCAATAAACATAGTTTCCTAAAAAATTCTATTGACTTTAAGTATTTTAACAGTGGATTAAAAGGTTGCGACATGCTGAACTGAAATAAATAACGATTGTATAAGCATAAAACTATCACACAATTCGATCACATGATTCATATTAAAATCTCCAAAAAATATGAACATGCATCAGCCAACATCTCAAAACAGTTTAAATAAGCCACGTGGGGTGGGTCATTATTTAAACACATTCAAGCAGGTTACAAACAAGAACAATTACAAACCTTTAATGTGCTGATTAGTAGTTGGCTCCCACTTGACCAATATAAAATTGACAGGGACTTCGGGGAAGTATATGCATATCAATTTTATACCTAAGTAATAACCATGATTAAATACAGAATTATTATTTCTCTTTGAACGAGCCTCGTGGGGAGGGTCATCGTCGCCACTAATAATAATCCACAATCATCCCTTCAGAATTTTTTCATGTGAAAACCATCTTTTGGCCGTCCTGTGGGGGGAATTTCTCCAAAAGAATTCACAAATAAATAAATCATGGATGTCAAAATTAATTCAATTTTATTGTCCGGAATAAAATTGTCAATAAATAAAACATGAGGCGACACTTTTTTTTTTCGTTTAAATTTTCGTTTATGAAACTTTGTTTTTTTTTTCTTGTTTATGTATGTATAATGTTTATCGTTTATTCATCGTTTATGTATAATGTTTATTTATGTATATTATATTTGTCTTTTTTTTAGATTCAAGTATTACTTGTTTAGATAGAAAAGTATTACTTGTTTTAGATAGAAAAGTATTACTTGCTTACATAGATAGTATTACTTGTTTACATAGAAAAGTATATATAACTTGTTTAAATTGAAAAGTATTACTTGTTTAAATAGAAAAGTATTACTTGTTTACATAGAAAAGTATATATAACTTGTTTAAATAGAAAAGTATTACTTGTTTAAATAGAAAAGTATTACTTGTTTACGTAGAAAAGTATATATAACTTGTTTAAATAGAAAAGTATTACTTGTTTACATAGATAGTATTACTTGTTTACATAGAAAGTATATATAACTTGTTTAAATAGAAAAGTATTACTTGTTTAAATAGAAAAGTGTTACCTGTTTACATAGAAAAGTATATATAACTTGTTTAAATAGAAAAGTATATATAACTTGTTTAAATAGAAAAGTGTAGGTCCCGAACGGGTTTCGTGAGTGCAGAAGTCTAGAGGGGAGGGGTGTATAGACTTCTGAAAACTTTTGCGTTTAGATAAGGTGTGATGGCAGGTTGCTTTTCGATCATGAAAGTGAATCGGTTTGATCGATATCCAACTTCATCGATCGTCTCTGAGGCGGTCGATTCGTGTCTATCAGTTTAATTGATTGTGCGGAAGCTAGTTTATACCTATGAAAAACCAGTTTATTACAAATCGATTCGGTTGTTTTTCAATCACCGACTATGGAGTCAATCGATCAAAAAGCACAATCGATCCTAACTTCGAAATATGTATGCAGATTTAAGCAAAGTTGTGTGCAATAGCGTAAAACAATTAATCAAACAAGTAAATGCACACAAGATTTATAGTGGTTAGGACAACCAGTCCTACGTCCACTCTTCCCTATCACGAGGGGCACCAATTTAACCAACTTGAACTTAGTTTATTGTGTTAGTAAAACACATTACACCAACAGATATTTATAGAGTTCTCACTCAACGATCCCAGAAATCAGCACTAGAAACCTTAGTCTGAAATCTTGCAAAACAAACTTAACCTAACTTTGGGTTTTGGTAAAGGTTTGTTGTTGTTCCAACTGGAAATCTATCCTAGTATTTGTGTAGCCTAAAGCTAGAGGATGAGATTTCTATGCTAAGAACAATGGGATGAACACTTAGAAATAATCTTCAAGGTTGTGTTCTTTGTGCGGAAATCTTGCTATAGTATGAGCTTCTTGATAATTTCCGTCTTCTTCACTATGAAGAGTAATCCCATATTTATAGACCATGAAATCAAAGAGCCGTTGGAGAGCAATTTGAATTTTCGGCTATATTTGGTAGATTTGCAGAATTGATTTGACGTGCTCAGGGACGGCATGGCCGAAAGCGTGAATAGTGTCTTTTGTAGCCGTTTTTTACTTTTTTTGGCACCGAATCCGCAGTAGGTCGGCCTTTTTACGTCGTCGTGTCGCGCTCTCATTGGTTTAACAAGTACAACACTTCAGCGTTTGTTCTACCAACTAAAGTTGACATTTTTCTTGTCCTGCAGGTACGTATGATCTGGTGTAACATTTAGTTAACACCAAGGGTGAGCTGACCTGATCAGATAACTGATCAGTCTACCTGATAGAGTCTTCTGATGCAGGTTGTCTTAGCACAATTTGTAGACTCGGCTGATGTAGGTCTTCTGGTCTTCTGAACTTGAGCTTATGTCTTCACCTGATCATCTGACTTCTTCTTGTCTTCTGACTTGTTTAGTCTTCTGATCATCCGACCTTATCTGGTCATCTGATATTTTGACCTGACCTATACATATTGAGTTCCCCCTCAATATGTGACCTATCTTTTACATCAGCTATCTATACATTTCAACTGGTCATCTTAATATGATTCTAAATCATCAGTCAGCTAAACTGATCTGACTGGTCCTATTACAACCTGTTTTGGAACTTCCATCAAAACTTAATACAAATTTCCCAACAATTTCCCCCTTTTTGATGGAACTAAAACACTTAATCAGAAAAACAAATAACATAAATAGAAATGTAGATAATGTAAAACGGTGCACAGTTCAGAAGACAATGAGATGTTGTCTTAGAATCAGAAAAATAGAATATTTTATTCAGATAGGTATGAGCATTACAAATTACATAAAAAGTACCTATCATCTGATTCCAAGTTGTCTTCTTCACATGTGCCTGAACTTTTGAAGTTCTTTGGGAATACCAAACAACTTGTACATCCTTTGCATTAGCTTGTCCAGATCTTATCTTCTGTTGATCCCTCCTTTCTCGGCAAATCCGTAGTAAGCATTCCTGAATTTTACAGGATCGAGCTTGTTATCTGGACGCAGAGGTGGGAGAAGTTGTTCGAAGGGAGGAGCTTCAGGTATCAATGTCATAATATTTCCTTCCTTCATAACAATCTGGTAGAAGTCTGGGAACTTCGTCTCTAACCAGTTCCGGAATTCATCATCATTTGCAACCTTGTCTTGATGAATCAGAATTCTCTCCAAGCTATACACATCACATAACCATTCTTCTCTGATCTGATCCCATTCTGGAAGCAGATTTATCCTGGCACAGAGGATGTCTTTAACAGGTGCCTAAAAAGCTTTCTCTTCCCAAGCAATATCCTCTGCAGCAGCTTCATTCTTCCTTTGCTTTCGGATGTATGCGATGTTTAGACCAATGGCTTCTGCCATCTTCTGCTTCTTAATAGCAGCCTCTTTTATTCTCTGTCTGGTTTGCTCTTGAATTTGTTCAGGATACATCTGGCTTTTAGTAGAGGATTTTTGCCCTTGTCCCTGAACTTCAGCAGTAGATTTCACCATCTTTCCCTTTCCTTTCTTTCTCTTCAGAGTTTGCTCAGGTTCATCTTGTTCGTCTTCTTCTACTAGTTTTTTCTCAAGTTCAAGGCTCTTGGCCTGATCATCAGATTCCATCCTTTTCTGTACAGAAGAAGAGAAGTCTTCAATCTTATCCACTCTGGCAGTAACATCTGAAAGGGCTATCTTCTGCTCAGTGATCTCCTTCCTTTGATCCTTAAGCTCTTTGCTATGTTGCTCCACAGTTTCTTTTATAACAGCAACATCAGGTGGAGTAACAAGATCAACAGATGGAGTTGCTTCAGACAAGTCAGATACAGTGGCTTCTGGTAAAGACACAATGGTTACCATCTGCATCTATTTTTCTTCTTTCTCTTGTCCTTCCCCCTTTTCGGTTGCATCAAAAAGTTTGGACAACCTGTTATTCAGAGCACTAAACTGCCTTGTCATCTCCTCTCTGAGTTCCTCAACAGCAAGAGGAGTGATCTGAACGGTTGCAGAAGGTGTGGGGGCCAGAAATCTTCTAAGAGCAAATTCAATATCCTTCCTGGCACGTTCTGTAGAAGCCACAAAATGCTTCCAACCCAGATCCATGTGAGTGTCAGTCTTTTCCAGGGATGCCCAGACACTTTCCAGAAGAATCTGTGTTTCACTAAGCATGTCCGTCTGAAGTTTGAGTTTATCAGACTGGAGATTGAGCTTCTCAGCAAGAGGGTTAACCAGTTGCATCACATCAGAGAGGATAACATTATGCATGTGTGTGAGCTTCTCAACTGTTATCTTTCGTTCTCTGTCAACCAGATTCTTTTGCTCTTCTTCAAAACGCTTCATCAGATATGCTGTGAGAGCTGTGAATTTTTCTTCAATGGCAGCCTTTACCTCATCCTGAATTTTCGCAGAACTAAGATCTAGGGTATCGGAGCTCAGCATAGCAGTCTGGTCAGATGTTGATGTCTTGCCAAGCTGGGTCTCATCTGCATCACCCATTCTTGGTTCATCGGCAGCTCCCTCAAGATTTGTAGGATGAGGAGGTTCTTCAGTATCCTCCTTATCTTCAGTAATCCCAAACCTGTCATGAATTAACCATCTGATATCATCATCAGAGGCCAACTCAACAGCACTCTCAATCCCAGCATTCTCCAAACATTTCATCTCCAGATCCACAAAAAAGTCAGAGCCCAGAGATTCTATGAGGATCAGAAACTCCTCGATGCTTTTTAATCTGATATCTCTCCAGAACACAATCTCTTCTATATGGTGCTGGATGCCAGGGTGTTGATCCAAATCTGGGCACAGGTCCAGCAGATACTCCTTTATTTGTTGCTTCATGATATTTATAATAGGGCTTCCTGATTCAGGTGAAGCAAGCACGGTTCTGGTGTTGAAAGGATTGTGAGAGATGGACATACATTTGTCAGATCTCTCAGGTTCTGGTATCTTTTCTGGAGATTTGGGGTGAGCTGGGAATATATGTGGTTCACTGGCTATAGGTTGGTGAGGTTCAGGTTCGTTTGCCATGGGTTGAGGAGGTTCAGTTTCCTGAACAGAAGGTTGAGGGGGTTCAGTTTCAACAACTGAAGGCTGAGGGGGTTCAGTAAGTTCAGGTTCAAGGGTTGGGGGAGTGGGAGATTTGGGTGTGAGGTGTGGTCTGACTGGTGAGGGTGAGGGTGAGAATGTTTTGTGGGGAGAGGGTGGAGGTGAAAATGATTTTTGAGGAGAGGGTGATGGTGATATGGAAGTGGGTGTAGGTGATATTTCTTTCCGGAAGATTGTGCTGAGAGGCAGAGAATCAGATGGTGATTCTCCCTCCGAGTGCTCCACTTCTGTTCCTTCAACAGTTCTCTCTCCTTCTCATTCTCCTTCCCTTTCTCCTTCTCCTTCGAGCATCTGCTCGTCCTTTCCTCCACTTGCAGTGTGCTCAGAACTGACTGCAATCTCCTCTTCTGATTCAATCTGAATCAACTCCTCCGTTCTGTGAACTTGCTGAGCAGGACTAGGAACTGTCTTCAGAGGAGAAGTGACTCTCTTCTGACGCTTCTGTTGAGCAGCTGGTTTCTTGGCCAGTTCCTTCCTCTTCAACCTCTTCTCTGGGATGGCCGTTCCCTGCGCTTCTGATTGTATGGAAGATGCAGTTGCCTTTTCTTTTCCCTTCCCTTTGCCCCTTTGTTTGGGAACATAGGGAGTAGGATCATCATCAGACTGGCCAGGCAGAGACTCGTTCCTGCCCAAGATGGCCTTGTGCTTAGCTAGATACACCTTTGTACCATTCTCATTCCATTCATAATTGTTTGGCAGCTTGTCTGATAGAATGATCGAGACTTTGTGCATGAAAGAGCACTTGGATGAAAAGAACACTTCATTCCTTTCGTTCAGATCTAATTTCCCTGTCTCTTTCCACAGTCTTGACTTGAACATACCCAACCAATCCATATCAGATGCTTTCTTGATGATTGCAGTCATGACACTGATTTTATAAGAGGTGACAACATCAAGACTGTAGGTTGAGCACAGAATCACCTTCTGCACAATCTCGAAGAGAAGGCGATATTTCCTCTTCAGATAAGGAGCTTTGACATTCACTGTATGATCCTTATTTGATGGTCTCAATAGCTCGGCTTCAAGATACCCCTTCTCTCATACACCAGTTGTGAAGGTTTCTGGGTTGATGCTTTCTCAACGGAGACCAAAGATTCTCTGAAGATAATCATTTGTGACTATTACTTCCATTCCTCCAACGGAAGAAATCATATCAGCATCAATATCCCCGTTCTTCTGTAAATTATATAGAAATTCTAGGGCTTCATGAGTGTGGACTACGCTTTGATGTCTATAACAATATTGATCAAGACCACACGCTCCCAGGCACTCAAGAATTTCTAATGATTCAAGATCTGAGGTGACCGAAAATACTACGTATTCCTCACCAATGATATCCTTCTTCATTGATGCGAAATTGCAGATCTTTTTGCCTTGGCCCTTTCGTGCAACAAGATGTGCCATTTCTGTATTAAATGCAAATTGATATAAGTTTGAGTGAAATATGTCAATAAACTCAGCCAAACCAACAATCTAAGCATGAATTAAGCATGTAAGCATATAGATCAATGTATTTAATAACATATATGAATTACAGACACATAGCAGCACGATTTGTAAACCTAATACCCACTAGAAGTGATTTTATTAAGTACTTAAAAGAAAATTATCAGATATTGATTCGTAGGTTTTGAATAGTCGTGAAAGTAGAATCAATCGATTTTGAAAATAAGTTCTGAAGATTTAGAGGGTTTGATCTTTTAAGAAACTGATAAGTAGAAAGAGTGGAAAAGAGGTTTTCAGAGAATGATTTGGGTTTTTATAAAGCGAGGGAAACCTCTTTGCACAACTTCCCATAAGTACTCAAGTATCCGTGTTTTGAAATCAATGGCTGAGAGCCGTAAAGTGTTTTAATCGAGTGGTTGAGAAAAGTAGACCGCTCGTATTTTGGACGCTAAAACTCGCAATAAATCCCATTAAATACATATTCCCCATGTCCGCATTTAATGTGTTGCAGTGCATTTGTCACTTAGTTAAGTGAACAATAGTAAAAGCCAATTTATTTAAATAAGGCATATATAAAATGATCAGAAAGGGATAAATAAGAAACGTATCTGACTGATTGATATTGTAATCAATCAGTTACCACTGTGGTCTGATCTGGTTGGCTTGATTACTGTTGACCTTACTGATGGTAGCCTATCTCTTAGTATTTCCCAACAATATTCCATTCATTTGATCAGATTCCTGTTTGATCCAATCTGATAGTTATCTGATCCATGTATCTGATTCACTTATCTGATTCATGCCTTCTGAAATCAGCATTCAGGCCTTCCAGGCCTTCTGAAATCAGCATACTTCCTCTCAGGATTTCAGCAACTTTCTCTCAGGATTTCAACAACTTCTCGTTCAGGCCATTCTGATACTCAGTTGTATTGAACTTCAGTCTTCCTTTCAGGCCATTTTTCCTTGGGATTTGTGTTCACACTCCCGCCAAAGCCTTAACTTCGGGGAGTTAAAAAGTCGTCTCGATTCCCTAAGTCGGCGTGATGTGACAGTCTTCAATGATGGTCTGGATACTTTGTGATATCACACGCCGTAAACTCATCCAACCATCATTCGTGTTCTTCTCACGCGCTGTAATGGCGGTGCTAATTTCTCTGAAAGGTCTTGAGAAATTAAATTTGCACTTTAACCCCTACTTGTCCTCTATAAATAGGACCAATGATTTACACACAACATAAACCATTCACCATACTTATCTATTTCAACCTTTGTAAACCATGTATTCCGGTGAACCCTTGATTCCGGTGAAACTTCCGGCAAAAACCTTCAACCCTTTTCAAATGATTTCAGCTTCTCAAATCAACCATGTGCTGTCCTCATTACTGCTTTCGTCGTCATTGAGAAATACTCATACGATTATTGCCAAGCTTCTCTACCACCGAGGAGGCGGATCTGCTATCGCAAATGAGAAGACACTTTTCCTGACCGTATGCGCCCTGTGTGTCTATCGAGATGACGAAATTAACATCAACAAACTCAGTCTGATATGTAACATGGGTTTTGTTTATACGATCTTGATCAGACATGATCGATCTTGATCAAACAAAACCCAATATTTGCATGTGACACTTGTGTCCATGTGGTTTTTGCACCACATCTTTGGCATTTGTGTCCATTTAACAGCTGGAGAGACCATTGATTTTAGGACCAGGGGCTTCTGGCTTAGAAATCCTTCAATGTCTCTCTCGCTCCTGACTCCGAAGCTCTGGGGGTGGCTTAGGATTATTTCAAAGCCTCTCTCACCCCTTTTAGGATTGGGTTTTAGGGGCATCTGGCTTTAAAATCTTTAAAGCCCCTCTCACCCCCTCTAGGGTTAGGGTTTATGGTTTAGGGTTTATGTACTGACCTCCGGGTCCTTTTGTACTTGTAACTTGTAATAAAAATTCGACCTCCGGGTCTTTATTAATGAAAAGTTCTTTTATCTCATTGTTGTGTGTTTTCTGTTTCCTTATGCGATTGAAGCTTTAATCTTATGTAACTTGCTTGTTGAACATTAGCTTAATCGACTTACAATGTGTGAAACAACCAAACTGATCAGTTCCTTGACTGATCTGATAAGGCTTTCTCTGATCAGTTCCTTGACTGATCTGCTGATCAGTTGAGGTACCTTACTCAACTGATCCTTCTTAACCTGGTTAGTCTCTTAACCAGCTGGTTCTGGAGACCAGTCCACCAAATATTTCTGGTGCACTTTCTCCGAGATCTAGAAGCCCTAGATCATTGCATAATTCTCTGAATCTGATCTCAGCTAGTGGCTTGGTTAAAATATCAGCTTTTTCCTTATCAGTATGGATCTTTTCCATTATGATATTCTTCTTTTCAACATGATCTCTTATAAAATGATGTTTGACATCCACATGCTTGCATCTTGTATGTAGAACAGGATTCTGAGTGATTGCAATAGCACTATTACTGTTACAGAATATAGGTATGTTCTTAACTACAATGTTGTAATCCCTCAGCTGCTGACTTAGCCGGAGCAATTGGGAACAACAGCTTCCTGCAGCCATATATTCTGCTTCCGTAGTAGATGTCGCGACTGATGTCTGCTTCTTTAAAAACCATGAGATCAGTTTACTACCTAAAAACTGACATGTACCTGAGGTTGATTTCCTGTCAATTCTGCAACCTCCATAATCAGAATCAGAATACCCACTAAGCTCTAGATTATCATCTGATGGGTAAAATAAACCAAGGTTTACTGTCCCCTTCAGATACTTAAGAATCCGCTTAGCTGCTTCCAGGTGGCTTTGCATTGGATTTGCCTGAAATCTGGCACATACACCTACTGCAAAAGTGATATCTGGTCTGCTGGCAGTCAGGTATAGTAGAGATCCAATGAGAGCCCTGTATTCTTTCTGATTAGTTTTCTGACCATTCTCATCTGGATCTATCTTGAATCCAGTCATCATAGGAATTCTGGCTTCCTTACAGTTTTGAACTCCAAACTTAACCAACAAACTTCTAGTGTACTTCACCTGGCAGATGAATATCCCTTCTGTACTTTGCTTAACTTGTAGACCCAGAAAGTAAATCATCTGACCCATCATGGACATCTCGAACTTCCCTTGCATCAGCTTGCTGAATCTGTCACACAGATCTTTGTTGGGAGATCCGAAGATGATGTCGTCCACATAAATCTGAACCATCAGAATATCTTCTCCATCTTCTATTCTGAATAAGGTTCTGTCCACTATTCCTTTAGTGAAACCACTGTGTTTCAAGAACTGAGAGAGTGTATCATACCAAGCTCGAGGAGCTTGTTTCAGGCCATAAAGAGCTTTTCTTAAACGGTACACCTGGTCGCCTTTTTCAAAGCCAGGAGGTTGTTCAACATAAACTTCCTCAGCTAGTACCCCATTTAAGAATGCACTCTTTACATCCATCTGATACACAATAAACCCTCTGTGGGCAGCATATGCCAGAAACAGCCGAATGGCCTCCATGCGAGCGATTGGTGCAAAGGTCTCATCATAATCAATTCTTTCTGATTGTGAATACCCCTTAGCAACAAGTCTTGCCTTATTTCTGGTTATGACATTATTCTCATCTCTCTTGTTCTTGAATACCCACTTTGTGCCAATCACATCTTGATGGGTTGGTCTGTCCACCAGTTTCCAAACCTGATTCCTTTCAAACTGTTCCAGTTCTTCTTGCATGGCTAGAATCTAGTTTACATCTTGTAGAGCTTCTTCTACTTCAGTTGGTTCCTTCAAAGACAAATAACAACAATACATGGCACTTTCACCAATCTGATGTCTAGTTTTAACTCTATCAGATGGGTCTCCGATGATCAGATCAGTTATATGACTGGTTATCCAGGTCTTTCTTTTCTGATTTTCATCAGTTTGGAGAACATCATCCTCTTCTGACTGTAGTTCATCACTAGTGATTGGGAGTGGTGCAGAATTATGATCCACTTGACATGGAAAAGTCTCAGCTGATGTTGGACTCATCATGTGCTGATGTCTGTCCGTAGGAACTTCAGGTGTTCCCCCTGAACCAGATGGTTCAGTTGTTACTGTCTCAGCTGTACCAACTTCTTCATTGACAGTTGTACGTACCTTAGGGTCTGATTGACCTGATGAATCAGTAAGATCAAGTTCTGGAACATACACTGTTACGTGATCTGATCCTCTTTCCTTGATACTTAGCTGATCCATTTTCTGTGCATTAGGTACCGGTTGATCTGGTACTGCTTGTTTTGAGACAGATTTCTCTTGTTCAGATGATGTCTCATCAAAGACCACATGTGGTGTTTCTTCCACAACTAGGGTTCACCTGTTGTAAACCCTGAAAGCCTTGCTGGATGAGGAATATCCTAAGAATATACCCTCATCTGACTTGGCCTCAAAAGTTTTCAACTGACTCTTCCCATTGTTGTGTATGAAACACTTGCACCCAAAAACATGGAAGTAAGAAACACGAGGTTTTCTTCCCTTCCACAGTTCATAGGGTGTTTTGTAGTGAGCCTTAGTCAGAGAACATCTGTTCTGAGTGTGGCATGCAGTATTGATGGCCTCTGCCCAGAAACGGCTTGGTGTTGCATGTTCAGCTAACATAGTGCGAGCAGCTTCTTTGAGTGTTCTGTTTCTCCGTTCTGCTACTCCATTCTGTTGTGGCGTTCTTGCAGCTGATGTCTCATGTTGTATACCAAACTTAGTGCAAAAATCAGTAATAAAAGAATTCGGAAATTCTGTATCTTTATCTGATCTGATTTTTACTATACTGACACCCTTTTCGTTTTGTAGTTTCTTGAGCAGCTCGGGTATCTTTGTTGTAGTCTCATTCTTCTTATACAAGAATACAACTCAGGTAAACTTGGAATAATCATCCACGATTACCAGAGTATATTTGAGTCCACTGAGACTGACTGGTGTAACTGGTCCAAATAAGTCCATATGGAGCAGTTGCAATACTCTGCTGGATGCTGGTCCAGGGATTCCCTTGAATGAGGCTTTAACCAGTTTTCCCTTCTGACATGCGACACATGTCTGATCTTTAGAGAATACCTCATTCGGGAGTCCCTCAACCAAGAACATCCTTGCTATCTTGTTAAGAGTCTTAAAGTTCAGATGGCTCATTCTCTTGTGCCAGAGCCAACTGCTACCTTTTGAACTCTTAACAATCAGGCATGCATTTCTTGGACAATTGTTCCAATCTGTTGTATAAATCGTACCTTTTCTTGAACCAGCTAACAAGATTTGTTGAGTAGCTCGATTCCTAATAGTACACTTGTCAGTAGAGAACTCAACACTGAATCCGTTATCGCAGAACTGAGATACTGATAGCAGATTATGCTTTAAACCGTCGACATACGAGACTCCTGTAACCTGTACATCATCATTCTCTAGGGTTCCAAATCCTCTGGTAAAACCAAAGTTATCATCACCAAAGAGTACACGTGGGCCTTCTTGTTCTATGTAAGAGCTAAGGATATGTTTGCTTCCAGTCATGTGCCTTGAGCATCCACTATCGATGTACCAGATAGTTGCTTGTACACCTCCCTTGTTGGCCAAACCCACGCGAACCTGCAATCAAGTCATGCTTTATGTACCCCTTTTGGATTGGGTCCTGAGGGGTTAGAGTTGGTTTTAGGGATCCATACAAACAGGGCACTTCTATTGTAATCAGATAGATCAGAAGGCCTGATTTGTCTCCCATAAACATCTACATAATCATACATCTCTTCATATGCATCCTGATCAGTATGATTATTTGTGCGAGCCTTGGGTGAATCAGAAGACTTGGGATTTTTTCTTGCTGCTTGTCTTCTTTTAACCCAGTGGGGCTCAGGTGCAGCAGCCCTAGGTTTCTGATTGTAAGGGTAGGTACGACTGCTACCATTAAAAGATTCATATCTTTTTAGCATAGATGGTCTTAGCAGTTTACCTTTAACTTGCTTGTTAGGCAGCTGACCCTGATTAGGTTCCAGATTAGATTTCCCTTTGAGAGGTTGTCTTTTTTGATACCTAATCTGCTGATCAGGTTGAGGTCTCTTCATAAGAACTGGGTTCTTCTGTTGATTCCTCGGTTGATGCTTGATCAGTTGGGGTCCATTTATGTTCCCTTTCTGATTGGGCACTTGTCTTACTTGTTCAGCAGGTCTCTTTCCCTTAGTAGATACAGATTTTGCTTTATGTGTATCTATATCAGAAACTCGTTTGATTACACTTTTCTGAAGTGAATCAGACGGGGCTTTTGAGGATGTAGAAGGGTTTTCATACCCAATTCCCTTCTTATTAGTTGTCGTACGAAAATAGTTGTTCATATCCTAAACGGTTTTAGAAGATTTTGTGAAAACCTATATTTTCTTACGTAAACTATCCTCAGTTAATTTCAGACTCTCATGCAGTCGGAAGAGTTCATCAAACTTGGCTTGTAGGATTTTAAAATCATCAGCTTGTTGTTTATTGATAGCTAGCTGTTCCTTAATCTGCTTCTCCTGATCAGAAGAATTAACTTTCAGAACTTTCAGTTCTTCAGTTATCTTCTGAGCAGCTTCAGCCGATTTTAGTTCAGCTGCTTTACTGACAGCTTTTTCCTTAACAAGCTGAGTATATTCAATCCTTAGCTTATCGTTTTCAGCTTCCACTATTGTATAAGTGTCTACTGCAGTAGAGAGTTCATCAAGCAATTGCTCAGAATAGAGCTGCAAGTCAATCTCTCCAGCAGGTGTGCTAATCATAGCTGGTGTGGAAACTGAAAGAACAGAAGGTTTAGAGGTTACCTCAGATTGGTCTTCCTCCTTAGCCATGAGATAGATGTCTTCATCAGATGAGAACATCAGATCATCGTAGTGGTAGAAATCATCAGTGTTGCTTATCAGACAGAAGTCCTCTACAGATGAATAGCCAGAATCCTCAGAAGGCAGATAAGAATCATCGATCCCAGATGTATCAGCAACCATGGCTTTTCTGTCTCTGTATCTTTGTTCTCATCTGTTCTGCTTGTCTTCTCTTTCTTTTGGAGTTAGGTCCGGGCAATCTGCACTGTAATGACCTGGTTTCTGACAGTTGAAACATGCTCCACGCTCCATGGAACTCCTTCTGCCAGGTGAGTCATTTCGTCTGTAGAATCTGTCAGGTGACTTACCTGTCTGATTGTAGTCTGAGTTTCTCCTTTATGATCTGTTGTCTCTCCTTTCATCAGATCGATAATCTCTTTTCTTATTCTCTCTGCGATCTTCTCTATGATCATCTCTTCGATCATCAGATCTGGTCTTTTCTGGAGATCTGTCAGGTGTCCTCCTATCTCTTCCTCTGCTGTTCTGATAATCCCTGTAAAATCTACGATACTTACCAAGTTGAATGTTAGATTTTTCAAGTTTTCTGGTTAGCAAAGCAATATGTTCAGTTTGGCTTATAATATTTCCAACAGGTTCAGTAGACTTTGAGTTGCTGTCGGCTGCTTTGAATGCAACTGATTTTGATGTGATAGGTGTGGCTTCGGCAGGCGACTCGACTTCTTCTTCTTGCCCTATTTCGATCAGATCGAACTCATGGGCTTTAAGGCTCAGGAACAGGTTGCTTGGCTTCAACTTAGTAATATCTTGACAATCCTTTATTACAGTGACTTTCATATCCCACTTCTTAGTCAGAGATCTCAAGATCTTGTAGTTGATGTCTTTATCTGACATTTCTCGTCCAAGTTCCCGTAGCTTGTTGACTGACATGGTGATTATTCCATCTAGTTCATTGATGATTTCATATGGTAGCATCTTAAGTTTCTCAAATTTCACCAGTTCGGCTTGCAGTCTGCTATCTTTAATCAGATCATTTCCTACACACATTTCAGCAAGCGTATCCCACATCTGTTTGGCTGTCTTGAGATACTTTATCTTTTCTCTTGTTATCTTGTCCATCGTCTTCATGATTATGTGTCTGGCTATTGTATCCAGAGTGTACAGCTTCCTTTCTTCAGCATCCATCAGGGCGGGACTCTTTCTGACAAGGCTTCCAACTGGAAAGTCTGGATCACCTCCTACAGCTGGGTTGTCGTGGTAGATGATGATGGGTCCTCGTTCAAGAACTTCCATCATCCTGCTGCTTATTGATCCCAGATGGTTGCTCATGTATATAGTCCAGTCTGCATACTCATCAATGGAAAATTTAGGCAAATCATGATACATACCCGAAGTATTATCCATGCTGGTCGTGAGTTTGAAAATAAATGAGATTTGAAAAGGTTTTCCAAGATCAGTTCAAGTGACCACAAAGGTTCTTCCTCAAGAACCGATGATATTCAAAGCCAGTGGTCCGTAGAACCACTGCTCTAATACCACTTGTAGGTCCCGAACGGGTTTCGTGAGTGCAGAAGTCTAGAGGGGAGGGGTGAATAGACTTCTGAAAACTTTTGCATGTAGATCAGGTGTGATGGCAGGTTGCCTGATCAGAGTGCGAGTGAATCAGTTTGGACTGATATCCAACTTACTGATCGCCTGAGGGCAGATCAGTTCGGTGTCTATTAGTTTAACTGATTGTGCGGAAGCTAGTTTATACCCGTGAAAAACCAGTTTATAACAAATCAGATTCCGAAGCTGTTTTCAATCAGCTGACTATGGAGTCAATCTGATCATATCAGTAGCTTGGTGCACACTGATCCTAACTCAGAATATGTATGTAGATTTAAGCAAAGTTGTGTGCAATAATGTAAAGCAATTAATCAAATAAGTAAATGCACACAAGATTTATAGTGGTTCGGACAACACGTCCTACGTCCACTCTTCCCTATCACGAGGGGCACCAACTTAACCAACTTGAACTTAGTTTATTGTGTTAGTCCAACACATTACACCAACATATATTTATAGAGTTCTCACTCAACGATCCTAGAAATCAGCACTAGAAACCCTAGTCTGAAATCTTGCAAAACAAACTTAACCTAACTTTGGGTTTTGGTAAAGGTTTGTTGTTGTTCCAACTGGAAATCTATCCTAGTATTTGTGTAGCCTAAAGCTAGAGGATGAAATTTCTATGCTAAGAACAATGGGATGAACACTTAGAAATAATCTTCAAGGTTGTGTTCTTTGTGCGGAAATCTTACTATAGAATGAGCTTCTTGATAATTTCCGTCTTCTTCACTATGAAGAGTAATCCCATATTTATAGACCATGAAATCAAAGAGTCGTTGGAGAGCAATTTGAATTTCTGGCTATATTTGGTAGATTTACAGGATTGATTTGACGTGCTCAGGGATGGCATGACCGAAAGCGTGAATAGTGTCTTTTGTAGCCGTTTTGACTTTTCAGCGCCGAATCCCGCAGTGTCAGCTTTTTTAAGTACGTGTCGTGCTCTCATTGGTTTAACAAGTACAACACTTCAGCGTTTGTTCTACCAACTAAAGTTGACATTCTTCTTGTCCTGCAGATACGTATGATCTGGTGTAACATTTAGTTAACACCAGGGGTGAGCTGACCTGATCAGATAACTGATCAGTCTACCTGATAGAGTCTTCTGATGCAGGTTATCTTAGCACAACTTGTAGACTCGGCTGATGTAGGTCTTCTGGTCTTCTGGTCTTCTGAACTTGAGCTTATGTCTTCACCTGATCATCTGACTTCTTCTTGTATTCTGACTTGTTTAGTCTTCTGATCATCTGACCTTATTTGGTCATCTGATATTTTGACCTGACCTATACATATTGAGTTCCCCCTCAATATGTGACCTATCTTTTACATCAGCTATCTATACATTTCAGCTGATCATCTTAATATGATTCTAAATCATCAGTCAGCTAAACAGATCTAACTGGTCCTATTACAACCTGTTTTGGAACTTCCATAAAAAATTAATACAAATTTCCCAACAAAAAGTATTACTTGTTTACATAGATAGTATTACTTGTTTACATAGAAAAGTATATATACCTTGTTTAAATAGAAAAGTATTACTTGTTTAAATAGAAAAGTATTACTTGTTTACATAGAAAAGTATATATAACTTGTTTAAATAGAAAACTATTATTTGTTTACATAGAAAAGTATATATAACTTGTTTAAATAGAAAAGTATTACTTGTTTACATAGATAGTATTACTTGTTTACATAGAAAAGTATATATATCTTGTTTAAATAGAAAAGTATTACTTGTTTAAATAGAAAAGTATATATAACTTGTTTAAATAGAAAACTATTACTTGTTTACATAGAAAAATATATATAACTTGTTTAAATAGAAAAGTATTACTTGTTTACATAGAAAAGTATATATAACTTGTTTAAATAGAAAAGTATTACTTGTTTAAATAGAAAAGTATTACTTGTTTACATAGAAAAGTATCACTTGTTTACATAGAAAAGTATATATAACTTGTTTAAATAGAAAAGTATTACTTATTTATTTAGATAGTATTACTTGTTTAGATAGAAAAGTATATATAACTTGTTTAAATAGAAAAGTATTACTTGTTTACATAGAAAAATATTACTTGTTTAAATAGAAAAGTATAACTTGATTAGATGAAAGGTATTACTTGTTTAAATAGAAAAGTATTACTCATTTAGATAGAGAGGTATTACTTGTTTAGAAGGAAAAGTATTACTTGTTTAGATAGAAATGTATAATTTTAAAAAAAAAACAAGTAAAAAATATACATATAATATAATATAATATAATTTTAATTTTAATTTATATATAAAAAATTATTATACAAAAATGTGATTGAATTAATAAATAAGATAATTGAAATAAAGAATTTTTAAAAAAATTATTTAAAAAAACGATTTTTAGGACATATAGAATTAATTTCATTAAGTAAGCGCAAGAAAGTAAGAGAGCCCGAGCGAAATTGATCCCCGCTCAGGCGCCCAAGGTCCCGTGTTCGGTCCCCCATGGGAGCGAATAATTGCCTCAATTAATTGGGAGGCTTGGAGGTTTATATATGAGATGCTTGGTGGTTGAGTTCGACATGGTCCGTGGTTCGGGTGGTTCGGTGCTCACCCGGGTGCACCCCTGGCTCGGGTTCGAACCACCGCGAGCCATTTTTTTTTAAATTCACGATATAACGACGGATATAGCGACGGAAAACGATGGTCGCTAATAGCGACAGAAAACAGTCATCGCTACACCATCGCTATATGTTCGACGGCTTTGGCGACGGTTTTGTGATGGTTATTCTGACCCGGGCCCGGACCCATATGTCCGTCGCCAAAGCCATCGCTATTTGGCGACGGTAAAAAACCGTCGCTACATAGCGACGGTTATGAAATAACCGTCGCTAAATCTTAGCAACCCTCGGTTTCCCGACGGTTAAAAAACTTTTGCCAAATCTGTCGCTACTATGTGTAGTGACGGTTTTAACCATCACTAAAACCGTCGTTGAACCCCGTCATTTTTGTAGTATTGAACCCCTGTAATGTGAAACAAACATGATCAGTGGATCCCGTATCAACTACCCACGAATGGGAATCATACGCCGCTAAACAAGTTTCAACAACTAGTGTGTGAGAATTACCTTTCTTTCCGGCCCGCTTGGGCTTGGAACAGGCATCCCTCCAATGTCCTATTTCACCACAGTTGAAACACTTCCCTTTTGGATTCCTTTTGACACCCAACCATTTGACCATCTTTCCTCTACTTTTCTTAGTAGTGGGGTTGCTTTGGTCTTGACCATTCATCTCCTCATCAATCTTGCCCTCCATTGGCCTAGATTTTGAGAGAAGTTTTTTAGTCACCGAAGCTTCATCTTCTTGTCCCAAATGTTTCTCTATCGTGTCCAAAACTTCTTGCAGAGTATCCATAGTGAACATGTGATCGCTCATCACAAAACTACAGTAAAACTCATCGAAACATTGTGGAAGAGTTAGGAACAAGAAATTGATTTGAGCCCCATTACAATACTTAGTACCGAGATAAACAAGTTTGTCAAAGTGGCGCTTGACTTTGAGAACATGATCCCTTACGGGTGTTCCCTCCGTCATTTTCAGCCTTGCCACACCATCATAATTAAACTGATTGATCATGTGGTTTTCTGATAAAAACATTTCTTCAAGACTCTCCATGATTTCCGTAGCAGATTCAACACCTTCATGAATGTATCTTAAATCATCAGACAAGGAAGTCAAGATTATACATTTCATAGGCTCGTTGTCACGCTCCCAGACATCATACAAGGATATTTCCGCATTAGTTGATCTTTCAGTAGGTTTATCAGGCTTGGGTACGCCAAGAACTCAATTGTGTTCTTGTGCAGTGAGGACAAATTTCATATAACGTTTCCAAATGACATATTTTTCACCAGTAAGTTGATGTTCTTTGAGCATATATTTCAGTGGATTAAAAAGTTGCGACATGCTGAACTAAAATAAATAACAATTGTATAAGCACAAAATTATCACATAATTTTGATCACATTATTCATATCAAAATCTCAAAACAATATGAATATTCATCAGCCGACATCTCAAAACAGTTTAAATAGGTCACATGGGGTGATCTGTCTATATAAACACATTCAAGCAAGTTACAAACAAGAACAATTACAAACCTTTAATTCACAATTAATAGTCGGCTCCCACTTGACCAATATAAAATTGACAAGGACTTCGGGGAAGTATATGCATATCAATTTTATACCTAAGTAATAACCATGATTAAATACAGAATTATTATTTCATTTTGAACGAGCCTCGAGGGGAGGGTCATCGTCGCCACTAATAATAATTCACAATCATCCTTTTGGGAATTTATTCATGTGAAATCTATCTTTTGGCCGTTCCGAGGGGGAAATTTCTCCAAAAAAATTCACAAATAAATAAATCATGGAGGTCAAAATTGACGTAATTTTATTATCCGGAATAAAATTGTCAATAAATAAAACATACTTAGTAATTTTCGAAAGTGAGATTTTCTTTTGACAATTTAAATATCATGCAAACACATTAACAAATAATAATGCATGAAAATAAAACAAGCATAAAGACAAAATAAATCAAGTTGGGCACATATATCCAACTGTCATGGTTTAAATTCCAAGTCTCGATCTGAAGAAATCGTCTCTTTGTTGGCCTTCATCGTTCGTTTCGAAAAGCTCCCACTGAAAACCGTAACAATTCTTTAAAATAAACGTCCTCTGTCTAGGGTCGGAATGACGTCTAGCAGCTTACACCTACGCCCGAAGGCTCCGAGCTTAGGCTGCTCGTCGCCTGAGAGAAAATAAGCAAAGTGGCCGAGAGGCCGAGGAGCCGCGCCCAGCGTGCGCGCCCCAGCGCACCCCTCGCCCCTCCTGTTCGTCGTGCATGGCGCGCGGCCCATGCTGCTCGGCGCCTTGCATCGCAGCATGGGCTCGACCTCGCCCAGCCTTTGCCCGAGCCGCCTCTAGCCCACGAGCCCGATGTCGTCCGGGCGCATGCATGCATGCTTCCCAGCAGAGACGGACCCAGAAATTTTACCGAGGGGGGCCCAATTTATAACATAGTGTAGTTAAATGCACTTTAAAAAATTTATATATTTTCGAAAATTATTTGGACTAAACATCTTTATATTAACAGAGTCGAATACATTTATATGTATATTGAAAATGTGAATTATACATATTCTTTCTCTATTTTGTTACCCATTTCTCACCTAAAAATCAACATTTTATTTATAGAGTGTTGATTTTTACAAGGATTAGTAATAGTGGTGTACAATGAACATGATGCACATAATACTTTGTTTAAAGGAGACAGACATTCGTATGAGATAGTTTTATACATGATATAGGGTATAATCTATAACACAAATAATACTCATTCTTCCAAAATATTAGAGCGTTAATACACAAGTTATGCTTCGCCTTACTATGAGACTGTCTCATACAGGTGTGTCTTAATTATAAGTATATATATATAAGAAATTCAAGTGGGGTCAGGGGGGCCCAGTGACCCCCCTGGCTCCAATGTAGGTCCGTCGCTGCTTCCCAGCATGCGTACATAACGATTTTTAATTCTTCGTCTTAGATCCAGTTACAATTTATTACAAAAATAAATAAACCTACGATCTAGACTAGTCTATTACATTGGATTAAACAAATAGCCTAATCTACTCGTGGATTTTCTCACGAGAAAAATAAATCCGAACTAATCGAATTAAAAACCAATAAATTATTTGCATGTAAATAAGCACATTAAATTACCATGACAATTGGATACCTACAAAACAGATCTACCAGTTCTACTATCCAATTTCAATTTTAATGAACAATAATTTAAATTACAGTTTAAAATATCAGAGCCCGGACCAGGGCTCTGATACCAGTTGTTAGGATACTATACGCCAGGATCTATAGGGATGACCTCATAAACACAAATTTAAATTAACGATTATTACTAGCATGAATTTACCTACGTGAATTCAAATAATAACCAATCCAACAACAACATGCATACAATAATTCATGTAAAAGATCCTAGCATGCGGAATTTCTAGGAGTTTAAGTAAACGTACCCGTTGGAGAGACGGTCTGAGATAGGCAGGATCAGATATCTGGCAACCAACCAAAAGTCCTTCTCAAGTATTCCCAAGTCCTTTCTCAACAACCTTGGTGGAAGGTTCTCCAGTGAACAATTATAAAACAAAGGAAAATTAAATAATTTGTTGCACCACCTTCATGGATTTCTAATATTTCCAGCACATGAAATTGTGTTGGGGATGAAAAATTCATCCCTTATTTATAATAGAGGGGTGGTCGAAATTTTAGCCTTAATCAGGGTTAGGAAATATCTTTTCTTGATCTCCAAAAAATCTTGAATATATCTCATATATTCTTCTTTCCATGTGTATTTTTTCACAAAATCTCACACCCTTTTTAAGCCTAATTTTCGAAAAAATAAGAAAGGATTTTCAAGATTGGATCTTTCTTGAATTTATGAGATATTCTTGTATTCCAAGAATACATACCTTTTTCCATAAAAATATTTTCAATAAAATCAAGAAAATTTTTTCTTCCTTCTTATTCCCCAATTTTCGAAAATATCTATTAAAGAGGCCAAGTGGGAGATTTCTTGAATTTATGGGATAATCTTGTATTCCAAGAATACTTATCTCTTTTCCATAAAATCTTTTCAAGAAAATCTTTCTCCCTCTTTTCTTTAATTATTTCGAAAATAATAACGAAAAATATGCAACAAGAAATTTAATTTATTTTAAGCACCTTTTATTTTATTGGACTTTGATTGGGCTACTTGAGGGGCCTTTAGGAGATATAAGATGGACCTTCCAATGGGCTTCTGAATTCCAATATTGAGCCACAATATAATTCAGCACATTAATATTAATTAATTTCACTATATAATTAATATTGCACTATCCATCTCAACCCATATTACGGTAATATGACTCCCTATTATTATTTTCCGTGTTTAAGATTATTTTGTCCATTTATTTATTAAGCCACTGAAAAGTTTTATAGTAATTAATATATTTATCCTTGGAGTAAGGACAGCTCAACATTATTATCCATACCGAAAAATTAATTCCACTTGCAAGATTTGGTATGATAAAGGTTTTGTGTCCACCAAGGGGACTAATTATGCAAGACTCTCCAAGCACACGATTCTCTGTATTAATTTAGCAACTGTCATGTAATTAATATTATTGCTCAAGATATAGGGTATCGAAGTCGCAGTGATTCTCTTCCCATTTATAAGTCAAAGCAATAATTACTAATTACACACAGTCCTTATTAAGTGACAGAGATTAAGAAATCAATAATTACTGAGGCTTAACTCTTCATCCCATAAGTCAGTGCAAATGAGTTTATCCTCTCTGTAGGTCCGCTTCAGTGCATCAAATGCACTAGTGTAATCTCTCGGTCAAGACAAGTCAATCTGAGTCTTACACATCAACTTCTAACAATAGATTGTTCAGATCAATCTAAGTTGTGAAACACGCACTTGTTTACAAGGGCCTGTTAACGTGATCTTCTGTGATCTGGTATCACCACGTTAACTACAGTGTAACACGTGCTATTTTATGAACGGTTTGCAATAAATATATATAACATTCAATCATATTTAAAGCAACAAAGATAAATAATTTATTTCAGTAAATAAGTGTTTAATACATAAGTTATACAAAGTAAAAACATACTTTCACGTATAACTCTAACATGAAGGGGGAGAGAAATGAGTAAGAGATAGATAAATGTTAGAGAGGAAAGAGAACAAGGAGAGATAAAATAATCCTTTTATAGAAGAATAATTATACCAAGAGTCTAACATCTCTTATAAATTAAAAATAATCCTTTTATAGAAGAAGAATTATTCCAAGAGTCTAACATCTCTTATAAATTATTTCAAAAGTTTATAAAATGTAATTTTAAAGTTTTCGAAAAATAAATTTATAAGATTTTCTAATAATTTGAGAGAAATATTTTTAATTTTTAATGCCGATGGGTCAATGATAGACGCTGCCTCCGTAGTCATTGTCAAACCACCTTAATTTATTTGGGGGGCGTGACCGTGGTTACCTTTTTTTTTTAATTTCATTTTGAATATACTATTGTTTAGTTATTATAGCTTAAAAGATTTTAGAATAATAAATTTGTTATTACTTTTTTTTTTTTGAGGTTATATGATGTAAAAAGTTTATTTTAAGTTCTTAAAACAATTATAAATCTTATTTTAACTAACACCTTCTTAGAACTTATAAGCTCGTAAACATTTTATAAACACTTTATAAGCCACACAACCTTAAAAAAAGATAAAATAGCTAGCTTATCTTATTCTTCTTCTACAATACTGCTTTGACCCCTTATCTGCATACGGATCAAGCAATCTCAATTAGGAGAGAAAGAGGTCCAATTAGATGGTAGCCTAGTCGAATTTATGTTGCGTACGGTCACGTCATATGGAAGCTCAGTTAGGAGCACACGCAGTCCAATTAGATGGTAGCCTACTTGAACTTATGTTACGTACGTTCACGTCGACAGGCAACATGCGATATTCAATATCGAGCTCTCTAAAAGTTTTAATCATTTCCTCCACAACAAGTGCTCTTCTTGTCCATCTCTCACCCATATCCTGATGATTCATCTTGTGGGAAAGCCATATGGAAAACATCAACTTGTTCATGTCCTCCACATCTCTCATCACAATCATTGGAGCAGGGTACCAATGGTCGCTCTTGTTATTAACATACCTACAAACAAATCATTGTGTACTGTTAATATTATTAGACGCAGAGTTAGTATTTGAGCGCGGATAAAAAAAATTAGATTAACTCTGTTCTCAAAGCAGTCCAATAGCCAATACTAGAAAAACGTAGAGATATGGAGCAACAAGATTTCTAATTGTTGGAAAAGATAAGTGGCTAAATGAATAGAGAGAAAAGAAGACAACAAAGGCATACCATGTGATCCTTTCCTTCATTGTCACAATCTTCTCCCCAGGAGTTGAAATGTGGATACAAAAATCAATTGCGTCTCCCATATTTGGGCTACGGTAATAATTGTAGATTGGCTTAGTGCAAAGGACACTATTTGGATAATAGATTTTGTGGTTATCGAACTTGAGAAAAACTGTTGTGAGTATGTTCATTTCCTCAACAATCATCTGCAATGTGCATGCACGTCGTCAATAAGTATACTACAAACAACGGCGGATCTAGGGTGGGGGGGCTGCTGCCCCCCTTGATTTTTTAGTACTACATATATATATATATGTCCACATGTATATAGTTATATTAATATGTGTATTTTTCTTTCTTGTTTGGATTTATATGTATACATAAGTATAGTTACATCAATATTTAAGTGTTGATACATATTAGTTAGACTTAAAACATGAGTTTCTTGTCCTGGATCCGCCGCTGACTACAAACATGTGCAGATTCTCATAACACAAAAAAACTTACTTGAATTCCATCAACTTCAACACGATCGCCCACGTCAAATGGGTGCATCACGAATAAGAAGATAATCGCCTCAAATGTGGTTTTGCATGTGTTTCCAAACATAAATACCACTAAAAGAACCTGGGAGCTTAAAAAGACAAGAAATTGTGTGGTTGCAAATTTGAGTATAAGAAGCCAGACGACAACAATGAAAAACCCAACCAAGACATTTAGCATGTGGTGCAGTTTGGTAACAGCAGTTTTAGTGTCATTTAGTGACAAAGCAAGAGCTCTTCGCTCTCTGAATGCAGAGACCTGTGGTGAAAGTCATATGCAACACATTCAATGTTTTTGTGGTAATATAATACGTATCAAATCTCCAGCCACTATGAACAAGTTGACACATTACCCTTAAATAAAAAGATAAATAAGGAAAATAACAAAAGTTTGTGGTTAGAATGAAGGAAAAGACAAGATTATAATTCTTACCAACAAATTTGTAAGAGCACTTTTGCTGATTCCATTTTCGTCGATTCCATCTCCAAAGAGACTTAAAGTCCTTAATGCCTCATCCTCCCGCATAAAACGCTTAAAATCATCTAGGAATATATGCCTGATCACAGACATTTATATCATAATTATTGAGATACATTACATAATAATGAGATAATATCATTAACAATAACTTGAATTATATATTTTAAAAGTCGAAGTCTTCATAGAAATGAACTTACTTAGATCCTGGCTTTGCAACATTGAGAAAGATCTTCTTAGCTGTTGATCTAGCCTGATCTTCACTTGTAATATGCACTATTGCCTTATCTTCATCTGTAGAGCCTTGTATTTTCTCATCTATAATCGAGAGCGCCCCTTTTCTCACTGTGCTCATTAACCTCTTCATATTCCAAGCTGAAATATTCTCCTGATTCAACTTATGCAAATTATCAATTGTAATACCATTCTTCGAACCTATTGATGTGGGAGTCTTTGGTAACATACTGACCTTCAAATTAGGTGGAATACTCGCCCTTGCGCTCTGAAGTTTCTGTACCTCAATAGTCACCTTTTCCTCCTCTTCTTGCTTTTGTTGAATTTCAATTAACGGTGGCCCTGAAAGGATCTCTATTACATACTCATTGAACAACGCTTCTTGAATCCGATCAAAAAACATGCTCACGTGAAACGAAGATGCTAAAACCTTTACTAGCAAAGTTTTCACTAGCCAAATCAATGTCCCCACTAAAAGGCATATCCAAATCTTGGAAACATACGACAAAACCCGGGTATTCGCCACTTTTTCAATCTTCTCATAAAAAATGTAATGCCAAACAACCCAAACCATAGCCAACCACACACAATTCTGAACGGACTTTTTCAAATCGTATATGAAAAACAGAACCCGTTTTCGCAATAGAAAGTTCCCCTCAATTAAAAGAATAATAATCCTAATCGCCCAACCCGAAACCAATCTCCCGGAAATCAAAACCAAAACCATGAATTCCCATTTCCATATCCCCAATCCAACCGCATTACTATGCCTTCTCAACCTTTTAATAGTTATACTACAAACTAATGCCGCAATAATTAATATCACACACACTAATTGCACTACGGAAAGATTGCTGTACGTCATCTTCTTGTATTCATCCGGTAAATCCTCTTCAACAAACGGGTCTTCCTCATCGAATTCGCCTGTGCTCGTCCCTTTTCTTTGAGACTGGGATGTCGGGTGCTTTTCCTCCGGTTGGTCCAGCAATCTTGACTTAGTTTTACTTCTTAAATGAGATTTCCTCTGAAAAGAACTGTTGGAGCTGCACACCAGCACCTCCTCCGGTTCAGCATTGGACCGGCGGTTTGCTGGCGGCTCGACGCTCTCGGTAAAAGAAACTCGGATGACTCTGGGCGGCTGTTGATCATCACTCGGGCTCTCCGGCGACTGCATCACGAAATCGGCCTCCTTGGAGTCAGCGGAAGCTCCCGTTACGGCGCTGTTTTCAAAATCGTAACTGGAGCTCCACCACGCGCCATCGTTATTTTGCGAAACATCATTATTGCTTGTGGCGTTCAGGCGTTCTTCATGGAGTTGTGGTGACGAAGATTTGTGGGATTTACAGAGAGTTTTCATATGAAAAATTAAAATGGAGTATACCTTATTAGATGGTTTAGAATGAAATCATAATCCTTATTATATAGTACCTTATTATGTACCTTAGGGTTAATTGCATTGTCACTCTCATACAAGAAATTGGTCCTTTTTTCAGTAGAAGTTTTACATTCAAAACTAACGGAAATTGATGAGTAAGACACCAACATTAGGAAATTTACAAAATTGGTCATTTCTTTGATCAATTTTGGTCCTATAAAAAAATTGATAGTCTAACATATTAATTAACTGATTCAGTCAAAATAGTTAATGATTGGGACCAAAATTACCTAAAAGAAACATTTTTGAAAAACATAATATTAAAAATATTTTTAGATATTAATTTCGGTGGAATCAATTCTGCAATTTACCCTATACCTTAGGCTGAAAGGCATGAAATGTGTTCACCTGGTTTATAATTGGTGTTCCATTTTGTACTTCATAATATGAATTAATGACACGTGCAATAATAAAGATATCCAACGAACCATCATAGTTTGAGTCCATTTGTTAAAATTCAGCAGGGTGAAACACCGATAAAATATTAAAAGTAAATCCGGGGAATCGAACCGGAAAGGCATATAATAATTAATAAGGGTGTGAAGTGAAATTGATGAGTTGTTGGAGTGTTGGTGGACTACGAAATGTGGTGGACCTGATGAAACAAACGGGAGTGGATTCCATGCAATACACGTAACACGACACTACTGTCCATTTAATTCTTTTCCTATTCTATTTTTGTTAATTTCTTTTATTATGTGATGTTCTTTTTTATGTTTGCAACTATGTTGTTATTTTCCTCCTTTTCATTTCCTGATTATTACAGTTTTCTCCATCTAAAAAAGATGTCGGCTATGCTTGTATTTCTTTTCTTAATTAATAAGTGGGTCGTCTGTGCACCAAGCACGTCTAGTGTATTTTAAAAATTTACAATGTGGTGTACTGAAATTTTCGACTTGTTATGCTGAAACGTGCAACCTGTGTTCGTAAAATATAATTGCACATTTTAGTGCAATATATTTCAAGTTTTTAAAATATACTATGAAATGCACGGTGCATACACCCATTTGAATATAAAAATATAAAATATTTTTTAAACATTGAATTTTTTTTATGAATATACTTAAAAATTGGGTTCACGATGAACTCATATTCACATAAATTTTTACATAATTTTTTGTCTAACAAGCGCCAGATTGAGGAGTACGTGATAATAATTTTTTAAAGGGAAGACAAACTTATAGGTGTAAAATTTTGACGGATTCTTTGGCATTGTTGTCACTATTAATTCTCTTTTCTTTTCAAAATATGAACCGACATATTCAGAATTTATTCCAGGAGGCCCAATAAAAATACTTATTAAGTACATTTTGTATTAATATAACTGTCAAAACATATAATTTATCATAAAAATTGAACTTTCGATCCTTCAAACTTGTAACAAACGAAAACAAATACATATAAATTATTAAATAGTTATAAATTTTAAGAAAGATGCGGGTTTTTAATTTTATTAAATGATATACTGAATTTTATAATATTTTTATCAAAAAATTAAAATTTCTAGAGGGACTAGTGACCCTAAAATTGGCCCGTCCTTGATAATTAGACATCTTAACATAACGCTTCCATTCTTCAGTGTTAATTTCATGTTCTAAAATGTATTCAACCTTTTGTGTTTGGATTAATAACTATGGTGGTTTGTTGGATGTTTTTCAAAATTCCATGTAAGTATTGAATATAGAGTAGGACATCATTTTTTTTTAAAGACAATCAATTACAATAGTTTCCTAACATAATCAATTACAATAATTCCTTCTACCACCGGGCACATGACAACATCATTTCATCTCGTTGTATATCGGAACCACAATCACCATAAAAGGGAACCACAATCACTATAAGAGGGAGACCACCCGAAACTGCAACTCGAAACCGCAACCGCACCGCAACCCAACAAGAGGGGGACCACCACCCCACAAGAGATGGACCACCACCCCACAAGAGATGGACCACCACGAGAGTGAATAAATCTCAAACCCGGGACCTTAAGGTCTCAGGTGGTGGAGCTCTAACCACTTGAGTGATCCACACTTGACAGTAGAACACCATTTTTGACAAAGATGATAGCATTTTCTGCTAGACGTACATTTTAAGTCGTTAAAATAATTACGACCTCAATAATTCGTAAATCATAATAAAAAAATTAGAATACAATAATTCGTAAATAGCTTTTAGTAATTGATTAATGCCATCCAGAAACATTTTTTTTTTATCAAAGTCTTAAAAATTATTTTGAAAATCTGCCCGCGTAACTTTAAGGGTTGTTTTCAAACCCAATAATGTAGATTCTTTTTTTTCCCTCAGTTTGCAAATTTTGTTGAGAAAGTCTTGTTTGAAATATTGCACACTAGTGTTATGTGCAATACAATATAAATAAGACAAAAGTTGCCTAAATTTTATGGGTCGTATGACGGGTCGGGTCGTAAGGTGGCGCGGCGGTGGGTCGAGGTTTACATAACAACTTGATGTGTTACTACATGAACAAAAGAGTGTTACCCTATGAGCAAAAGAGTGTTACTACATGAACAAAAAATCAAGACAAACGATAAAACAAAACCAGAACAAAAGGAAAAGAAATTCTCAGTCCAAAATTACAGATTTACATAACAACTTAATGTGTTACTACATGAACAAAAGAGTGTTACCCTATGAGCAAAAGAGTGTTACTACATGAACAAAAACCAGTACAAACACAAAAAATATCATCAGTAAAAGAGTGTTACTACATGAACAAAAATCAGTACAAACGCATAAACAAAACCAGAACAAACGGAAAATAAATTCTCAGTCCAAAATTACAGATTTACATAAAAACTTGATGTGTTACTACATGAATAAAAGAGTGTTACCCTATGAGCAAAATAATGTTACTACATGAACAAAACTAGTACAAACGCGAAAAAAAAAATCAGTCCAAATTTACAAATTTAAAGAACATCGTGAGAAGAGTGCAGAAGGATCTGAAAGATTGCGTCACAAAATCATGAGGAAAAATAATGGAAGGACCTGTAAATTGCAAAGGATGAGAAAATTTAAAAAACAAGAAGAATATGGAAGAATTCGAATAAGGAAGAGAAGAAAAAACCTGCAGACGCACGTCTATAAAATCTTGTTGGTTGCAAGGAAGAAGAACCCTAGATCGCGAGGTAGAAGAATTTGAAAGCACCAGATTCGTGTTGTCAGGATGGAAAAACCTAGGAATCGCGAGGAAGAAGAAAGTAAATGCGCTGGATCCGTAGCGCGGGCCTGGGCTTGATCCGACCCCATTCGTCTGACCCGCGAATTCTTAAAAAAATACCAATTTGAACTAGAATTGCACATAACACTAATATGCAATATTGCATACAAGTTTTTGTCAATTTTCTTACGGGTAAATTGGGCGCAGGTTGTTCCCAATTGAATATTTCAATAACAAATATGGTCTCACATTTGTTTTGGTCCTTTTTTTTTGCGAATTTAGTCACGTCCGTTAAGTTTAACTGTTCCATTAAATTTTGAAATAATAATAAAAATTAATTCATTATGCAAAAAAATAATTCATAAATTCATAAATTATTTGTAAAATTATATAAATTTTTAATATGATTAGAAATACAAAAAAATATTTTAAAACTAAATAATAATTTATGTAAAATCTAAAAATTATAAAAATATAGAATATGTTTATAAATACAAAGAATATATTTTTTTTCAAAACAAGTAACATTTTTTAAAATCTAATATATACTCCCTCCTTTTTTATTTACATGTCGTTTTAGCCTTTTGAATTATTTATGAAATATATGTCGTTCTGGTATTTTATTCCCATTTATCTCATATTTACCCTCAATATTGTAATTTCAAATTTCAAATTTCCTACAAATGTGTTGTATGTTTTGTAATACCCCAAAAATCACTCTATGAATTGTTAAATCTTATACTCGATTGATGATAATATACCCTATTATAACTTATTTTTATTCTATTAAATTTAAGTGAGATGTTTAAATATTTTGAGGATTTAATATGTAACATTAGTTATATTATATTCGTAGATAAACTAATAAATAAATATTAGATAATTAGAGGCATTGATATATATTTTTGGTTGTGCATGGAGAACTTAAGTCGCAATGATGAGTCGAGCGTTATTTTTTTAAAGGATGTGATATTATTGTTTTGTGGCAAACTGTGGAGTTTCTGGTTAAATTTGCTTTGTTTGATGCATGTGGATGTTGTGAGTAGATGAAGGTTTCATGAGGGTCCGTTTGAGTTTATGATAGTAAATTGGTGAATTGATGAGTTATGGTCCTAAGTTGTGCTTTGATCCCTTGTAATTAAAGTAGTCTAATTAGGTTGTTTGATAAATGATGCATTCGTGGTGTACCCCTTAGGGTCGGAAAAAAAAATTGATGTGGTTAGGAGAAAAAGGAGTTTAGTTGAAGAATTGTGTGACAAACAAAAAGCCTGTATAACTACCCATTTTTAGGGGCTAAAAAAAAAAGGACAAAAAAAGAAAAAAAAAAGAATGAATTCGAGCTAAAACATAACGATGGAGCCCAAGAAAGGTTCACCCAATTTCCAAGATACACTCCAATCTTTAGTTTCCATCTGCACGCGTAGGACCATTTTTCTTTCCTAACTTCTAGAACTTGAGCCTGCACTGGGTCACTCAGTTTGCCTTTTTGCATCACAAATCTGTCCCAACAATACTCCACAAAAGACACCTAAATACATTAAAAAACACAAAAATAGATCAAGCGTGGAATAATATTATCAAAACACACATAAGTAATTAATCTTATCATCTTAATATAAACGAGTCCAATAAATTGCACTCTTATATATTAAAAATATGCATAATTCACTACTTATCAAATACCCCCACACTTAAACTTTTGCTTGTCCTCAAATAAAAAACAACATCAAAAGAGCAACAACGGAGAAGCTAAGAAATTCATTCAGGTCCTTTCTACACACAGAACGTGATACCAAAACAAAGTAGCAACTCATGGAATTTCGGACTAAGATCAACACAATTAGAAATCTTGAATTTTTGTAGATTTTCACTATTGTTCCCAATATCATTTACGATAGATCCTCAACTCATTGACTCGTTAAGCCCCTTATCATACTTCGACCCCCTTACTATACACTTCATCTAAAATAGGTAGCTTCAACAAACTCTACATCCTAGTGTACCCCCTATCTTTCTTTTTTCTCCAAGGTCTGCAGCACCACTCTACTTGTCGGATTTTAGCTCTAATTGTATCCGACTTTGAAACGTTCGAACCCCCGAAAGCAAGCAGTTGTCTCAGCACCTTTTTTTTTAAAATGCAAAACCGCAACTTCACTCCATCGTTAGGTTTTAGCCAAAATTTGACCGCACTGTCGAGGTGTGATAAAAATAAATACCCAAATCTACCCTACTAATTCGTAGTAATGGCAAGTAAGGGGTCGATCCACAGGGAACGTAAAAATATAATTATGCTAATTGTGTAAATTAGCGAAGTTAAAAACGTAACAAAAGAGGGGGGTTTTAATTTGAATTTTTCTAACTACTAAATAAAACAATAAATCACTTTAAACTAACTATTGGTCCAGGTGCAACAAGTCTTACACGTGTATGGGGGGGAAATACACGTGTTCAGTGATTTTTAAAACTTTTTCTTTACTGTGATCAGAAGGGACAGGATTGTCCTGAGAAGCACAAATTGCCCTGAGTCATAGTCTACTGAGATAGTGATCCTGAGCAGCTTTCAGAAGCTTCAGATTAGCCCAACTGATCTTGAGTTTTATCAGAGATCCTAAGAAGTTTGGATCAGATAATTATCTTACTGAATACTCAGTAGAGTTGGTTCAGTTTGGTAACTATCTGTTCTAGCTAATCAAGAGTGCGGAATGTGTTGGCCCTAAGTTTATACTCGTTTTATCTTGCTGGAAATCTTTTCCTTAGTAAAACAGTGGTTAAGGCTGTGATTAGTTTAATGCAGGTTCAGTGTATTGTTTCCAACTGAATGTCAAGAAAATCAGTATGCTTTCAGTGAAAATATGCAATAGATAAAATGCAAAACAGAAAGCAAACAACACATCAAATTATAGTGGTTCAGAGACAAAGCTCCTACCTCCACTCTCTCTGGTCTTCAGAGAAATTCCTTAACACACTATCACCTAAAGTTTTCAGGCTGAACACAGCAGCTTACTAACTTTTCTACACTGAGTTTTCGGGCTGACTACTGCAACTTACTAACTCAACACACACAAGCTTTCTGACTGTCTAAAACAGCTTACTCACTTCTTCTCTAGAGCTTTCTGGCTGACTCAACAGCAGCTTACTTACTCTTTACAACTCTTTCTCACCAACAATCACACAAACACTCAAACTACCTAATAAAAGAGTTTGGGTTGGGTTGGTTTCCAACTAGGGTGAGATATCCTTTGACAATAAGAACAAATGTAAAGGCTAGGATATCTCTACTAAGCTTTGGATATGTAACAATTCTAGGCTTAGTAAATGAGCTCTCTTCAATGTGAAACACTTGGGAAATCTTAGGTTTTTCGAGTGCTTCAATTTGCAAGAATACGAATGAGCTCTGGAGTTGCTTTGATTTCCCGTAACCTTGCAATGTTGAAGGTCACTGGTATTTATAGGCAACTTCTCCAAGGTCACTCTTGTAAAACTATCCGTTGGAAGAGATAGTATCAAGGGTTTCCTCTTTTGGTTATTGATGAACGGTTATTTTTAGGTTTGAACGCACCCTTGCATGTTTTAGGAAATATGCAGCCATGTAGCCAATCATCAACTTCTGTGAACTGGAAGATATCAGACCTGATATTTCTTCAAAGGAGATGTCGCTTTCGATGTCGATAAAAGTCGTTGTTGTTGCCTCCTCATTGGTCGAAGTCTTCCTTTGAGCAGAGACAAACAAACGGCTTTATTTAGGTTGACTTTTCTGAGCTGATATGTTCTTTAATGTCCACAAATGTCTAACATTCTGTTTGTTTGTACTAGGAATGAACATAATCACTCTTTCATTTAAGATAGTGGTTCAGGGTCCTTTTTGTTCAGTACACAAACAGTCTTCAAGATCTTCAGTCTTTCAGGATTTCTTCGCTCTTCAGGATTCTTCAGAGTCTTCAGAGTCTTCAGGATTCTTCTGAGTCTTCAGAGTCTTCAGGATTCTTCTGAGTCTTCAGAGTCTTCTCCTATGATGAGAAACATATTTCTCCCTGATCTATATCTGCTGACTATACATGATGCAGATAATCCTGAGTCCTAATTTCTATTTAAACCTGATCCTGATCCTATACTACCAAGATATCCTGAACATGTCATACTCAGGGGTTTTGGAATCTAATCAAAATCTTTATTTAAATTCATCTCCCAACACTAACATTTTTTCTCAAAAAGGTAATTCAATAATAAACGAGCATTCCAATTCACTGTTCATTCATCCCTCGACTTAATGTTATTAATTGACAGTGGCATTTACTCTATTTATCTTTAGGATTAATGTCCCTTTGTAGTCAACAAGCTCTGGCTACCGATTATTATCCCTTAATTATACTCAATTGAAATAAGCTCTCCAACGATTCTATTCAACTGAACAATCTAGATACGATCTAAATTTAACCCAGTCAAAAGCATTAAACTCTAGGATAAAGGACAAACAAATTCCCGAATAAGCAAGCTCGATTCGAAAGAACCCAGTTTAAATCACCCTAGTAAATTACTAGTCGCTACCAATTGTCATAAATCTGCAACAATTACGGATTACAAATTTACGAACTAGCAAACACACAAGAATAATCTAACCTAGGTGGCCAAACCAAATTAAACATCCAAATATGTTGAAAGTTAAATTAGATGAAATAAACAATCTCAAGATAAATATTATAAACGTCTCAGATCAAATTACAGGCATTAAAATACGAGTTCAGAAATCTCTGGAATTGGAATAAAAATACTAACAAAACATAATTGAGGGCATCTTCTCTCCTAAGCTGCTGCGCCCAATCTGTGTGTATCCTCCCAGAATTTCCGTCCAACTCTCCTTGCCCCTCCCCCCGTATTCACGTCTGTCTCTCTCTATATATACATGCATGTGTGGCTTACTCTCCAAGTCAAAAACCACCGCCAACCAATAATTAAACAATATATATATATATATGATGCATGCGTATCTTCCCAAAGAAAGGTTCACCCAATTTCCAAGATACACCCCAATCTTTAGTTTCCATTTGCACGCGTAGGACCTTTTTTTCTTTCGTAACTTCTAGAACTTGGGTCTGCACTGGGTCACTCAGTGTGGGTTTTTTGCATCACAAATCTGGCCAAACAATACTCGGCAAAAGACACCTAAATACATTAAAAAACTCAAAAATAGATCAAGCGTGGAATAATATTATCAAAACACACATAAGTTATTAATCTCATCATCTTAATATAAACGAGTCCAATAAATTGCACTCTTATATATTAAAAATATGCATAATTCAATACTTATCAAATACCCCAACACTTAAACTTTTGCTTGTCCTTGTTGAGGGAAATTAAATAAATAGATTATTCCCGACCCTCTCTACAAGCTCGAGCTTTTAGATGAGACAGAATTCTCACATGGTATCACGCCAAAGATCCTAAAACCCTAAATCTTCTTCCGCTCGTTCGCGCTCCTCTCTCTCCCGTCTTCCCTCTAGAATTTCCGGTGACATCTCGATCTCTCACCCTCCTCTTCCCTGATATCGCGGATGCCCTCCCTCCCTCCTCTTTGAAATGACCGCGCAACCAACCGACACTCTCCCTATCACTGCCATGATCAACATGGTTTCTGGTATCAAACTTGGAGCATCGAATTACTTGCCTTGGCGTCGTCAAATTGAGCACATGGCTGAGTGCTTTGATCTCATGGTATCAGAGCCCAGGTTGTAGGTTCGATTCCCATGGAAGCACTCCACCCATTTAAATTGTCCACTCTGTTGGGCCTCCTCTCCAGAGAGCAGAGGCAATGATTCGGCCCACGAGTGAGGGGGAGTGTTGAGGGAAATTAAATAAATAGATTATTCCCGACCCTCTCTACAAGCTCGAGCTTTTAGATGAGACGGAATTTTCTCAGTCCTCAAGTAAAAAACAACATCAAAAGAGCAACAATGGAGAAGCTAAGAAATTCGTTCAGGTCCTTTCTACACACAGAACGTGATACCAAAACAAAGTAGCAACTCATGGAATTTCGGACTAAGATCAACACAATTAGAAATCATGAACTTTTGAAGATTTTCACTATTGTTCCCAAAATCATTTACGATAGATCCTCAACTCATTGACTCGTTAAGTCCCTTATCATACTTAGACCCCCTTACTATACACTTCATCTAAAATAGGTAGCTTCAACAAACTCTACATCCTAGTGCACTACCTATCTTTTTTTTTCCTCCAAGGTCTGCAGGACCACTCTACTTGTCGGGTTTTAGCTCTAATTGTATCCGACTTTGAAACGTTCGAACCCCCGAAAGCAGGCAGCTGTCTCAGCACCTTTTTTTTTCAAAACGCAAAACCGCAACTTCACTCCATCGTTAGGTTTTAGCTCAAATTCATTCTTCTTTTTTTCTTTTTTTTTTCGAGCCCCTAAAAATGGGCAGTTGTACAGGCTTTTTTGTTTGTCACACAATTCTTCAACTAAACTCCTTTTTCTCCTAACCACATCAATTTTTTTTCCAACCCTAAGGGGTACACCATGAAGCATCATTTATCAAACAACCTAATTAGACTACTTTAATTACAAGGGACCAAAGCACAACTTAGGACCATAACTCATCAATTCACCAATTTACTATCATAAACTCAAACGGACCCTCATGAAACCTTCATCTACTCACAACATCCACATGCATCAAACAAAGCAAATTAAATCAGAAACTCCACAGTTTGCCACAAAACAATAATATCACATCCTTTAAAAAAATAACGCTTGACTCATCTTTGCGACTTAACTTCTCCATGCACAACCAAAAATATATATCAATGTCTCTCCCCCCCACACTTAATACGTTGCTTGTCCACAAGCAACAAAAACAAATATGCACAAGGAAGAAAAGACAATATAAGGAAGAGTATCATCAGATAAGGCAGAGAGTGCAGAGCTACTAGTAATCCACAATTCTCATTCACTTCAAGCACTGGAGAGCCTGCAACAAAATTGAGAAAGACACACGAAGAAGATAACCAAAAAGGGAAAATAAAAAAATAACAAAAAATAATGAAAAATAATAATAAAATAAAATACGGGCTGCCTCCCGTAGAGCGCTTTTGTTTAACGTCTATTACCTCGACGACCAACATCCATCTTTCACGTGATAGGAGTGAAGTAGTCCTTTCGATCAAATATCATTTTTTGTTGACGAATAGTACTTCCTCCCATCATGATCTTCTCGTTCCCCTTCAATTTGCACTTGTTGGTGCAAAGCTAATTTGACATATCTTGGAATTTTAGCTATTGCATCGAGCAATGGGATATTGATTTCCACCTTGCGAAAAACATCAAGAACTTGTATCTCCTTGTCCGCCTTCAATGCTTGCTCAACCCTAGAAGGAAAAGGCAGTATAGTAATATTATTGAACTTCGGAAGCGAATCACTAACCTTTTCATCACCAATTTTCGAATTATGCCCCACACTGGGTAATGGTAGCTTTCCACCATTTTGGGCCTGCAATCGGTTGACTGTGGTGGTTAATTGACCCACTTGGAATTCCAATTTCTTTATGCTCAATTCAGCCTCTTCTTGGAATAGTGTCATGTTCTCCTGTTGAGTTTGATTTCCACTTGCATCAAGTTTTCTCACGAAAGAGGTTAACTCAATTAATTTATCATTAAGGGACGAGACACTTACCTCTTGTACCATTTGCAATGTTGCATCACGATGGCTAAATTGTTGAGAATTTTCTGCCATGTTTGCAATGAGAGCTCATGCTTGCTCTGGTGTTTTATCACCTAGGTCCCCTCCACTTGCTGCATATATCAAGCTACGGTCTGTAAGGGTCAAACCCTCATAGAAGTACTGGATCAAGAGCTTCTCGGAAATTTGATGTTGGGGACAACTTGCCACCAACTTCTTGAATCGATCCCAGTACTCGTAGAGAGTTTCTCCTTGCATCTGCATCACACCACATATATCTTTCCTTATGCAAGATACCTGCGATGCTGGAAAGTACCTTTGCAAGAACACTTTCTCCATTTGGGCCCAACTAGTGACCGTTGCAGAAGGCAAATACTAAAACCATTCTTTTGCTGAGTCCTTCAATGAGAATGGAAAGACTTTCAGTTTGATAATTTCATCGGCCGCCTCCGCAGGTCTCATATTAGAACACACCATATGGAATTCCCTCAAGTACATGTATGGATCCTCTCCGGCATGACCGTAAAACTTAGGCAACAAATGTATTAAACCAGGTTTAAGAGCAAAATTATTAGCAGCAGGAAGATAAACTATGCAAAGTAATTGATTATGGGTATATAGGCCACACAACTACACACGTGTACATCATATATACATTACACATATATGCTTATACTTAACAACCATAAAAAATGATAATATTGAATAAATTATTAAATAAATAAGGAAGACTTCAAGAGTAAGCTAATATCTCGGCTAGTTTAGAGATAAGGGAAGCTTGTGCCATGCATTTTTATATACTACTCCCTAATTGGACCCTTAATGAAGGAATCACCAAAATAAGAAATAAATAGAGAAAGAAAAAAAAAAGTCAAGATAAAGAAGGAGAGTGGGAGGGAACGAAGAGAGTTGTAGGATCAAGTGCAAAGGTATGTGTTCTTCCATTTTCAATTGATTTAAAGATTGAATATACTTATGTTATTAATTTAGTAAATAATAGACAATTTTCAACTTAATCAGCGTATTTAATATCTGGATGGGTATACATGAGTGAGAGGGCGTGAAGAAGAACCATAGATTAGATCTTTTATTATTTAAGTATTATTAAGAGTTCTTGTACTGTGATATTTAATTAAGCTAGTTCTTATATTATAATTTGTAATGATATTAGTTCAAATAATTATAATGAAACGAGAGAGATTATGTGGAATTAGAAGTATACCAATTGGTAATGAATTGTATCTAACGAGATATTTAGGTACACAATTTGTAGATGGGCAACTTTAGTTATTTCGTGTGGTTTAAGGTCCATAGTTTGAGGTCATTAAGATGTATTCCTTGTAAAATATAAAAGATGACTTAAGAACTTTAGGTTGTGGCATTCTCAGGATATCGAGAAGTTAAGGATCACTGACGGGTATTGCATTGCACCACGTTTTACCATTTTCACCTATCAAGGTGAGGGCAAACTCCACTCTTCACTGAGTTAAATATTCCATGTTATGATTGCTACGTTGAAATGGTATATGTGAGTGATATATGTTAAGACGGGCAATGGCCCGCACTATATGCAAGCCGAGTAATAGCCCGCACAATATGCAAGCCGGGTAATGGCCCGTACAATATGCAAGCCGGGTAATGGCCCATACAATATGCAAGCCGGGTAATGGCCCATACAATGTGCAAGTCGGGTAATGACCCGTACTGTATACAAGCAGGGTAATGACCCGTACATTAGGTCGAGGTCGACACAGGCAGTTGAGTGACCAGTGAGTTTCAGTGTCTCTCCCCAATGTGCCACCTTAACATTGGGTTGAGGTCGACACGGGCCACTGAGTGACCAGTGTGCGCCATTATCTCTCCCTGATGTTGCATGTTTTCACGAGTTACATTTGAATGTTATATATATATATTGATTACATATGCCTTTTTAGCAGTGCGATCATTGATATTCCCTCACTGGGTGTACTTCAAACACTCATCCCCCACAGTTTATTTTTACAGGGTGAAGGAGCTCGGGCAAGGCATGGTGAGGAGGTGGTCGAAAGTAATTTATGACGAATGTAGTAATGTTTTTAAGATACGAGTCTTGCGCTGTAATTTCTAATGATTTGTCTTGTAATTTTTATGATCGGTCAAATACCCTCCCACCACATGTTCGCCGAACGAACACGTGTACCAATAAAATTAAAATATGCGCCAGCTCATCAGACAGCTGCTCGCCAGTCTGGCGAACACCCAGAACGTCCCTTTGTGCTCGCCAGGAGCCAGGTCCCCATAACCAAGAAATTATGCTCGCCTGGTGTATATGACAAACTCGCTAAGAGAGGAGAGCAAGAGAAGCGACCAAACAAAAGACGAACATAAATGGGAATGCCTGCTTGCCCCTGAGGGCGAGCAGAAATAGCATGAACCAAAATGTTTGGCCTACGGCCGCATTTCCCAGGCGAACAGGATGGCCATTCATGAACAAGTGCGCTACAGCGAGCACCAAGGTCAAGTCACCTGCTAAGCCCACACCACCTAGACGACTAGTCGAAGACTTCTTAAGCAAGCAAAGACAGATGTCAACCAGGGAGGCATGATAGAAAATGTGGCAGCACCACATATATTCTTGCATGATACGAAATCGTCAGCTTGTGCTTGCCAGGACAGCACAAGCTTGTCAGAACTCTATAAATAGACCCTCGAAAGTCATAAATAAGGTTAAAAAAATTCCTAAAGATAACATATATACCACCTCACTACTCCACATGTAAATCGTGCTTGTCACAAGTACATTGTGCTCGACATACTCCCAACTCATAGATAATATATCCCTGGCTTGGTACTCCCCAGAAGTAGTCAACATTGACGAACTGGGTCATCAATTCCCTATTGACACCATACATTACGTTGTGCTCATTTTACACACTTTACGTTCGACACATCACCACTTTGTTTGTAGGTTGTCACACACAACGCCACATCATATTTTCCACGTAACACGACTTACAACAATTGGCGCTAGAAGGAGGGTCTGAACCTCCAAACTAAAACACTTACCAAAAGTCAGGCAGAAAAAATAAATAGAATGCCTCAGTCAAGGAATACTCAGATTGAGAGGTCTGGACAAAGACAACCTCATACCCAGGAGGAGGCTCAACCTCAGCCTCAAGAAAATCCGACCGTAGAGACCATCAATCTCGAAGATATCGCCAATGATCCTACGGCCACGACGAATGCTATCACTTTTCTACTAAGATCCCAGAGAGATAGGACTGAAAAAGAGCTGGCCAAGCTAAGAGCTCGGGACGATGATGATTGGTGCTCATATACTCTTGATAGTGAGCAAGTCAAGAAGAGAGCCGCACAAAAATAGGCTGAAAAAGAAGCATGGAATTTATCAAAGGAAGAACAACCACAAGGGTCTAGGCGATCGGTGTTTGACCGTTTGAGAGTAGTGGCGAAAGAATGAATCAGCAATCACAGGTGTCAAGATCCTGGAAAGGAACATCGGGCGAATACAATGGCCCATACAGTACCTCGTGATCGTCCGCACCAGCAAAGGCCTCGTGATCCTGAAAAATCGGTCAGAACTAAATTATCCATCCACCATCGAGTGGGCAGTCTTGGACCAACACGGAAAGGGGGATTGTCTCATTATGAGCATGATCTACCAGGTCCTCAAGATGGAATTACGCTGAATATGACATCGAGACTCAGATCGATTTCATACTCCATTCTCTGCCGAAAAGTTTTGAACAGTTCAAGCTGAACTACCAAATGAACAATCAAAAGTTCAAGTTGTCTGATCTGTTGCAAGCTTTGGTCTCGGCAGAGGGGATATTTGGGCAACAGAGACAAGCCTTGGTGGCAAAAGGTCCTTCTTCTTCTTCTAGGCCAAGAGGTGGTAAGAACAAGAAAAAGGCAAAAGGCCAAAAGCAAGTGAACTCAAGCGTTGCCAAGGGCAAAGGAGGTTTGAAGGGAGATGGAGGAGTAAAGAAACCAGCTAAGGGGAGATGTTTTAACTGCGGTGAGAAAGGACATTGGAGGTCAGCCTGTTCCAAACCCAAGCGGATTGGAAAGAAAGATAATTCTCACGCACTAGTTGTTGAAACTTGTTTAGCGGCGTATGCTACCCATTTATAGGTAGTGGATACGGGATCCACTGATCATGTTTGCTTCACTTTACAGGGGTTCAAGCGGACCCGACAACTTAGTGGGAGTGAGATCCTCATCACACTGGGCAATGCTACGAGAGTGGCAGCTGAAGCAGTGGAAGAAGTGCGGTTGTCTTTTGAAGACAAAGTTTTAATTTTGAGAGATGTTCTTTACGTTCCCAGTTTTAGAAAGAATTTAATTTCAGTTTCTAAACTTTTTCTTGATGGATATTCGGTTACTTTTAATAAAGTTGTTACCATTGCTCTTAATAATGAGTTTATCTGTCATGGAACGTTGTCGAATAATCTCTACACAATTAATTGTGCACATCACCCACGAAATGCATCCTATAACACATCGACTGTTTCGAGCAATAAAAGAAAACGTTCATCAGATGTGAACGAAACACTTCTATGGCATCTGAGACTAGGTCATATTAATCCAAAAAGGATCCAAAGGTTGGTTCAGGGTGGTTCATTGGAGTCTCTCCGAGACGAACCATTTCTAACTTGCGAATCATGTTTGGAGGGTAAAATGACCAGGAGGGCATTCAGAGCCAAGGGGAATAAAGCCAAAGAAGTGTTGGAAATCATCACACCGATGTATGTGGTCCAATGTCAGTCAAAGCAAGAGGAGGTTATGAGTATTTCGTTACCTTTATCGATGATTACTCAAGATATGGATACGTTTACCTTATGAAGCATAAATCTGAGACCTTTGATAAATTCAAGGAATTTAAGGCTCAAGCAGAGAATCATAGGGAGAAACGTATCAAGTGTCTACGATCCGATCGTGGAGGCGAATACCTCAGCGATGATTTTTTGAACTACTTGTCTGATGAAGGGATTGTATCCCAGTTGACTGCACCCGGAACCCCTCAACAAAATGGGGTTGCAGAACGAAGAAAAAGAGCTCTTTTAGAAATGGTCAGATCGATGATGAGTTATGCGGATCTACCCAAATCATTTTGGGGTCAAGCCTTGGAAACAGCGACTTACATTCTAAATTTGGTGCCATCCAAGTCGGTTCCTAAAACCCCTAAAGAGTTGTGGACCGGGCGCAAGCCTAATTTAAGACACATGAAAATTTGGGGGTGTCCGGCATACGTATTGGATAAGGAAGCTGGCAAGTTGGATCCACGATCGGAATTAAGGTTGTTTATAGGGTACCCCTGAGGGAACGAAAGGGTGCATGTTCTATGGTCCCGAGGATCAAAAGGTGGTAATCAGTACGCACTTTAGATTCTTGGAAGAAGACTATATGAACGATAAAAATCCCAGAAGTGAGATTACCTTAGATGAGCTAAGGGGGCTTACCTCAATGCCAGCAGTACAAGTTGACATACCAAACGACACACTTACACAACCGAAATCTCGTCGTAGTGGGAGGGTCGTTAGACAATCCGAGAGATTCATGGGGATAGGAGAGTCGTCGGACTTGGTCCCCGGTGAAAATGAATCGGACCCATGGACTTACAATGAGGCAATCCAAGACAAGGACGCGAGTTCTTGGCAAATGACAATGGAAGCCGAGATGGGTTCTATGGATCATAATAAGGTGTGGGAGCTAGTCGAACCACTTGATGGGGTCAAGCCCATTGGGTGCAAGTGGGTATACAATAGAAAAAGAGGATCATACGGGAAGGTAGAAACTTTCAAAGCTAGACTTGTGGCAAAAGGATACACTCAGAAAGAAGGGATCGACTATGAGGAGACCTTTTCGCCAGTAGCTATGCTCAAGTCCATCCGTATTCTCTTGTCGATAGTTGCGCATCTCGATTTTGATATCTGGCAGATGGATGTCAAGATAGCTTTCCTCAACGGAAGTCTTGAAGAAGAAATCTATATGCAACAACCCGAAGGCTTCATTGAAAAGGGCCAAGAAAATCTAGTTTGCAAGCTCAAGAAATCCATTTATGGACTGAAGCAAGCGTCGCGTGCTTGGAACCAATGTTTTGATCAGGTTATAAAGTCTTACGGGTTTGATCAAAACGAGTTCGAAAGTTGTGTGTATAAGAAGCGTGTCGGAACTGCATTGGTATTCTTAGTACTATACCTAGATTATATTCTGCTCATCGGGAACGATGTAAAGGTATTGTCAGACGTAAGGGCATTGGTGTCAAAACAGTTTGATATGAAGGACTTAGGGGAAGCCGGTCACATCCTTGGGATCAAAATCACTCGAGATCGTAAGAAAATGATGATAGGCTTATCGCAAGCTTCATACATAGATATTGTCTTGAAGCAATTCAGCATGCAAGATTCCAAGAAAGGTTTTGTACCTTTCAGACATGGAATACATCTATCTAAAGAAATGTGCCCGAAGACGCAAAAGGAGATAGATGACATTAACGTTCCTTATGCTTCGGCTGTCGGAAGCCTCATGTATGTTATGCTGTGCACGAGGCCAAATATTTGCTTTGCCGTTGGAATGGTAGCAAGATATCAGAGTAATCCGTGGAAAGAACATTGGATTGTAGTTAAAAACATTCTGAAGTATCTGAAGAGAACTCGGGATAGAATGTTGGTTTATCAGTCAGACAGTCTGATTCCCATCGGTTACACGGACTCGGATTTCCAATCAGACTTAGATTCCAGAAAATCTACCTCGGGTAGTGTGTTTTGCATGGGGGGAGGAGCCATGACATGGAGAAGTGTTAAGCAGAAATGCATCGCAGATTCTACCATGGAAGTCGAATATGTAGCTGCTTGTGAAGCAACGAAGGGAGCGGTTTGGCTCAAGAACTTCCTAGTGGACTTGGACGTAGTTCCGAATTTGCCCAGCACAATCACGGTCTATTGTGATAATGTCGGAGCAGTTTCAAATTCAAGGGAACCAAGAGCCCACAAGGCCAGCAAACACATTGAAAGGAAATACCATCTTATACGAGAAATCATTAAGAGAGGAGATATAGAGGTGGCAAAGAACGCGTCAGAGGACAACCTAGCAGATACATTCACAAAGGGTCTGCCTCAGAATACATTCGAGAGACATGTGGAAGGAATGGGTGTCAAGACCTTTGGCAATCTGCTTTGAGTATAAGTGGGAGAGATATTATTAGGTTCGTGTAGGTGACATTAGATGTCACGTAGATTCTACACGAGACATGTTGTAGTATACTTAAAAGCAGACTTTGAGTATAAGTGGGAGATTGTTGGGGTTATACTGGAAAGTATGTTTTTACTTTGTATAACCAGACTGAATTTCGGACTTATTTGTTGAAATAAATTATTTATCACTGTTGCTTTAAATATCATTGAATGTTGCAAATATTTACTGCATAACTGTTCAATAATTAGTACGTGTTACATTGTAGTTAATTTAGTGATACCAGATCACAGAAGATTAAATTAATAGTCCCTTGTAACTAAAGTACGGAATTCACAACCTAGATGGAAATGAACAATCCATCGTGAAAGGTCGAAGTGTAAGGCTCAGATTGACTTGTCTTAACCAAGAGATTACACTAGTGCATAATGTTGCACTAAAGAGGACCTACAGGAGGATAAATTCTTCAGTACTGAATATAGAAGAATTAGACCTCAGTGGTTAGTTATTTCTTAATCTCCGTTCCTTGAATAGGATCGTGTGGAATTAATAACTATTGTTTTGACTTACGATAGGTAGAGAATCAATGTGATTCAATACCTTGTATCTTGGGCAATATTATTAGTTACATGACGATTGCTAAGATTTAACACGGAGAATAGGTGTGCAAGTGCGTCTTGTTTGATTAGTCCCCTTGGGAGGCTCAGAAGTTTTATCATGCCAAATCTTGCAAGTGGAATTAGTTTTCCGGTATGGATAATAATGTTGAGTCGTTCCTGAACCAAGGAAAAAAAATATTAATTAATGTGAAGTTATTTCAGTGGCTTAAATTAATTAATGGACTCGATAATCTTAAACGCGGAAAATAATAACCAGGAGCCATATTAATTGTAATATGGGTTAAGATGGATAGTGCAATATTAATTATGTAGTAGGATTAATTAATATTTATTGGCTTGAATAATATTGTGGCTCAATATTGGAAGTTCAAGGTCCATTGGAAGTTCCAATCTTAATTCTCCTAAAGGCCCCTCAAGTAGCCCAAATATAAAGTTCAATAACTGAAAAAGGTGTTTAAAATTAAATAAAATATTGTTGCCTATTTTTCCTAAATTTTCGAAAATAAATAAATAAAGAGGGAGAAAGATTTTCTTTGAATTTTGTTATGGAATGAGGATAAGTATTCTTGGAATACAAGTTTATCTCATTAAATTAAAGAAATCTCCCACTTGGCTATTTATTTTGTATTTTTCGAAAATAATGAAAGAATAAGGAAGGAAAGATTTTCTTGATTTTCTTGAAAGAATATTATGGAAGATATGTATTATTGGAATACAAGAATATCTCATAAATTCAAGAAGATCCCAATCTTGGAAATCTTGTCCTTATTTTTTCGAAAATTCCATAACAAGAGGAGGTGGGATTTTTTGTGGAATATTTTAAATATTGAGAAAAGAATATATTGGATATATTCAAGATTTCTTGGAGACCAAAAAAAAGATTTTTCCATCTTATTCGTAGGGCAAAAATCGGCCACCACCTAGTATTATAAATAGGGGATGAATTTTTCATCCCCATGCAATTCCATGTGTTGAAAAAATTAGAAATCCACAAAGGTGGTGCAACATAATTTTATTTTTCCTTTTTGTTAATTGTTCACGAGTATCTTTCCACCAGATTGTTGGACAAGGACGAGGGAATACTTGAGAAGGCTCTTTGGGTTTGTTCGAGTGAACGGGATATCCATCTTCTCAACGGTTGTCACTCCGAGAGGTTAGTTCACGTAAACTCCTAGCTATTCCGCATGCGTAGGATTTATGTGATAAATTTATATGCATGATTTGTTGTTGAATTATTATTTGAATTAATATAGGATTAATTCATGCTAGTAATAATTGTTATAATTAAATTTGTATTTAAATATTCATCCCGAATAGATTCGGGCAATTAATTCCCCAACAGCGACATTTGCAAGATTTTTGTCGATTCGGGGTTTCAATCGACCAAATTTCTTGAGTTGGGGAAGAAAGAGACGTCGATCTGGGGGTTTTAATTTGGGGGGTTAATTTGGGGAAGAAATGATTTGGGGGTGTTTAATTTGGGGAAGAGAAGTTTCGATTTGCGGGGTTCAATTTGGGGAAGAGAAGTTTCAATTTGGGGGTTTTAATTTGGGGAAGAAAATGGGTTTAATTAATTTGGGGGTGTAAATAAAAAAAAATTGTATTAGTGACGTGGATATAAAAATAAATGAAAATTATTAATATTAATACAGTCAGCAGATCCCGCCGGAGAGAAGGCGCACATGCGTTTTGCGTGACACGAAACGATATTGTTTCGTGTCATTTCTCGTCGCTGGTTAATTTTGGGGTCAAAATTGTACAATTCGCTAAAATTTGAGACCAATTTTGTTACTCAAACTTTTTGGGACAATTTTAAAAAAAGTGATAAGTTATGTGACCATTTTTTATTTAATCCCCTGGTAGGTGAGTCACAATGCAACTTGTAGAAGGGTAGTTGTGTCATAATTCTCTCACCTAAACCCTCCTAATTCTTGACATATAAATCACCAACCACCCACTTCATTTTTCTTTCAATGGATTATACATTTCTCATTCTATTTGTCAAATATTTTCATGTAACTTTTTAGTTAATTGGAGTCATGAGTCTCTTGGCAACTGTTTGGCGCTGCAAGGAGATATGAGTGATCCTAACTAGTCATGCAATAAATTGACTAATTCTAGGTGACACTATATATAATGAAGGAAATATAAATCGAGACTCAAAAAGAATTCCCCGTGGTGATTTGATTTTTTAAGTTGCTAAAAAAATCTGGCTGAATCACTTCATGTGTTTCAAGCTAATCATCACCTAAAATCACTTCTTCTTTTTTTCTCTATATACATCTCTTTATTTGTTTATATAGAGATGACAAAAAAAGATAGAACTTTTTACGTTAACTAGTAAAAACTAATTATGATAATAATTTCTATCTTTTTTGGTGACATACAGATGACAAAAAAAAAAAAAAGATAGAAAGTAAAAACATTAGTTCGTATCATTCAGTTTTTTATGATGACAATTTCAATCATTTTTGGTATTCCCTTGTACTTTTATAGCAATGTCTCCGCCACTAATGTCATGGCGAAGACATTTATTGTAAAGTTTGATCCTAAACTGTCATCCTACTTGTGGGAAGCGTCCTTCTCCAAATTCAAATCAACCTCGAAGAAGTACGCAGATGATACACTACTACACATTTGAGCTTGCACAGCTGCACTTGGACAGCCATTTTTTCAAACAGCTCTCCAAGTAACAGCTTGGAGAGCGGCTTTATTAAAAAAAAAACAAAGACAGCGGTTTCAAAATGCTGTCTAAGATCACTTGCACAGCGGTTAGTAACCGCTGTCTAAGTAAACACTTGGACAGCGGTTAATAACCGCTGTTTTTTTTTTTATATATATCTAATATATATTCTAGAACCGAGACCTAGCTCTCAAATTCCTTCATTTTTTTCTCTCCAATTTTCTCTCCCCCCAAATCGCCGCAAAAACCGAAGACCAAATCGCCTCCGTCGTCGGTTTCCCTCAACCAAATCGTTGTCATCGCCGTTGACCTGCTAGCCGCCATCGCCGGCTTCTCCCTCTCCCCCAAATCGTTGCGCGCCCTCCTCCCTCCCTCTCCTACCGCCGCCGCTGCCCTCCCCTACCGCCCCCGCCGTCGTCATCCTCCCCTACCGCCGCCGCCGTCGCCTCCATAACACTTAGTTGGTACAGTGGATTGTGGGATCTTTTGGCTTTTTTTAGCTGAAATTATATATTTTGCTTCAATCTTAGTTTTGTTTATATTATGTTGCTCTTGTTGTTTTTTTAACTGAACTAATCTCAGGATTGGTATCATTTCTGAATTGTGTCTTTCATGGTATAAGAATTAATTTACTGGTCTACTTCAGAAGACAATGTCGTTCAAGCCTAATACACATGTGTTCATAGTATAAGAGTCTGCTATCAACTGAAATTTTAATTTACCATCTACGTGTACCTCCCACAGCCTATGATGATGCAGATGTAACTTATAAGTAGATGTATCATGTATGCATGCATATATAGTTCTTATCGGAAAGTGTTAATGTTCTTTAGGTCTATGGCCTAGAATGCTTTCTGCTATGAAGTAATTCACGGTTCTTTTTTCGTTTCCATGTGATGCATGATTATTGTGCCTGGTAGAAACAGTGGGGATATTCATGTAATGTCTGTGCAGATTTAGGTTCTTATCCGGACCATGTTATGGTTTCTATACAAGGTCTTTCTCCTAGAACGCCTAGTGTTGTAAAATCACACACCATTATGTCCTCCCTGCCACGCTATGTATGATTGTACCTTGTAGAAACAGAGTTCAATATTTTGGTCCAGTAATCGGTTGTAAGAGATGAAACATCCGGTTGACCAATCTGACTATGCCACATAGAAATGTTGTTAATACATGAAACATCCGGTTGTGAATATTGTTTATTTTTTGTTTATTAAATGTTGTTTCTTCTGCTTTACAGGATCATGTCTCGTTTGCCATATCCCGGAGATGATGGAGATGATGATGGATATTCTGATGGAGATCATGGCGCATATGATCATGGTGCATATGATGACTTGAGAGAGTGTGACACTGATGCTCCCACCACCACTAGCAGCTCCGGGGAGAAGCGAACTCGGGGTATAGTCACCATGTCATCTATTAAGAGAGCTCGTAGCAAGGGGAAAACACTTCAGGTAATTTTATTATAATTGAACAGTTTGAAATCGATAAATATATTGATTGATCGTTGAACCTAATTAAATACTATGTTATTGCAGTTATTGTTCAATGAGTTTGGACAGGCAATAGGAAAAGAGAGTGAGTCATTGTCCTTCTACATTGGAGCCGCGGTCGAGGCGTGATTCTATCGTCTTTTGCCCGACCAAGGATCGCGTAGCCTTCAAACCCACTCCTTTGAAGGAAAGATTATGGGACGAGCTTACGGTATGTTAATTATATATTTATTGAAAGTTGTAGTATGACCCTTAAATTTACTAAATTGTTATGTTATATGCGTATAGACAACATTGAGGTCTTGACCTCTCGCAAAAGAAAAAGCAAATATTGTCGCAAGTTTGGAGTAATGGCCAAGAAATTCGGACTTGGTTGAGAAGTAACACACGAGATCCTAAATTGATCTTTACTCGGCTAGTCCGCCTCCACAGACGAATAGCCCTATGGTGGCTCCATCTTTGGGAGGAGTTTGTGAGCAGAGCTATGGAGGATGATTTCCAAGTAAAATTGATCAATGTCATTTCCTCAATTTCTAATGCCCTAAGTTTTTCAGTGTTTATCATATTTCTATTATACTGTAGAATCGAAGTAATAAAAATCGCGATCAAGCCAAGTCGATGGAGGCGCGATATCGTGGATCGAACAAAGGTTATGCACGAATAAGAGAAAATATGGTGAGATCAAAATCCTAACTTTTAATTTTTTTTTTATATATTCACTTTTAATATATCTAATAAAGGGACACGTTCATCACTATCGTAGAAAGAAGAAAGAAGAAAAACTGGAGAGAGTGAGCCTATTGTTACCCGTTTTGACTTATTTTAGACTACCAGAAAGGGTCGAGATGGGAATATTCACGATCCCAGTGCACAACGCATCATTGAAGAAGTGGTAATCTATCCATTAATTTATCTTTCAATTACAAACTATTATTTATAAACAAATAATTAAATAATAATCTTTTGTTTTTGTGATTCAGGAGCGTCTATCTCTGACCATGATGCCCAACGACATTCGCATGATCGGCCCTGATGATCTGTTTGGACGGGCTATGGGTAGCCAGGAGCATCCCGGCCGCTTACGGAGTGTCGGATATTGCTTGACGAAGACATCTTTAGCAATGGCACCTGGTCTTCAAGCCATGAATATGGTGGGTATACTAATGGAACAGGTTGCCAAGTTGTCTAAAGATGTGGAACGTTTGAGGTCTGAGAGAAGATCGAGCCACGGAATGTCGTCGAGTGGAGCAAGCTGTGAACATAGTGTCGCTAATGCTATGTTTTCAGCTAACCCTAGGGACGACTTTATTGAGGCACTTCAAAATGTCTCCCAGGTATCAGATATGCATGTCTCACATTTGTTTTAATTAAAGACTAGTGTATTAAAATTTTCTAACTAAATATCTTATTCGAACAGCCAACGACCTTTTGCTACCTTTATCTGGAGGATCCCGATAGGTTGGTGGCCACAGGCTCATTGCACAGCTCCCATGGAATGATTCATGGTCATCCCATCACTCCTGGTTTCGTGAGGGTCACACTCGATGTACCCGTAATCGGAGAGGGAGGATTCATTGTGCAAAAACCAATCGATGAAGGTTGTCCACGGTCGGAACAAATGTCGGCACTTCATCGAATGGCCGAAACAACTTGGTCTCTAGCACCATGAGGGTAAAATATTTGTTATTAAAGTTCATTATCTTATTTGTGGTTCTAAATAATATTGCAAATTAATTGTAGAATCACGTCGACCCTACATGAGGCTAAATCGAGGGACTCCATCAAGCTCGAGACTTGGTTATCCCATGATTTGGAGACTTAGATCACGATGATCATTTACGATCTAGGGTGCACCGAATGGTATCGTCTAATGCTTTCGATATCGTCCACGGTTCCCATGCTTGCTCACTTTCATCGAAATACTTTCCAAGAATTCGCCGAATGAGAACATGTGTGCGAAATCTTGAATGACGAGTGGTTGAGTGCAACCACCATAGCCCTTTTACCTCGGTATGTGTTTACTAATTCTCAATATTCACTTTTCAGATAGTTTAATTTTAATTTTTTAAATATTAATTAAGCGTATATAGGTTGGTTAAAGATATTTGGGTGAGCTATATCTCTCCGAGAGATAACCGAGCAAGTGGAATGTACTCATCGTCTCTCCCAAGTGTCTTGCATAATGGGTGATAAGTGCAGCACCATGGATGGGTTAGATTAATCATATCTTTGAATCTAACTCGGGAGCGATCATCTCATTTTTTTTTTCGCCAACAAATGTGGGGTGAGTGATAAACATTTCGTTAAAATTTGTATTCATGTTTATAATATTTGCACATATATATGCTAAATTTGCAGTTAATTTTAATATTCTCAATATAATATAGGAACCATTGGGTGCTGGTCGTCATACACATGAATACATTAAGTGTGTATTTTATGGACCCAGCTCATGATGGAGTTTATTCAAATCGCCCTGATCTCGTTTCATATATAGAAGCGTAAGTTCATTTTTAATATTCTATACAATGATTTATTTTACTTTTAAAATTATGCATATTTAATCTATTATTATTTTTTAATTATAATAATAATAGTGTGATGACAATGTATCGGAGTCGCCTTCAGAGTCAGGGTTCAAGATCCAGGTTAAAAAAAGTGAAATGGAATAACATTAAGGAAAATTTAATTTAGTAAATTATCAAACTAATTAATAGAAAGAAATCATAATTGTAATACGTGATTATATTGTTAATCAACAGGTTCCGAGGCAACGAGATAATGACCATTGTGGATAACCGCTGCCTCGGAACCGAGCAAAGCGGTTAAAAACCACTGTCCAAGTGCTTTTCTTGGACAGCGGTTTTTTATCAGCTGTCCAAACTTGGACAGCTGATGCTTGGAGAGCGGTTATAACCGCTCTCCAAAGTCATTTTTCACAGCTAATCCAAGCCCAAATGTATATTAGTGATACATGCAATAACAAATTAATAGTGGAATATTTTACTTGCACACAACAATACAATGTTCAAGGAGTATGAATTTTGGCTTGAATGCAGAGTTGAGTTATTAGTTTCCAATACATTATGTTAGGTTATGACTTATGGAGCCTGATCGACTGCTTCACGTCCCAGCAACTATTTTTTGGGACTTTTTTTAGTAGTTCGACCTGAATGGACCTTTAGGATTTTAACCCAGTTTCGCTTATAAATATCTATCTGTTTCATTGTATTTTTTTTCATCGAAAATATTAGTAAATCTTCTGGCTTTGTAGTGCCCCCAGACGTAGTCATTCCTAACAAACTGAGTAACCAAATCTGTGTTATTTAATTTTTTTAAATAATATCATTCAATTTAATTAAAATACAAAAATATAAATACAAAAAATAATTTATTTCTCACTTACGCACGCAACATATAAAAAGTGTTTTATTTATTACGATCATTTTGTAGATATTGTTGCTTAATCTTTTTGTTTATTGTAAGCTTTGTTTGTTTTTATTATTCATCAAGACATTGTTCATATGTTGGTTAAAATTTACATAAACTCTCATGTGAAATATGTTCATACTATGAAATTAATATCATGACACTTATAAAATGATATCAATACTGTTGGTCCCGGTGAAAAACTCATGAAATGCGGAAAAAATCATGTAATGCATATAAAACAGGGGAGAAGGAATGGTGATTCCAATTTTTTTGTTTTTTAAGAACCATGTGATGTGTTTTGCTTATAGTCGAATGCATATGACAAGTAAGAACATAAAGCAATAAAGCACACAACAAAGTATAGTGGTTCGGAGACACATGCTCCTACATCCACTCTCCCTGTTCCTAGGGAAATTCCTTCAAACGGGACTTATCACCCTCCACGGGATCGCCTATAAGCTTTCTGACTATCCAAGATAGTTTACTCACTTCTTCTACATTTGAGTTTTCTGGCTGACTACTCTGCAGCTTACTTACTCAAACACACACAAGTGTTCAGACTACCACAAGTAGCTTACTAACTTCTTCTCTAGAGTTTTCTGGCTGACTACTCTGCAGCTTACTCACTCTTTACAACTCCAACAATCACACAAACTACCTAAAAATAGGGTTTGGGTTTGGTTGGTGTCTCCAACTAGGTTGAGATTTTCCCGTACAATGGTTTAGCCTTTATGCTAAGGTTGAGAAAATCTCTCTAAGCTTAGGATATATCGTGGGTTGCTTAGATTGAGTTTTAGAACACTCATGGATGTATTTGTATGTCTACAGATTTGTGTTCTATGGTGGGAATGCTTTGTGTATATGGCTCTTGGCTCTGTAGCATCTTTTGCCACATTCTCCACACTTAATTTGATGGAAGATCTTGTATTTATAGTGTGAATTTGAATGTTACCATTGGAGAGAATCACATTCAAATCCATACTATTCTGTAAGTTCTGCAGCTTTTTCAGGCTGGTTGTCTTCCTCTCATTAGTCCACGTCAGCTGAATCTAACGGTTATATACTTCAGGATCTTCTGAGTCCCTCAGGATTCTTCTGAGTCTTCAGGATTCTCTGAGTCTTCAGGATTCTTGATTCAGCAGACTTCTCTTCAGTGGACCTTGTCTGATCAGGCATACTGACACTCAGGCTAACTGAGTTCAGCTCTTCTGACTTCAGACATCCTGACCCTCAGGTTACTTTTACTTACTGACCCTCAGGTCACTTTACTCAGGCTATCTGATTTCTTCTTGCCTGATCAGATCAGCACATCATCAGGTCAACATATCAGGATAGCATTAGGTCATCTGCATCAGGTTAGCATATCAGTTTATCTAATCTGATCTCGATCACGTCTGATCTTGATCAGTCTCATCTGCTCATCTTCTGATATGCAACCTTCTCTTCTGATCTTCTGGTCAGTTTCTTTCTGATCAGCTTGTCTGCTCTTCTGATCACCAGATCAGCTCGTCTGTTCTTCTGATCATCTGATCAGGTCTGTTCTAATCATATGATCTTCTGATCTCAAGTCCATCTGATCAGGTAACTTCTGATTCTTCTGATCAGCTGGCTTAGCTTTTCTTTTCTTCTGATTTTGCACAGCTCATCAGTTAACTCCGGAACTCATCTTACTCATCTGATCTTGATCAGTCTCGTCTGCAGCCTAGTCTGATCTCGATCATGTTCTTCGGATTCCGTGAGTTCCCCCTCAACTCGTTCTCTCGTTCCCCCTCAACTTGTTATCTATAAGTTAGTTTGAATAACACAAGTTGATAATGTTTTGGCATAATTCATCAAAACTAAAATATCCCAACAAATACTAATACCTCTAGAATTTAATGTTATGATCTCAGTTTACAAGTATTATGATATTAGTTTATGAATGTGGTGGTAAAAATTTAATGATATTAACAAGTTTCATCGAAAACCTACTCTAAAATTTATTATAAATAATGCATGTAAAAAAAATAATATTTTATTAAAAAAAGTCTGTGGGCTAGCAAGTCCGCTACCCGCTATGGGTTGGGTTGAGTAGTTCTCGACCCAAGCCCACAGTGAATTGACCCGTCAAAACCCGCAATAATGTAGATTGAAGTGGATTTTTGGCCGACTCGACCCACCACCCTTTCTGACAGCTCTACAACTTACCAAGTGCCATAGTAGTTTTTTTTTTTTAATAAAAGCTAGCTTAATTTATTCATCACTGTATATTTGTGTTGGGGAATAAGTTGCACAGATATATTCGGGGTGAATATTTAAATACAAATTTAATTCTTATAATTATTACTAGCATGAATTAATCCTATATTAATTCAAATAATAATCCAACAACATATCATGCATATAATTAATTCACGTAAATCCTACGCATGCTGAATTCTACGAGTTTACGTGAACGTACCTCTTGGGATGGCAGTGATCTGGCTGATTAGACTAACCAAAAGAACTTCTCAAGTATTCCCTTAATCCTTGTTCGACTATCCTGTGGTAGGACACTTGTGAACAATTAACAAAAGGAAAATAAATTATGTTGCACCACCTTTGTGGATTTACTAATTTTGCCAGCACATGGAATTGTACTTGGGAATGAAAGAATCATCCCCTATTTATAGAGCACAAGTGGTCGAAAATTGTGGGCAAGATAATGTGGGAAAATCTTTTCTTGATCTCCAAGAAATCTTGAATATATCTCCTATATTCTTTTTCTCATAATTATAATATACCACAAAATCCCACTTACTCTTTGTTATGGGATATTTTCGAAAATAATAGGCAAGAATCCAAGATTTGGATCTTCTTGAATTTATGAGATATTCTTGTATTTCAAGAAATACATATCTTCTATAATATCTTTTCAAGAAAATCAAGAAAATGTTTCTTGCCCTTTATCTTTCAAAAATTTCGAAATATTCTTTATAAATAACCAAGTGGGAGATTTCTTGAATTTAATAAGATAATCTTGTATTTCAAGAATACATATCTTCATTCCATAACAAAATTCAAAGAAAATCTTTCTCCCCTTTTATCTATAAATTTCGAAAATAATTGGGAAAAATAAGCAACAATATTTATTTTATTTTAAACACTTTTTTCAGTTATTGGACTATATGTTGGGCTACTTAGGGGGCCTTTAGGAGAATTAAGATTGGACCTTCCAATGGATCTTGAATTATCAATATTGAGCCACAATATTATTCAAGCCCATAAATATTAATTAATCCCACTACATAATCAATGTTGCACTATCCATCTTAACCCATATTATACGGTCAATATGGCTCCCTTTATTATTTCCGTGTTTAAGATTATCTAGCCCATTAATTAATTCAAGCCACCGAAATAGCTTTCCATTAATTAATATCTTTTGTCCTTGGTCAAGGAACGGTTCAACATTATTATCCATAATTTAAACTAATTCCACTTTGCAAGATTTGGTATGATAAAGCTTATGAACCTCCCAATGGGGCAAATTGAACAAAGCGTGCTTGCACCGCGATTCTCCGTATTAAATCTTAGCAATCACATGTGACCAATAATATTGCCCAAGATAAAAGTATTGAATCTCGTTGATTCTCTACCCATGATAAGTCAAAGCAATAGTTACCAATCACACGTGATCCTATTTAAGGAACGAAGATTAAGAAATAACGAACCACCGAGGTCTAATTCTTCCTTGTTCGATTCCTCAAGAATTTGTCCTCCTCAGAGGTCCTATTCGATCATCATCATCATGCACTAGTGTAATCTCTTGGTCAAGACAAGCCAATCTGAGCCTTACACTTCAACCTTTCACGATGGATTGTTCATTTCCATCTAGGTCGTGAATGGCGTACTTTTAGTTACAAGGGACTGTTAATTTAATCTTCTGTGATCTGGTATCACTAAATTTAACTACAATGTAACACGTACGAATTATTGAACAGTTATGCAGTAAATATATGTAACATTCGATAATATTTAAAGCATCAGTGATAAACAATTTATTTCAGTAAATAAGTCCGAAATTCAGTTTTGATTATACAAAGTAAAAAACATATTTTCCAGTATAATCCCAACAATTTGTTCATTTATTCTCATAAGACTTTGCCTATGAAGAATGAGATCACCTATTTCATAATTGATGATTCTTTTTGTATTCCATAATATAGATGGATAACACGTGGAATAAAAAAAAATGTTCAACAAACCATCATATCCTGAGTCCATGTGTTAAAATCCAAAAGGATAAAACACTAATTAAATACAAAAAGTGGAACAGGAAAATCAAACCGTGCATATGATGTAAACTACGTTTTCAATTTCATTATCGTTGCATATTAGCAAATATGATTAGATTTCTTGTACACTATATTCAATATGTAATTTAAATGTATCTCTTCAATATATAATTAAAATACATGTGGTACATCAAAGGGCCTTGTCATTTTATATCATTTTAGTACACTTGCATATTTGTTATTTATCAGAAGAGGGGTATGTCTCATGTGCATCTAGGTGTACCGTGCACTTATAGTGCATTTTAGAATTGTACAACTTGCCATACTGAAAGATGCAATTTATTTACACTGAACCGTGCAACTATTTTTTTATATTAATAGTTGCATGATACAGTGTAGATAAATTGCATCTTTCAATATAACAAATTGCATGATTTTAAAAAGCATTATGAGTGCACGGTGCACTTCGATGCATACAACATTTAGTCTTATCGGGATCTTTTTCCTAACATACTCCAATTAAGTCAAACTTAATCAATTAAAAAGTCAATGACCTTTCAAATATTTTTTTTTTCTAAACCAAGAACGTCACAATATTTTTAAGATGAGACACACTTGCATGAGACGGTCTCATGATGAGACGGATCATAATTTGGGCATTGACGCTTTAACACTTTGGGAAGCATGGATGTTGATTTATACTAAATTGTACCCCGTCTCATGCATGACACCCTCTCATATGTAGCAATATCGCTCGATTCCTATTCCGAGTTTCCACTTTAGATTTGGAATGAATTAAAACCACAAACCTGATAATTGAAACAAATGGACTCGTCCACTTCTGTTCGCTCTGCCGCCACTTGTCGTTGTTGTCAAAAGTTTGATCGGAGTTTTCCTCCACTGTCAAAGAGGAAGTTATTTTTTGCGGACTTCATTTATTCTACTGAGTCGAACTCCTCCATATGTTTTTTAAATAATTTGAACGCACGACTTTACTAACCTTCACTAACCTACTAAATAGTGATGTTCTTATCACTTGCGCTATCTCAGATAATAATAAAGGATAATAATTGAAACTTTAATTTTTTTTTTGGATAAGAATAGAGACTTGATTGTCAATACCATATCTATTCCACAGGTATTACTGCGTAGACAGAGAGGTCCATACCGGCCCGTAACTAAGTAGCCCAATATTAATAAACCCCCAAATTATTTTTCCCAATTTCCCTCTCACTATCCATTTTTCCTGCATAACCTACTTCTCAATTTCGTCAATGCCTGGAAAACCAGAGTTTGATCCTTCACTCATAATTTCTCACGAATTCCCTCAGGTAATAATATAATTCCCCGCTTTTCTCAAATTTTCCTACTAAATTATCCTCCTAATTAACCTTTTCCCTTTTGAATTTGGATCATCTTCCCTTTTTTTTTATTCGGTGGTGAATTACGCACAATCAGACAACATACACTTACACCGAGAGGTTAGTGAACTTGAATTCCTGCTGTGCTGTACAATATTCAATCGGATAGTTTTAGATTTTAATTTTGTTATTAATATACTTCAAAGTGAATGTTTTGGTTGATGAATTAGTAGGGATGCTGCGCTTTATGCACTTGGTATTGGAGCTTGTTCGAGAGATGCGGTAGATGATAAGGAGCTGAAATATGTTTATCATCAAGATGGACAACAATCTATTGAGGTACTTGAAGGATAATACTCTTACATAATTTAATTAGTGCTGGAAATCACACACACATACAAATATGTATATTTTGTTTGCAAGTTTTATTACTCCCTTCATCTCCCCTTTGCTTTTGACACGGGTTTTAATGTGGGAGTTGTTTGTAGTATTATTTAAAGTAAAAGAGTTGCTTTTGGTTGAGGGTATTGTAATCCTTTCTACTTTATTATTAAAGTAAATGATTTTTTGTGGGTAAAAGTAATGACAGAAGTGCAATTTTGAAATGTTGGGAGAGAATAGTTGAAAAGGGTATAGTGCTTTATTGCCTTTTATGGAAAGGGGTAAATAAGTTTGGGACAGACCTTTTCGAAAAAATGGATAAATAACTTTGGGACGGAGGGAGTACCATTATCGAGCTACATATATATAGCAGAGTAAAGATGAATGTTGTTCTTTTTGCTACTGCCCATTTTAGCTACAACTTTTGAAATAGATGAGTAAGTTCTGAGAGTAAAGAGATGATGTCTGTAACTCAGAATCGAGGCTGAATTTGAGCTTGGCTTGCTCAGCTGTTAAAACTGTTATTCGTTTCATTTTATGTTCTGTTCTTTTTTAATTTTATTTCGTCCGTAACACAAGATTAACGTTTATTTGTCTGCGGATATAGCTTGGATGCAATATGAACTGCTCCAAAAAAGGACCTATATTTATTAATGTTCATGCATCAACAGGTCTTGCCCACATTCTCTACTTTATTCTCTGTTGGACTTCTGTCACATATTTCACAGATACCGAGTTTGGAGTAAGTACTTCCATTGCTTCTTTTTGCTCATTTAGATGCCTTCCATTATTGTTTAATGAATTGATTGACTGCTGGCTAAGCATTTTCTGGGCATCGTTCCTCCAGATTTGACCCACGTCTTCTATTACATGGGCAACAATACATTGAGATCTACAAACCCCTTCCATCTAGTGGTTGTGTAAGGTTCTCACTCATTTATTTCTAGGAAGTACTTTTATGCACCAGTTGCACAGTGCAACTCAACCGCATTTTTAAATGGTATTAATTGTTTTACTAAAAGGTGGTAGTTGGTTAGATTAGTTGGTTCCACACTGCCACTGAACAGTGCTAGTTATGCACCAGTTGCACGGTGCAAGTGTTACTCTTATTCCTAAATTGGTATCCATGAGTCCATTTATTTTATTCATACTTCTGCTCTCTCAAGCTTATTAGGTTTCATTTTAACTTTGTTGTTGCAGCTACTAAACAAGGCAACTGTTGCTGGGTTGCATGATAAAGGTCTGCTTCTAATATTGACCTTTCCCTCAAATGGAACTCCTTTTTAAGTGAATGAAACACAGCCCAAAAACATGTTTGAAAGCTATACTGATACTTTATTCTTATAAAAATTATATTGATAACTTTTGCTGCCTTTGAGCTATAATGACAACCAGATTATAAGTTATTTGAACTTAGCATATTTGGCTTTTAAGTAAGTGCAATGTTGTTTCTATCTGTCTTTGGACTTTTTAGATAATTGGGGCTTCCGTTTTTAGGGCCTTTTGGGCTTTTAGCATTTGGTGTTTTTTTACTTGTATGGGTGGGCCCTTGTACCTTTTTCATTGTTCTTTTAAGAACATCACCTCATTTAGCAATAGTGAAACATGAATTTTCTTTTGAAATAATCTTTCTGAAATATAGCTTCTCCAGTTATGCACACAGGGAATAAAAATAGAAACTCTTATCTATTATATTTGGTAAAAAAATCTATGTGTAATAAAACTGCTTCGTAGCTTTTTCTGAGGCATGGTTGAATGTTTTTAAAAATAAATTTGGATTTCCGTTCAGGTAAGGCAGCAGTTCTTGAGATCGAAATATTAAGTTATGAAAAAGAGTCTGGCGCATTGCTGTGCATGAACCGGTAAGTCTCGATCATGCAATTTTATGCAGTTTTCAACTCTTTTTATTCTCTGTTATTTTGTGTTCATTAAGTTGATAAGTATTTATATGGCCAATAGGATGTCTATTTATCTGAGAGGTGCTGGTGGCTTCTCAAAATCATCCCAGCCTTACTCTTATACCAAATATCCATCCAATCAGTCATTGGCTTATAAAATCCCTAAAAGTCAACCATTTTCTGTATATGAAGAATGCACACAACCATCACAGGTACGTGGGTTAATTTTTATTGAAATTCAGATATAAAAGGAAGTAAAAGGCCTGATAATTATAAAAAAATGATTGCTAATTAGGATGTTTATTTGATTATGCTACTTGGAATGACGGATATCTTCACAACCATCTTGGATTTTGTAAGCAACTTTGATGTTCCAACCGTATTCAACTGAATAGAATTCGGAATTATTGGCTGCAGAGTTCTGAAAAAAGTTAAGTTTCGATGGACGGATTGAATTATGTGTGAAATTAGGTTTTGGAAATCCTTTGATGTTCTTTGCTGCTAACATTATATCATTAATTTCTTTAGTTTTGTCATTCAGAAATTTGGTGCAAAAATTTACCACAAGTGAATGTATTTCTGAAGCCGTACTGCTTTAGATGTTCCTCCCAAAATTTCCTATATTTGGATGATGAGTTCTGTACGTATTCAATTTGAGGATTCCAAGATTAGACACCAAATTTTTCCTAGTACCTTGTCATGTTTTTTTATCTCGATCATGAAATTCTCTTCATTGTCTGCTATATATAGATTTCCTTTCAATCGAAAAGGAAATCATCTACCTTATCTTAATCTTTACTTTTAGACATGTGTAAGTAAAACTTGAGGACCTCTCTGCTAATCCTCAAAGTCTGGTGAATATGAAAATTGGAATGTTGACTTCCTTTATTACTCCTTGGAATTGAGTCTAAAACTAGATTTTTGTAAACTTTGAAATTCAAGATTGTTAATTATACTTCCATATGGATTGAAATTTATATTCTTCGATTCAATGATGCAGGCATTGCTTTACAGGCTCTCTGGTGATTACAATCCATTGCACTCGGATCCTATGATTGCACAAATTGCTGGGTACTTTCTTTTGTTGCTGTAATTTTGGAATAAGTTAAAGCAAAAAAATGATTGTTCGTATAAGAATATCTAAATGATTAAGGAGAAATTATTATATGGGGGAGGTAGTTAATCATAATAGGGTAATGATTAACTTATTTTGAGTCTCATTACCTCATACGAAGTATGATGAAGGCCAATTGATCATCTTTTATTCTCATTAACCACCACAATTACTCCATACTCATTCTTATTACCATTCCCATTGAATTTTTTTGAAACAAACGCCTCCTAAGTTTTTCTTATAGATAAAGTCTTATGTAAACCAATTTTACCATGCAACTGGTTTGCATTTTGTGTGTATTTTTAAAAATTGTTAGTTGTTCCATTAATAGGTACGCGTTTAATAGTATTAGTTGTTCCATTAAAAAGTATTAGTTGTTCCATTAAAAAGTATTAGTTTTTTTACTAAGACCAACTCTTTCTTATAATTTTTTTGTAGATTCTCTCGTCCAATATTGCATGGGCTTTGCTCGCTCGGGTTTGCAGTCAGGGCTATCATCAAAAGCATATGTCGAGGCGAACAAGATATGATCCAAAACATAACTGGGAGATTTCTGTTACATGTGTATCCAGGCGAAACCTTAATAACCGAAATGTGGCTTGAAGGTTTAAGGTACGTGCGATAAACCTCTGTTTGCCTACTGGGATTGTTAATCATACTAGTAGCGCTTACGAGTGGGTAACATGTGCAGAGTGGTGTATCAAGTGAAGGTCAAAGAACGAAACAAGGCGGTACTTTCTGGCGTCGTAACTCTTAGCCGCTTTGCCTCATCCCTGTGATATGTCATAAGGTGAACTAGTCTTGCTTCTGGATTATTATCTCTGCTACTAGGCTTGTACTTTAACAACTCAATATTCATGGACTCTTCGAAATGTCATAAAATAATGGGTTGGTCATGGTTTTAAATTTTGTAATTCCATACACAACCTTCTAAGTTGTTGCTGCTACATGATTACATATCAGCAAAGTCCTGCTGATGTAAAAATTAACAAAATGTTGCGACTAAATTGAGGCAAAAGCAAAAGATTGTGAATTTTTATTTGCAATTTTTGTTGTCAGTCACGTCGGCATATGTTGTTGAAAAATAGTTGTGGTATAATCGCAAGATTTAAAAAATTAGTGTATCGAACTGCAAATTTTAAAAATATAATATTGTAATTGAAAATTGTGAAAATAATAATATGTTTTTATGCGATCAACATTGGAAGGTTGTTGTTTCATTATAATATATAGTTCATATCAACGTCACAGTTCTTATTTAGACGAGAACGAACTTTTTCTCCATGTTATCATGCAATTCTTAATCTAGAATGCATCTATTTTGACAAAAAAAAAAAAAGAACAAAGAAAGAATTGTGTATTATGAGCCAAATTTATAACTTCTCCATTTTTGCAATTTTAGTTATATTTTCGGTGAAATTGGGAATATGACGACATTTGTTGTATACGCCGAACTTATTCATCTTTCACTCTGATTGTAAAAACTTGAAAATCATAAGGAGAAGTTTTTCTCTTCAGTTTATTGATTTAATCGTATAAGATGATGTATTACATATATATACACAAGAATATCCCAAGAAATAAGGGAATAATCAATTAGCACCAAATTATCATCAAAACTATCCTAGGAAAAGTTGACTAAGCTATGCAGGGACGGTGAATAATTAAGGAGTGAATATGGAAAATATCTTCAACGGTAATACTCCCCCTCAAGTTGGAGCATAGAGATTCATAATGCCCAACTTGGAAACAAAGTGTTGAAAAAGATCCTTCCCTAAAGCTTTTGTAAATATGCCTGCGACTTGCATCTTCGTGGGAAGGTGTGTAGGTACGAGAAGACCGGATAAAAATTTCTCACGAACAAAATGACAATCTATCTCAATATGTTTAGTACGTTCATGAAAAACTGGGTTGCGACTAATGTGCAGTGCAGCTTGGTTGTCGGAGTAAAATAAATTATGGTGTGGATGGAGAACCCCCAAATCAGGAAAGAGCGTCTTGAGCCAAACTAATTTACATGTGGCAGACGCCATTGCACGATATTCGGCTTCAACTGAAGAGCGTGAAACAACTATTTGTTTTTATGTTCGCCAAGAAATAGGACTAGTGCCCAACATAATAAAGAAACCAGTAGTGGATCGTCGAGTTGTTGGACAACAAGCCCAATCTGAATCAGAGGAGGCAGACCGACGAAAATCACAGTTTGCAGAGTAGAATAGACAATAGCCTAGAGAGCCTTTTAAGTAACGACGAACTTGTAGTGCAGCATGATAGTGTGTATCTCGAGGGTTCTTCATGAATTGACTTAGTATATTGACGAAAAATGAGGTGTCTGGTCGAGTAATTGTAAGATAGAGAAGTCGGCCCACTATCCATCTATATATACTTGGGTCACTGAGTAGTTTGCCGTCATCAGGAGTCAATTTGAGATTTCGATCCATTGGTAATGTGGCAGGGCGAGAACCCAAAGAGCCAAAGAGCCAGAATCTGTCAAAATATCCAACACATATTACGTTGACAAATAAATATTCCAGATGGTGACCGAGAAACCTCAAGACCGAGAAAAGTAAATAAACCAGTAAGGTACCATTTTTCTGCAGTAAGGGACACAATTATTCTTTCTTTTATAAATCTTGTAGTTAAAAAGTGTATAGAAGAATCAAGATTGAATCAACATTCTACAATGGAAATATTCCATAACCGTTTGAGAGAGGAAGAGGAATGTAATCGGAAGCAAAAGAATGAAAAATGAACAAGTGAGTCTAACTAACTACAACAGCTATATTTATAAGATATGCACAACACACTCAACTAATACTTTCTGACTTAGATGTTGACTGGAGCTTTGATTCTCCTTTATACCCCCTCAAAATGAGAATGGATGTTGATAATTCTCATTTTGATCTTGAAGCTTTGAAAAACACTTGGTCCCAATGGTTTTGTCATCATATCAGCAAGGTTTTCTTCACTTGAGATCTAGATCATCTTGATAATGTCTTGTTGTATCTTTTCTCGTGTGAAATGGTAATCAATTTGGATGTGCTTCATTTTCTCATGAAGCACAGGGTTGTGTGCAATGCAGAAGGCTGATATGATATCAGTATACAAGATGGCGGGTTGAGAGTGAGCTATCTTCAAGTCCTTTAAGATATAAAGTACCCATTGAAGTTCACTTGTGGAGTATGTCATAACCCTGTATTCAGCTTCAACTGATGACCTGCTAACTGTTGACTGCTTCTTGGATTTCCATGAGATTAAAGAGTTTCCAAGATACACAACATAACCACTTATGCTTCTTCTTGTTGCATCACACATAGCCCAATCAAAATCAGTGAATACTTGAAGCTGGAAGTTGCAGTTTGATGGATAAAAGATGCCTTGGCCTGGATTGCTTTTGATGTACCTAAGTAACCTGTGAACAGCAGAGAGATGTGCCTCTGTGGGCTTGCTCATATATTGTGTTAGTGTTTGAATGGGATAAGAAAGGCCAGGTCTAGTAATAGTAAGATAAAGAAGTTTATCTACCACCCTTCTGTAAACAGATGGATCTTTCAATAATGGAGAATGGATATCTTGAGTAAAACCTTGTTTTGAATCCATTGGTGTATCACATGATCTACTACCAAGATAACCACAAATTTAACAAGTCTAAAGCATACTTTCTTTGGCACAATTAAAGGCCTTTGTTATTTTTAGCAACTTCAATACCAAGTATGTACTTTAGTTCACCCAAATCTTTTGTTGTGAACTTCTTGTCAAGAAAAGCTTTGACTCTCCTTATTTCATCCAAACAATTACCAGAAAGTATAATGTCATCCACATAACAAACAAGAACAGTGAACTCACCATTAGTATCTTTGATAAACATAGAGTTATCAGCCTGTGATTGAGAGTAACCAAACTCAATAAGAGAATCTGACAATTTATGAAACCATTGTCTTGAAGCTTGCTTAAGACCGTATAAACTCTTATTGAGTTTGCATACTCTTTTGTCATCATTGGAACAGTAACCAGGTGGAGGCAACATATACACATTCTCTACTAAATCACCATGTAAGAAAGCATTGTTTACATATAACTGGTGGACAGACCAATTTTTAGCAGTGGCAACAACAAGCAATATTCTAACAGTTGTAATTTTAGCAACAGGTGAAAAAATATCAAAATAATCTATACCCTCTTCTTGAGTATAGCCTTTAGCAGCTAGTCTTGCTTTGTATCTTTCAATGGTACCATCAGCTTTGTGTTTGACTTTAAAAACCAATTTACAGCCTATACAATGCTTGTTCTTAAGTAATTCAACTAGAGTCCATGTATTTGTTCTTTCAAGAGCTTGTAATTCAAATTGCATAGCTTGAACCCAATTAGGATCAGTGCTAGCTTGTTTATAAGTTTTAGGCTCTTGAATTTTAGAAATATCAGCAATAAAATGTCTATGAGTATGAGACAATTGAGAAGTTGAAAGAAAATCAAATATAGGATAATGACACTTATGATTAGCAACAAGATTAACATCATGATTAGCAGTGTTACTAGTATTAAGAGAGGGAAGAGCAGTTTCATACACTTGTAAATAAGCAGGGGGGATGTCTTTCTCTGCTAGACCTTCTTTGATGTGAGACATCATCAGTAGGGACTAAAATGGATCCAGTGTTTGTTGATCTTGCATCAGCAAGGACTTCAGATGTAGGTTCAGAATCAGTGTTCTCAGATGTCACAGTGAGATCTGTCAATTCATCTGCTAAATCTTGATGTACAATGTCAGATTGTGAATTGAGATGAGAAGGAATAAGAATATCAGGAATATCAAAACTAGAAATGTCAGAAGAAGACTCCTGGATGAACAACTTGTCTAAGAATCTATCTGTACCAATAGAGTCAGAATAGGGGAAAAAATTGTTCATAAAATTTAACATTTCTAGAAATAAAAACTCTACCTGTGGATACTTCAAGAAGTTTGTAACCTTTTGTACCAAAAGGATACCCAAGAAGAACACATTTAGTTGCCCTTGGATGAAACTTATGCATATGAGCAGTTAAAGTGTTTGCAAATCATAAACAACCAAATATCCTCATATGATCATAATCTGGTAACTTTTGAAATAAGACTTCAAAAGGACTTTTATTTCCCAGAATTTGAGTAGGAACTCTATTAATGAGATGTGCAACAATAAGAATGCATTCATTCCAGAATTTAAGAGGTAAGCAAGATTGAAAAAAGTAAAGCCCTTGCAACTTGCAACAAGTGTTGATGTTTCCTCTCAGCAATTCCATTCTATTGAGGCGTTTTAACACAACTGGTCTGATGAATAATGCCATGATCATAATAAAAGGAATGCAAGAAAAATTCAGTACCATTATCAGTTCTGATGATTTGAGTTTTCTTTTGAAATTAAGTGAAAACCATTTTATAAAATCTATCCAAAGCAATGCTAACATCAGACTTAGCTTTCAACATATAAATCCAAGTGCATCTCCTAAAATCATCCACTATATTAAGAAAATACTTGTGGCCTGTATGTGAAACAGTAGAAAAAGGGCCCCATACATCACAATGTATTAGAGTAAAATGTGCATCAGTTACAGAAGTACTGCTAGTAAAAGGTAACCTCTTTTGTTTAGCTAGAGGACAAATCTTACAAGGTAAAACACCATTCCCTTTCACATTTAGGGACTTTATTTGAGCAATACATTTTCCAGAAGCATGCCCTAGTCTAGAATGCCATAAACTGAATTCACTCTTATTTTGAGCAGAATTCACAAAAATCTCATTTTTATCAGAAAAATTCAGATGGTACAAACCACCTTCTTGATCAGCAGTACCAATCACAATCTTAGTTAGATTGTCCTGTAAAATGCAATGAGTAGACATAAAAGTTGACAACACAAGATGAGTGATTTGTTAGATGTGAGACAAATAACAAATTGAATGTGAAATCTGGATCATATATACAGAATCAGTTTCTCATGTAAAGTCACATTACCCATTAGAGTAGCAATAGCAATCTTATTGCTAGAAAGATTGATTTTGACATTCACAACAGTAAAAGTATCATCAAATAACCTCTGATCAGTTATCATGTGATTAGTAGCACCAATATTAAGAATCCATGAAGATTTAGTACTGATATGAAAACAAGAAGTAAACCTTTATCAAGCTGATCAGAAGCACCATGGTCAAGAATCACAGCAACAGTAGAGTGCTTTGACTCTCCATCATTTTTCATCTTTGAAAACTACAAGAATTGCTTAAAAAATTCATTAGTAAACAAAGGATTAGTAGATTGAGTTTCCACAGAATCATCTTTGTGAGGATGTGAAACCAACACATTTGCAGAGGGATCAGTCTTTTGACCCTTATCAAGTTGTCTAGGACCCCTAGGCCCTTTCCAACCTGGAGGATAACCTATCAGCTAGAAACATCTGTCCACAGTGTGGTCAGGGCCTTCACAATGAGTGCATTTGAGTGGCTTCTTCCTGTCCTTGGAAAATCTTGAGTAATTGTCATTTCTAGCCAACATAGCCATGGATTCAGTGCTATCTGGTTGAGAATGCAATGTCCTTTGACTCTTTTCTTGCAGGAGTAAAGAAAAGACTTTGGCCAGGGGTGGGAATGGTGAAGACATGAAAAGTTGAATCCTCAAGGTAGTATGAATCATCAAGACCAATTAAAAATTTCATAACAGAGTCTTGCTCTTGAGTTTGAGCCACAGACTTCAACAACTCACAAGTGCACAAATTCATTGCACCACAATTACACTTCAAAACAGGCCTAATACTTAGATACTCATCCCATAAGGCCTTAAACTGATTATAATAATGAACTAGAGCTTTGACTCCCCTTAGAAATATTAGCAAGATCTTTTTCCAATTTAAACACACGAGCTAAATCACACTTAACATATCTAACATGAAGCTCATCCCAAACATCCTTAGCCACAGTAAAATATTCAAGAGTTTTCTTAATATCAAAATCAATGGAGTTCAAAATCCACAGAAGAAGAAGATCATTTGCCCTTACCCAAACAAGCTAGATAGTTCTATCCTCAGATTCAATAGGTTTAGAAAATGTACCGTCAATGAGTGGTACCTTGTTTTTCACACTCAGCGCGCGCTTGACGGAATGACTCCAAGATGTGAAGTTCTTGCCATTCAACGATTCAATGACGATTGACACAGCAGTGTTGTCATTGTGATGCAGATAAAGCGATGACGGTGGATTCAACGAATTCGAATCCGACACCGGAGGAACAGTCACAGTCATAGAAACCAAACAATTCGATAATCAACCGAAAGAAAATCGAAAAATGAACGATCAAAATCAGAAATCGATCGAAAAACACAACAAATATCGATCGAAAAATCGCGAGAAAATGCGAAAAAAGAAAACGCGATAGACGCGGAAGAACGGAAATCAGGATCTTCAACAAATATGTAAACCTAAAATGATACCATAGAGAAGAATCAAGATTGAATCAACATTCTACAATGGAAATCTTCCATAACCGTTTGAGAGAGGAAGATGAATGTAATCGGAAGCAAAATAATGAAAAATGAACAAGTGAATCTAACTAACTACAACGGCTATATTTATAAGATATGCACAACACACTCAACTAATATTGTTGAGTGTATCAACTAATACTTTCTGACTTGGATGTTGACTGGAGCTTTGACTCTCCTTTATAAAGTGTATATGTTATTAATTAAAATAAAAAATGAGTGATGTTTTACCGAACCAAAATACACAATTCGGTTCTTCCATTTCGATTTTTAAATCTTAAAATCTTTTTTTTTTTTTTTTTTTTACAGATTAAATCTTAAAATCTCGATTATTTGGTTTTGTTTCTATTTTAACATTAAATATACACAAGGCGGTCGTTTTTCTTCTTTTTTCTTGTCCCTTCTCTCCACCGACTGTTTTCACAGTTGTTTTACTTCTCTCTCTGCCATGTTTAATATGTATAGATTTTCTCAGTGGTTTGATTCTTTGAAGTTTAATGACTGCAGCTTGTTGGACCTACTCTAAAACTACAAATTTCATGGGATGTAATCTCACACGTTCGTATTCGGCGTGGTGAACTGAAAAGCATGATAGCTTAAATCTATTTATTTTTAGAAAATTTTAAGTTTCATTCTTGCTTTTTCTTAATTTAACTGGGATTCAGTAACATACATAGCGAATTTCTTTGATTTCTTATAATCAACAACGATTCAGGATCTGTGTATTTTTTAATCAGTGCTCTTTATATTGTAGTCATTTATAGGGATTTCTCACTGTAATAATTTGAGTCTGAGTTGTATTTTGTGGTTCATTTTTGTAGTGTTATTTGCTAAAAGAGAGAACCCCATTATTGGAGTTGCAGATTGAGCTTGACTCTTGAGATATTCTTCAAGTGAGGAATACAATTGACGGTTGTATATATTTAGTGCAAATAATGTTTACATGCCAAATTTGAAAAGTGATTATGCGAACAAATAAATCAAATTTCAGAGGATTAAGAAACTATTATTTTAACCAGGGACTTAGTCTATCTGGCCATTGGGCTCCTCATTTAAGTGGGAGATCCAGGTTCGATTCTCTTTGGGAACGAATTTGGAGTTTAGAAGTTATAAGGTGGATTGGTGATTTCGTGAAGTATTTGGGTGCTTGGTGTATACTAACTACTAACAATTAACTTTGCCCGATAAAAAAAAAAAAAAAATTCAGAGGACTTACATTTTAATTTGGAGAGGAGATTAAGCCCTGATTCAGACAATTGATTGAGCTCAGATTTTCAACTTAACTGTCGCCGATTAAGAACATCAGCGGATAAGAAGAAACTCCAAACCTCAGGGCTGAAGACATTGTAGCTTTACTTAGCTTGGTCTTGGCTATATTTGTATACCTTTGAGGGCATATTTGGTATAAAAGAATTTGTACTATTTTTAAATATTTCTAATTGTAGGAGGTATATAGTTTATCAAGATAGTATTTTTATGACACGCACCAAGCAAGTAGCACCAGTTGATCTAATAATTCTTGGATAAACACCTCATAATTGTAATTTCTTTTGATTACCACCTCTAATTACAGAAATTAAGTACCACGAGTCTCATAATTGTAATTTCTTTTGATTACCATCTCTAATTACAGAAATTAAGTACCACGACTCTCATAATTGTAATTTCCTTTGATTACCATCTCTAATTACAGAAATTAAGTATCACGAGTCAGGGTTAACACCTCAAGAATTGTGGACGGATGACCTGTAACACAATAGTGTAACATCCCTCGCAACACCTATTAGATTTTAACACGTATAACATAGGAGAAAGATTATTTTTTCTTAATTAATTTACCTTAATCATAGTTACCAAAATGAATCTCTAGAAAATTTTATTTTCTCTTACCGCATTTAAATTCAAATATTCTCTCAATCTCTCTCCTTCTCCCATCCTTCTCCCATCCTTCTCCTTCAATGGATATCTGTCTCATCTTTTTTTTAAATCACAAATATACATAAACTACCGATAAAAAAAATTACACAGAA